>JANIHY010000209.1:36475688-36495062 GCA_027479065.1 Erythroxylum brevipes
AACAGGACGATTCAGGAAATGGCAAGGACTATGCTATAAGAAATGAATCTTCCTAAGTATTTCTGGGTAAAAAATGTAAATACAACTTGTTATATTCAAAATAGAGTATTTTTGCGACCTATTTTAAATAAAACTCCATATGAGTTATGGAAAGGAAGAAAGATAAATATCTCTTACTTCCATTTGTTTGGTTGCAAATGCACTATATTGAATACAAGAGAAAAATTGGATAAATTTGATTCTAAGAACAATTTAGGAAATTTTCTAGGATATTCGATGTCTTCTAAAGCTTATAGAGTTTATAATCTTGTTTCTAAATCTGTTAAAGAATTTATACATGTTAAGTTTGATGATGATTCTCATCCAGATAAAAGAGACGATTCTGATGATAAAACTCTATCTGCTCCCTTAGTTGATAACCTAGACATGTCACCACCCAGATGTTCCACCTGATAAGGTAAAAGATATTCATGAAAACTTTGGTCTAGAAAAGATTGGAAGTATAAATCCTCTCACCCAGAAAACCAGATTATAGGCGAAACTTCAGAAGGAGTGAGAACTAGGTCTAAATTTAGAAGAGAGGAAAATGTAGCTTTTGTTTATGAATTAGAACCTAAGAAAATTAATGAAGCTCTTCAAGATGAAGCTTGGATTTTAGCCATGCAAAAGGAGTTAAATAAATTTACAAGGAACAAAGTTTGGTCTTTAGCTCCTAGGCCACCCAATAAGTCTATCATAGGAACCATATGGCTATTAAAAATAAACTATATGAATCAAGAAGATTAAATTGTAACAAAGCTAGATTTGTAGCTCAAGGCTATAATCAACAAGAAGGAATATACTATAATGAAACCTATGCTCCTGTAGCTAGACTAAAAGCTATTAGGATTTTGGTTACATATACCATTTGCCATGATATAAAACTATTTCAAATGGATGTGAAAAGTATCTTTTTGAATGGTTTTATAGATTAAAAAAAATATGTAAAGTAACCTCCTGGTTTTGAAGATTCTGGTAACCCATATTTTATATATAGACTTCATAAAGCTTTGTACGGATTAAAACAAGCACCTTGTTTTTGGTATGATCATCTAAGTTCATTTTTTATTAGAAATGACTTTATTAGAGGACAAGTAGATAAGACTCTATTTAGAAAATGTATTAAAAATGATTTCATTATACTACAAATATATGTAGATGATATTATTTTTGGTGTAACTTCTAAGAAGCTATGCTCCAGTTTTGAAAATCTTATGAAAAGTTAATTTGAAATAAGTATGATAGGTAAATTGAAATTCTTTCTTGGTTTACAAATTAAGCAAACCGAAAAAAGATTTTTATTCATCAATAGAAATATATCAAAGAAATATTAGTCAAATATAAAATGTAGAAGGTTAAATCTATGTTAACTCCTATGCATCCTTCAATCCTTTTATCTAAGGATGAAGCAGGTAAGAAGGTTGATCAAACTCTTTTCAGAGGAATTATTGGATCTTTACATTACCTAACTGTAAGTAGACCTGATATACTGTTTAGTGTTTGTTTGTGTGCAAGATTTCAAGCAAATCCTAGAGAATATCATTATATTGTTATTAAAAGAATACTGAGATACTTGGCAGGTTTTACTAATCTTTGTTTAATGTATGAGAAAGGTAAAGATTTAAAAGGTTAATTAGCTACCGTGATACTGATTATGTTGGAGGTAGGATTGATAGGAAGAGTAAAAGTGGTGGTTGTCACTTTCTTCTTCATAATCTAATTTCTTGGTCAAGAAAAAGACAAAGTTCAATTGCTCTATCTACTGCAGAAGTTAAATACATGTCAATTGCAAGTTGTTGTTCATAGACGTTACGAATTAAGTATCAGTTAGAAGATTACTCCATAAAAGAAGATCAAATTTCAATCTTCTGTGACAACACTAGTGCTATCAATCTATCAAAAAATCTAATACAACACTCAAGGGCAAAGCATATTGAAGTTAGACATCATTTTATACTAGACTATGTATAGAGATGAATCATTAGTCTACAATTTGTTGACACGAATCAACAATGGGCAGATATCTTCAATAAACCTTTTTGTGAAGAAAGATTCAAGGAAATCAGATGGAACTTGAACATGATAATGTTGAATGACCATTCATCTGTCACGTCATGACCCGGATGATTCATACTAGAAGAAGATAAAAGGTCGTAATTTTTCAAGTAAATATTAATGGTAAGTTATGAACGGTAACTTTCAAGAGTAGGTATAAGAAGCAAAACTTCTCAAGATTCTAAAATACCTTCTGCTCTAGTATTTTCTTTAAATACTTTGAAACCTACTTGTTTAGTGTACTCAACCAAGATGATTCAATACTCTGTTCTAAACTCCAAGTTCTTTTCATTTCATATTCTTACTTTTAGATACTAATATCGCTACTTTGAGCAAAATACATTTGTGTGTTTAGTTTTTATTTGTTACAGATCACAAATGTAGTAATCTTTTATCTATGGGAGACAAGTTGATTTCATGTCTTTGAAGGAAAATCATATGGACATTGAACAAGAAATTGAAGCAGTTGGCTGGAAAAATTTCTTCAAGGTTCATGAAAAGGTCCTATTTGAATGAGATATATGAGTTTTGGAAGAATGTAAAGGTGGTAGACGACACCTTAGTATCAATGGTAGATGAATTGTCAGTTATCGTGACACAAGATACTATCGAGAGGGTCAGTAGGTGTCCTAATATTAGAGAAAAGTTGTTTAACAATACAAAATGTATTACTCTAGGTCGTATAGATAGAATGCACATTAATCAACAACTGTATGGAAGTAGTGATCCAGAAGTTAAGAAGGCTTCAACCCTTGTTTCGAAGGCTAGGGTTCTACATTCACTACTTCTCCATCGTGTTCTACCAAGATTAGGCTCAAAGGACATTGTGACAATGAACAATGAGCATTGTTTGTTTCACCCACTAAATCACCAACCCATTAATCTTCTGTACTTGATTTTGAAGTACATAATGAAGTCAAAGGGAGATTCTAGTTCTTTACCTTATCGTATGATGTTGACAAGGATTTTTAGAGAATCTGAAATCTTTCTCGACAGAGGTAATAGGGTAAAGATTGATGTGAAGAGCATTATTAATGTCACTACTATTCACAGAATGGTAATAAAGTTTGAAGATGAGGCAGATACAGGTTCTACACTGAACACAAGGTTTGAGGAGGAGCTTATAGTATGATGAAGAAGGAGTGAACGTGTTATGTCTGCAAGAAAAACAAAACCTCGATCAACTGGAAAAACATCCACAGAAGAAAATACTGAGAAATCATCTGATGTACTAATAAAATCCAAGACAATTCTACAGAAAGAAGAAAGCCAGGTTCAATAATCATCACAACAAGTGTCATTGAAGAGAAAGGCGGAGATACTTCAATTAGAAAAATCCAAATAGTCAAAAAAGGTCACCAAGATTATTGACTTTACGACAATAAGAACAGAAGAAGCGAAAAGCTCTAATCCTTGGTGGAGATTCTGAAAAGTAAGAGAAAAGACAGCAGCCTACCAAATCAATTGTCTCTATTTTGAAAAGTCAATCAGTAAAATCATTTGGAGAGGCAGAGATAAAAAGGAAGTTAGTATTTGAGAGGAAGAAGCCTCAACAACAACTTTTTTCTAAACCGGTAGAAGAAAAAACGTAGGTTAAGCCTAATTAGAAAAAGGTTTCTTCATCTGATGTTCAACAAAAGGCGAAGACAGTTGAACACCAATTGGAACCTTACAATCCTTCTCAACCAATCAACAAAAAGGATTTGAAAGTGAAGATTATAAAAGAATCAAAAACTATTCGTAGTAGAAGCTCAATTATTATCAAAGAACCTTCGAAAAAGTCAGTCAAGGTACAAGTCTAACCTATACCGATTAACGATCAGAAAATACATCTTCTAAGTCATGAAGAATGAAGACTATATGGTATTTTGCGAGATGAGAAGGCAGAACCATATCCAATGAAGATTTCAAAGGATCAATATACAGTCTATCCGATTACGAGTAGAACATTGATAAAAATTGTGTTAGATATACAACCAAGATGTTCAACTCTTGTGAGAAACGAAGAAAAAGGGGAAAAGAAGATGTTTCCTAAAGGAAATGAAGATGATCTTACAGAAGAGCAGATTCAAGTAGCCGGAAAGAACATAGATGATGGAGGTAATGCAGCTCAACCTAGAGGTATCTATATTTCACATCAGATTTCAAAAGCATCAGGAAGTCAATTTGGAGTTTCTACTATAGATGCAAACTTCAAGATAGCAGGTAAAGCGATAGAAAGACAGTACAGAAGTATCACAATTGAAGGTATCAATTTCAACTTAGAAACCTTTGTGCATTTAATCATGCATTTAAGACCTTTAGGTTTCATACCTTTAGTCAAAGATGTGTTACACCTTCTTGGGCAACCCTTTCCTAAACTACCTAAACTTGATGATCTTGATTTTCCAGAAGGAAAACAAACCTTCAGACTACCCACAATCAAAATCATAGAGTTAGACGTTTTACCTTTAGAACCATCTGTTATTGAAAACCTTCATCCACTTAGTGAAATACAACAAGATCCTATTATTAATTCGGAGTTCTTAAAGCATTTCATAAATTAGATGGAAGCAAATCACAAACAGAAGGAAGTTCAAGAAGCCTTAGCAAAAGAAATTGAGGAAATTTATACTAAGGTTGACGAACTGGCTAACTCAGTGGGTGATCTTCATGAGGAAGTAGCACTTCTACGGGTTACTTTTGGACAAGACCTTAAGACAATCTGCACTGACATGCAATTTATGTTTTCGAAAATTCTGTAACGTCTACAATGAACTATCTTTTTGATTAATAACAAATAGGGGGACAAAAAGAGGAGAACGAGAAGAGAAGATAGAAAGCATTGTATATATATTATATGCAATTCTTATGCATTTCTTATGTTTTTTAATACTAGTTGTCTATTCATCTTAATATCATTTTATCTACTAAAATTATGATTATTTGTTATCATCAAAAAGGGGGAGATTGTTAAGTCAAAAGGACTTCACTTCTATCAATTTTGATGAAAATCAAATAATAATAATCTTAGAAATATATGAATTGTTTTGATAAGTTTGTTAAGTGTGCAGAAAAATATAAGTAACACTTAGTCAAACCCAAAAGATGCACGGTCAACAATAGACAATATATCTACAATAGAAGATACATCAGCAACAGACGATATATCAACAATAGACGAAGCGCAACAATAGACAAAACGTAACATCAGATGAAGCGTAACACCAGACGAAGCGCAACATTAGATAAAACGCAACAACAGATGAAGTGCATCAACAGACGAAGCATAATACCAGATGCAGTGCAATACTAGATGAAGTGCAATATTAGACAAAACGTGATAACAGAAGAAGTATTATTCCAGATGATACAAAAGGAAAATAATCTAGAACGTAAGTCAATTAGTCAATTGGAGTTAGTTACAGGACTTAACTAATAACGGTTTTTAGAAGATTCAAGAAGCAGTTTTTCAAGAAGATAGTTGGAGACTTAGGCTATAAATACTAGTTCTAGTCGAAGACTAAATAACATTTTTACAAGAGAAAAAATTTGATTATATAATACTTAGAGAAATGTTGTATTAAAAGTGTGAAAGAAGAGAGTGAATGCATCTATAACGTGAAGCTCAAAAATATCTTTCCTAGAGAGAAAGAAAGGCTAGAGCTTGGAGAGGTTAAGATAGCAGATAAAGAATACTTTGTGAGAGAGACTTGAAGAGGCTCTGCAAGTGTAGAAAGAATACTTATAAAGTTAAAGAGTATAGTGAAATCTCAGACAAACTTTAAGGACTAGAAGTAGCCTAAGGTTTGAGGTGAACCAGTATAAAATCGCGACATCAATTCTCTAACTCTTATCTTTTAATTTTCTTGTTGTTAGATGATTAGATAATATTACTTACGATTGCATTACTTATCAACTTTATTAAAGTGTTTTTGTGATCATCTGAATTTTGAAAAAAATTTAAAAAATCTTTAAATATTAATATTTTGAAAAGATTACACAATTCAAGCCCCTTCTTGTGTATTTTACGTATTATACCTGATTTCTATATTAACAAGTGATTTACTTCAACATCTTTCATACAAGGTGTCTCATTAATGGTAAAGTTTGTAGCATGATCATAGATGGTGGAAGTTGTACTAATGTTGCTAGTACTTTACTTGTTGATAAGCTTAATTTGCCTATTTTGAAACATCTTAGACCATATAAATTGCAATGGCTAAATGATTGTGGTGAGGTAAAAGTCACCAAACAGGTGATGGCTGCATTTTTTGTTGGCAAGTATCATGATGAGATTTTATGTGATGTTGCACTATGTATGTTGGACATGTTTTGCTTGGTTAGCCATAGCAATTTGATAGAAAAGTTAGGCAAGATGGATACAAAAATTTTTATTCTCTTCCTTTCCATGGTGAAAATATTGTGCTAAAACCTCTTAGGCCCATTCAAGTTTATAAGGATCAAGTGATGATTGAGAAAGAATGCAAATTAAGAGTAAAAGAAAAGAAAGAGAGGGGTTGGATAGAAAGAAAAAGAGAGAGAAAATAAAACAAGTGGAAAGAATGAAGAAAAGAGAGTGACTTTATTTGTTGGAAAGAATGAGATCAAGAGGGCTTTAAAATGTGAAGAATCTTTTATACTTTTATATAAAGTTGTTTTCTTAACCATTAGTGAGCTTAATCCATCTTTTTTGTTTAACATTTTGTCTTTATTGTAAGACTTCAGCGACTTACTTCCGGAGGACATTCCCGATAGATTGGCCCCTTTGAGAGGCATTAAGCACCATATAGACTTCCTTCATGGAACTTCAATTCCAAATTAACCTACATATAGAGCCAATCTAGAAGAAACTAAGGAGATCCAAATATAAGTTGAGGAGCTTATGAAAAAGGGCTTTGTGAGAGAAAGCTTGAGCCCATGTGCTATGCTAGTTATACTTGTTCCTAAGAAAGATGGCAGATGGAGAGTGTGTGTTGACTGTAGAGCCATCAATAAAATCACGGTGAAATATCATTACCTTATCCCTCATTTAGAAGATATGCTTGATGAGTTGCATGGTGCCTATATATTTTTTAAAATTGATCTTAGAAGTGGGTACCATCAAATTCATATGAAAAATGGTGTTGAGTAGAAAACTGCTTTAAAAACTAAGTTTGGATTGTATGAGTGGTTAGTTATGTCTTTTGGCTTAACTAATACACCTAGTACTTTCTTGAGTTTGATGAATCTTTTATTGGAAAGTATTTGATTGTCTATTTTGATGATTTTCTTGTGTATTCTAGGAGTTTAGATGATCATGTTTCACACTTGCAAGATGTGTTTGAACTTTTAAGAGAGAATAAGCTTTATGCCAATTAGAAAAAATGTTCCTTTTGTATGGATATTGTTGTGTTTCTTGGTTTTATTATAAGTTCTAAAGGACTTCAAGTTAATGAAGAGAAAGTGAAGGCAATTAGAGAGTGCCCAACTCCTAAGAATGTGAATGAAGTTAGAAGCTTCCATAGCCTGGATAGCTTCTATAAGAGATTTATGAAGGACTTCGTGAATTGGAGTTGCATGCTAAAGTTAGAGCCAACATTGAGTGGAGAAACGAACAATATGCAAAGCAAGCCAATAAAAGCTTAAGCGTGTTATATTTGAACCCAGTGATTGGGTTTAGGTGCACTTAAGAAAGGAGAGGTTTCTGAAATAAAGGAAATCTAAGCTACAACCAAGATGAGATGGCCCCTTTCAAGTTTTAGAAAGGATTAATGATAATGCTTATAAAATTGATTTGCCTAGCTCCTACGATAATGTTAGTGCTACATTCAATGTATCTAATTATGCCTCTTTAATGTTGTAAATTTGAGGATGAATCCTTTCGAGGAAGGAGGGAATGATGGAGAACCATGGGCATGTGAAAGACAAAAAGAGAAGCATACATGGCGTAATCCGCGACAAGGAAGCCTAGGACATGACTTGCATGGACATTAATTTACAAAAGGAGGCTTAGGAATAGAAATTGGACCAGATTTGAAGTTTGAATGTGCAAGGCAAGGGACTGAATGAAATTCCCATATCAAAGGCCCAACATTCAAGCTTAATGTTCCTAAACATCCATTACAAGATGTTAGAGGCCCAATGACAAGAGCTAGGGCCAAAGCCATGAAGCAAGCATTGAATGATTTGATCCAAAACCTTCAAGAGATAGAGCCTATGTTGTTGAGTCAGATTTCATCTCATAAAGGTCCAAGAAACATTATCTTACTCTTTTAAGCCCAACATAAAGTGTCCAAAGGCCCATATGAAGTCTAGTTGGGAGAACTAACTTAAAATATCATGTGACAACCATGTGCCACTTAAAAATAAAGAGAAGGACATGATCTATAAGGTCTAATATGTTTAGATCATGTTTTAATTAGTTTCCTTTTTTCCCTTTAAATAAGGTCATGTATTCAACACCTTTCTAAATTTATTTTGTTTCCTTTTAGGGATTCATTTATTTCCTTTTATTTAGTTTCTTCTTTAGGACATTAAGTTAGGAAGTTTTTCCTATAAAAAGGCACCCTCTATGTACTTTGAAAGGGGATTTTTCATTCAGAATTAATATTGAATGCTTTCTTGCTTTCTTTATATTCTTTGAGAATACTTGACTTATCGAAGGAGTGGTCTTCCTTTGTGGCATCCCAAGGTTAGAGTTCTAAGAGATAAGTTGTCTTAGGGTTCTTTCCATTGACCAACATTCTTACTAGGGTTCTAAGAGACAGGTTCTCTTAGGTTCCATTGAACATCTTTCTTCTAACCTTTTTCTCTTGGTGTTCTATTTCTATCTTTTCAATTTTGTTTCTTATGCTTTTGTGTGTGTTTGATTCTATTTGTTCCCAGACATAGTTCCATCTTGTTAAAGGTTCTCTAGGACAAGTTCCTATTGGGTCTCACATTATTAGGGACAATGTATGATTTAGGTGTGGGGGAGTGAGTGTTTTCATTTTGATAAACTTTGTGACATTGCTTAGACTTATGATATGTTGATTCATATATTAATTATTCCTCATAATAACTTTATAATTTTCTAATTGTTGTTCATGAATAATCCTTAAGTTAGGATACATTTTTGGTTTAAGATTTAATGCATAAGAGAGATAAGCATGATTAGTGTTTTCACTAAATTATTTCAAATATCTCATTAGTTTTGTTAAATAAAAGTGTACAAGACTTTCATTTTTTACACATACATGAGCTTTGAGCTTAAGAGCATTCATCACATATGTGCTCATATATACCTTTTTGTTGTGTGTTATCAAACAAATCTTATCTATGCTAGAACTTGCTTTTTAATATGTGTTGAGACCAGATTTTTTATGAATTCACATAAAGATGATGAGTACATTCAGGATAACTAGTTTTGACCTAAACAAACCTACCTTAATTTCATCCCTAGAAAAACAATTTGAGCCTTACCCTTAATAACCTTGTTACAAGCTGAATTTTACCCTTTTTGTTGTTGATATCCTTAATAATTTTGAACCCCTATATTAAAGGAATTGTATTGGTTTATTTGCTTATGGTTTTGACTAATTGCGTGGAAAGTAAATAAGATGATTCAAGTTGTATTGTTTTGATTTTTAGAATGCAGGGGAAAAAAAGAAAGAAACTAAAACTAAAACTAAGTCTCCTATTTAATGTTGTTATTGAAAAGAAAAAGAAAAGAAAAGGAAAAAATTGATTGAAAGAGATGTTATTTGAATCAAATGAATTTTGATTTAAGTTGAAACTTGTGTTGATAAGTTTGTATGATTCCCTTCAGTTTACTTAGCTAAAAAGCTTCTTCTTGCCATACCTTACCTAAACTACGTTATAACCATTATAAATTCACTTTGATTTATGCATTAGGTCCATTGTTGTTTAGTGGTAGAGATATGATTCTTGAGCAAGCTTATGGAAATAACTAGCTATGTTTTAACTTAAGAGCTTAATGAACCCTATGCACTTTGAGCATATAGAGTAAAATCCTTAAGAGGGTGTCAAGTCTTGTTCATTTGATTTTGATAGAATTGATGAGATCCTATGTTTTAACAATGTGTTATATGAGTGTTTATTC
Source organism: Erythroxylum brevipes (assembly GCA_027479065.1). Taxonomy (NCBI): domain Eukaryota; kingdom Viridiplantae; phylum Streptophyta; class Magnoliopsida; order Malpighiales; family Erythroxylaceae; genus Erythroxylum; species Erythroxylum brevipes. The sequence continues at coordinate 36,485,845 of JANIHY010000209.1, forward strand.
TCTCGATTGTTATTTTATCTTAACCCTTAAATGTGAATCAACTTTTGAAAATTTATGGATAACATGAAAGGAGATAAGAGTTTGTTATGAAGATGATTAATGTATTGAATTGATGTATCTTATCTTGCTATATTATTTGATATTATCTCATTTGTTTTACATTTATTTTGATGCTTAAATATGAAAATTAATTTTTTGTTTTCTGTTAGAAGATGAAACGTAGAGATTGCATTGAATTGAGACTCTATTGTGATAATCACAAATTTCGAATAAAGTGAAGAGATTGATGCAGTAGATAAGGCTGATCACTTAAAGAGTTGGAGTCTTCTCATCCTTATCATGTACGAATTTGAATTTGAATTTGTTTTAGATAGACATCTTTACAAGTTAGAATTAGATTATGATTAGATCAAAAAACCTTATAAAAGGGATGTTCCCCATAATAGAAAGAGGTTACCTCTTCTTACGTGTTTACAATTTTTTATCTTTCTTCTATTTTTGTTATAGGAGCAAAAGCCATGTGTGGTTAAACTCAATCTTTCTGATTCAAAAGGATTCAATATTCTAGATGTAACTTTGTGAGGTTTTGTGTTCTAAACTTTTATTCATGTTTTAATTCAACTATTTTTTGTTTTAAGTTCTCATATTTCATGAATGATTAATATTTGATTAATCTAACAATTTAATTTGATATTGATTATTCTATCACTATATATGAATTCAACGATTCGTAATTATCACGAAGGATTGGTACAAGTAGCAAATAGGTTATTTATGAAAATTCATATTTAATTTATGATAAACAATAAAACTAAATTTAATAGTTGCAGCAATCTCAATTATTTAATTTAGGGTTTAGTTTTTTTCCAGAAGCTTATTGTTATCATTTATTTATTATGGAATTCTATTACTTCTAGTCAATAGATGATAAGTTTTGATTTAGATGTTGGGTTTGAATCAATTAACTTAGGAAATTTTAGACTTATTACAATTGTCCTAAGATGTTTCAAATAACTACTTGGATCGTGAGAATATTCTTTTTAGACCAATGAATAATGTTATAATTAATTGAGATCTTTCCCTTAAATTGGAGTTTGGTAATCTTGACTTTTTCATTTTTAAATTCAATTTATTTAATTTGTTTTCATCTTCATTTTAGTTAATCAATTATTTAATCAAACCGTCGAATTAATTATATTGCTTGAAATTAAAAAACTAGTATTTAGTTCTCTAGGGATTCAACCTGGTTTTATGACCACTACAAAAGTTTGAAGAACTAAAATTATTTTAGGGACTTCGACAACCTGTCCAGTTATTTGGAAACTGCCCCTCTGCTAGTTAGAAGTAAGACTGTGTATTACTAGACCTCTTCAAACCTCGCATATTAGCGAGATTCCAAGTAAGTATTGATGTTTTTTTGTTGTTGTATACTAAGGCTTCTTACTAAGAAAGTCTAAAAGAGGCTGAAATGACATAAATGGTTGGTAGAAATTTAGATAGGAGTGAAGAAAACTTGACAGAATATTAAATTTAAAAAAAAAGTCATTACTAAGAAATGAGTTTCATTCATCTACTAAATGGAGGGTGTAGAGGATTTTCTAAAAGTAGGATATCAAACTATTGCCTCTATAATGATAATTAACAATCAATCACTCACTTTTCATTTTAAACCCATCAATCCTTTCCCAAACCCATCAACCAAACACTTCCTAAATTTTTTAACAATTTTTTAGCATCCTAATTGACATTTATGTGATGCACCTAAAGTAGTCAAACTCCAATATTATTACTAGCTTACTATTTGAGTTCTAAAAATAAACTTACCGATTAATTGGATTTTAAAAACAAATAAAAGGGTCAATTTTGAATTATGTGAAAGGATTAAAAAATGTTTAATTCAAGTTTATAATAACTATGAAGTAGAAAAAAAAAAGGAGTAACCTTTTTATCGTCATCGTGAAATGAGATAGCAATTGAGAGAAGCCTTGAATGGTTAAAGCCAATAAATCGCTCCTTGCAATAGTTTTCAAAAACACATCATAAAATACTTTATAAGTAGTAGTTTTATTTAATAAATAATTAAATATTTTGATTAATTTTCATATAATTATTAGAAAATTAAAAAGAATTTCTCGATAAGACAATTTGAGGTATTTAAATTGAATTTTAATTAGACACATAAATAAGTCTAATCTCTAGTTCTTTTTACAGGTAATTTTTTTTAAAATTTTATACTTTTTTGTATAATAATATATACATGCAGTCACAGATCAGTAAACAGTATAATAAAGAAATGAATGGACTTGAAATGAAGAAGGGCGGAATTTGGAAGTCAGACAAGACAAAAGGCGGAAGACAAGAAATCACCGTTTGCTTCGGCTTTTGTCAAACGGATCAGATCCGGAGAGGATATTGACACACGTTGTTCTACATGCGACACGTGTCGAGACAAGATTAGAGGATGCAAACTCCTTTTTAATTTTTATGTGGGACCACATAAATAAAAATCACTGATTGGCCACTTTGTGCGGTCCCTACGAGCACATGCCAGTGTTTTTCAGTTTTTGACGGTTGGGATTTTGTCCGCACGTCGTCAAGTATTTGCTTTTCGCTAAATTACAATCTCAAAGTTACAACTTGATTTATGAATATTTTTCACATAACTTTGTAATTTAAAGATTTGCTCACTTATTAGAGTTATGATTGCGACATATAAAGCTAACCATGCTTGCATTTGGTCACAAATTATGAATTTTGAATGTTATCCACATGGTGTCTTTTATTTTTCCTAGCGTATTCCTTTGAAAAACTATTGTTTAGTTGAAAGGAGGTCCACCATAAAGATTGTTGTCTCCAAGCCGTTGAATGAACCAATTTGCTTTATTGGGTAGCACCATAGTACTTCTGATTTTGCTTATAGGATAAGTAGAGTTTATATAAAAGGATCAAAAGGAAAAGCAGAAAAAGGGTCATAGGAATATTTAATTAAAAAATTTGAAGACCAACTATTTGCTTGCAATGGTGCGAAAAAAAAGGTATTTAGCTTTCTGCCACCAATAACTTTAATTATTTATTCCTTTAATGAAATATAATTTTATCCCTCAATAATTGGATTTTTCACAAGCTAATAGGAGCACGAGTACCAGTAGAAGGCGTCAGGATTCTTGATTCATACTTGTTACAAAACATTTACAGAAGTAATAGTAATACGTAACGACATCTTAGTTACGTATCTTGGATTGAATATGAAAGAGTAAAAAATGAAGAAATGTGTAAATACCTAATTTCGGTCTTTGTAACTTCAAACAAATTTTTTGAAGCCAAAATAAGTGTGAATTTACTGCCATCTTTACGGGAACTCTTCTTCGAGACATGGGCAAAGTCTTTATATAGTTTTTTCAAAACTTAGGCTCTCCTAACGAGTCAGAGAATTCTTATGCTTACGATTGATACGAGCAACTACAAGAGATCTTAACATTTACATATAGCTTCCATATCGCTTTCCCATCACAAGGTCGATATGAGTACGATCTACATTAATTGAGATCCATTTTTTACCCGGACTTCGACTCATCAATTTACATCATGTATTCGGTTATTTTATTATATTTATCTAGATCAAATTATATAACTTAATCAATAATTAATTGAAAAACCAAAAAATGCAATTAATAGTTGTTTAATTTTATAGGAAAGAACAAAATTGTCCAACATTCTCCTCTTTGGACAGGAATTAATTACAGTCTTGATTTTAGTTTAAAACAGTTTAAAAACTCGGTTAAGTCACGCTACTGAATTAGTCAACTAAGTTTTAAAAATAGAACATTTGATCCAAAGATAATGAAAGTCTATCGTTTCATCCCACAAGGCTTTTGATACTGAAAAGTATCAAATGCATGTGTCATGTGCGACACAGATTGAAGACAATCAAGTATACCTAATACCTCATTAACATGAATGAGAAAATGGAGTGTGACAAACTGGGATGATGTCTTTATGATCTAAACTTCATTTGAGAATTTTGTAAAAGAAATATTTCAGTAGAGTGATTATTGCACATCACCGGACACTGAACTGACCACCCGAGACACAAGAACCTCATATATCTCCCTTATGGCAAGTTCGTTGTATGGAAATTCACTCAAAAATGGCTTTATAATATCTTAGTTCCTTTTCTAATCAACTATCATGAAATCCTGAATATTGAACATGAGACCCAAGACACAAAAACTTGAAGAATCCCCAAGACATAAAAACTTGAAGAATCTCCCTCATGTGATGTCCGAAGAATAAAAGTTCACTCGAAATCATATTCAGGATAACTTAATTCCCTTTTCTGGAGTTAAACTCTAATTTATTACTATTGTAATAAATCTAGAAAAATGGAAAAAATATACTTTACGAAATTCCTAGACCCAAAAATTGACCCAAAATACTTTGGGACACCCTTACGAGAAATATAAAAATTGTGTCTTTTTAAAAATACTGTAACTGTCCGTACAGGACGTCAGACATAGCGTTAGCCGTGTGTGTCGCGAAGGGCGCATGTAGACATGCGAAGGAGCATCTGATGGCTGTCGCACATAGGAGGAGAAGCATAGACGCGCCCACCAATGCAAGCGCATGCGTTACAGATGCCAGACATGCGTCAGGCACATGCCCAATAGTGATGCACACCTTGCTGAAAAAAAGGTAATTTTTGGGTAGATTTTTCGCACTTCCAGACTCATTTTCACCCCATTTCTCAAGGCTATACACATGTATACTACGTGCATGCAATATAAAGCAAGAAGAAACCGAGAAACAAAAGTTAAATCTTCGAACACCCTAGGGAAAAAAACCGAATATTCTTCATTTTTAACCACCCAATCACGTCACCGCTCTGATTCCACGTGTAAACATAACAGTACCTTAGGTACATTTCTCGGATCGAGCATGAAAGGGCTAGAAATGAAGAAATGTAGAAATACCTACTTTTGGTCTCTGTAACTTCAAACGAGCTTTTTGAAGCCTAAATGAGCGCGAATATACCGTCATCTTTATGGGAACTCCTCTCCGGGACACGGGCAAAGTCTTTCTATAATTTTCTCAAAATGTAAGCTCTCTTATTGGGTCAGAGAGTCCTTCTGCTTATGATTGATATGAGCAACTGCAGAAGATCTTAACCTTTATATATAACTTCCATATCAAGCTTTCCTATCACAAGGTTGATATAGGTACGGTCCACATTAATTTAGCTTCATTTTTTACCCTAACTTCGACCCATTATTGGGCAACTTTATTATCTTTATTTGGATCAAATTACATAACTTAATTAATAATTTATTGAAAAACCAAAAAATGTAATTAATAGTTGTCCAACTTTATGGGAAATGATAAAATTGTCCAACATTCTTCTCTTTCGACAAACATTAATTGCAGTTTTGATTTTAGTTTAAAAACAGTTTAAAAACTCGGATAAGCCATGCCACTAAATTAGTCAACTAAGTTGTAAAAACAAAACATTTGATCCAAAGATAATGAAAGTCTATCATTCTGTCCTGCAAGGCTTTCGATACCGAAAAGTATCAAATGGATATGTCTTGTACGACACAGATCGAAGACAATCACGTATACTTAATAGCTCATTAACATGAATGGGAAAATGGAGTGTGGCAAATTGGGATGATATCTTTATGAGCTAAATTATATCATGTTTGTTTGTAGATCTCGATTTCTTCAATTTTATGTTAAACCACATATACTAAATTGCATCCAAGAAATGTTATTTTCTCTCACTGAATGTTAAACAACATTTCTTAAAACTTCATTTGAGACTTTCGTAAAAGAAATATCTCAGTGGAGTGACTATCGTGCATCATCGGATACTGAACTGACCGCTCGAGACACAAGAAGCTCATGCATCTCCCTTATGGCAAGTTAGTTGCACGAAAATTCACTCAAAAATGGCTTTAGAATGTCTTAATTTCTTTTCTAATCGACTATCATGCAATCTCAAACACTGAGCATGGGACCGGAGACACAAAAACTTGAAGTATCCCCCTCATACGATGTCTAAAGATTGAAAATTCACTCAAAATTGGGTTCAAAATAACTTAAATCCCTTTTTTGGAATTAAACTCTAATTTATTACTAATGTAATAAATAAATAAAAACATACTTTATGAATTTCTCAGACCCAGAAATTGACCCAAAATACCCCAGGACATCTTTACGAGAAATATAATTTCGTTTTTGTTTTTTTTTTTAAAATAATGTAGCTATTTGTATAGGACGTCAGTCGTCATGACAACCTTGCGTGTCGCGAAGGTCATGTACAGACACGCAGAGGACGAGTCTGGCGCGTGTCACACATGTACGGAGACGCACAGACGCGCCCACCAATGCTAGCGCATGTGTCGTAGACGCCAGACATGTCTCAGGCATGTGCCCGACGGTGACACACACCCCGCAAGAGAAGGCAATTTTCGACAACTTTTAGGTTGATTTTTTGCACTTCTGAGCTCATTTTCAACCTGTTTCTCAAGGCTATACACATGCATACTACTTTCAAGTAATAAAAAATAAGAAGAAACCAAGAAACAAAAGTTAAATCTTTGAAATCCTTAGGGAGACAAAACTGAAATTTCTTCGTTTTTAACCACCCGATCACGTCACTTCTCTGATACCACGTGTAATACGTAACAGTACCTTAGGTATGTTTCTTGGATCGAACGTGAAAGAGATAGAAATGAAAAAATGCGAAAATACCTGATTTTGGTCTTCGTAACTTCGAACGAATTTTCTAAAGTCAAAATGAGCACAAATATACTACCGTCTTTACGAAAACTCCTCTATAGGACACGAACAAAGTCTTTCTGCAGTTTTTTCAAAATATAAGCTCTCTTAATGGATCAAAAAATCCTTATACTTACGATTGATATGAGCAACTGCATGAGATTTTAACATTTATATATAACTTTCATATTGGGTTTCCCCATCACAAAGCTGATATGGGTTTGGTTTACACTAATTGAGATTTATTTTCTACGCAAATTTTGACTCATTAATTTAGATTATTTATTGGGTCACTTTATTATCTTTATATGGGTTAAATTACGTACTTTAACCGATAATTTATTGAAAACTTGAAAATATAATTAGTAGTTAGCCAATTTCATAAAAAAGGACAAAATTGTCCAACAATAATAGGCTACCACAAAGTGTACTTAGAAAAAGTACTCCATGTAGTTTTCAAGTATGAGTAGGATAAAGGCTACCCCATTAGCAATTCTTTTGGTTAAACCCTTTTTTCTTTTTTCTTTTTAAAAAATGCTTGATCTAATGACCCTACAGCCAACACTTATCATGATTTAGACTCGTCTGTATCACCTTAAACCGGCAAGAAAAATAAAATTGTATATAAGACAAAGTTACCACGTGGATTCGCTTTGCTTTGGAATTGATGGCTTGGATATGAAATTGTGAAAGTCTTATAATTCACTAAGTGTGATCAACTTACAATTATCTGAAGTGTTACAACGAAAAATTTGGGTGAAATAAATTCCAGGATTTTCCACAATTAGCTGGAGTCGGACTTTCTTAGATAATAAAAATTACAATACTTTTTAAATATTTCAGATATCCCAAGTAACTAGAAAGTTGATATTATAGTTTGCTAGAATCGCCTAACGTTTGATGAATTGTATTCAAGTTGTAAAAGGTAGACTCGTCAACGCCCTTTATTATTTCTTATCAGTATGGATGTAATTAAAACTCAATCAATATTTAGGCTTACTTTCTCACCAAATTTGGTTTATTTCTATTTATTTAAACAGGTTGTTCATCACTTCTACTGCTACAGATACAGAATCTTCTCAATGCACGTGTGATACGCAGGACACGGCTCATCGTGGAAAGCACTTCTTAGTTTGTGAAAGTTTCTTCAACTTGGGTTATTTAGGAGAACTTGTGCTCCACAGAATAATAATAGCATGATATAGCCAAGAACACGGACGATGCAATCTTCTTCCTATAAACGCAACCTTTACATACTCTTTACGGATTTAATTTGTCTATCATGGTTCATTATTTCACATATGTGTGTGTGCGTGGGTGCGCTTGTGTGTGTGTATTCTACATACATATGTGCAAATGCAAGGCAGATTATACCAAGTTTTATGCAAATATGCATTAGACATGGTATAAAGGCGGTGTAATCGCAGGGCAAAGTTGCAACAGTAGATGTGAGCGAGGGTGGTCCTAAAGGTTGGTCATATCTACACCTTCATCAGACAGGTTCGATCGGACTCTTCACTTGGCTGAGAAAGTCATTGTTTACTTGAAACATTCCAATACTTGAAGGGGTGTTCATAAATCATGATACATATGTTCAAAGACTTCGAAAACATTTTGCATTAAAAAACTTTTATGAAGTGCAACTGCAGCATTTGATTCTCCTGTGAACAAACATTGAAAAGTGCAATCCACTCCTGCAGACTTTTCTGATGACGTTAAAACATGTCAAGGACCTCCTGGACCTTGAATTTGGAGTGTGAATATTAAGACGGTGAACGTGGACATAGGAAAAATGGGGATGAGAGACATTTCTCCAAATTTAATTTCTCTCATACCCATCACTTGAATTCCCTATTAGATCCATCCCCTTTTGCCTACCAGAAGTAGTTTGGGGTTCCACTTTTTCCGTGAAGGCACACGTCAGCTACACCTGTTAGTTGATAACGAACTAAGATCACATTATGGCCTTCTATATTGCTAAGAGTTTCATACCGCACGTATGAGTATCTATGAAGGTCAATGACGATCGCTACAAGAAAAATGAGGTTTAGGAATGAAAATTACCAACATATATAATGTGAAGATTTTCCATCGGTAAGTTAAGTTAGTGACGAAATTTATCGATGGAATGAGTTGTCAGAGACACGGCCATAACCCTACGTATAGATAGTGTCTATGGGTATGGGGACAGTGAATAAGACAGAAAAATTCCTATCTTTGTAAGCGTTTGCTTCTTGTTTCCGCGTCTCTATCCTCTGTTTTCGGGAGACAGGGATAAATTTCTGTCCACTTCAAAAAGGGAGGACAGGGATGTCCCTGTCTCCCGTCGCCTATGTTATTATTATATAATATATTATTATGTTACTATTATGCTTATTAATGTTTAGTTATTATTATTATTATTATTATTATCATATAATTTGAATTTATTATTATTCAAA
>JANIHY010000209.1:36817966-36829069 GCA_027479065.1 Erythroxylum brevipes
CTAACTTCTATCAGTGATATTAGAGCCCAAAAGTTGCTCAAGTATGTTATATAGTTACAGTATACTCTGATCTTCTACATCAGAAAACAAGTTTTTCTTTCTTGAGTTCTTCTTGTCATTTTTTGGGCATTTTTTGCGGTTATTTGAGGTGATCGAATACATGTCTAGGAAAAGCTTTGTCTAGGAGATTAGGTTTTATGTGAGACCATTTGTGTATCCTTCAACCTTTTTTGGAACCTTTCCTGGTGTATTATAGTCTTATTATATAGTAAGTGAAGGTAATTCGAGGCAATTTCCCTTTTTCACGTGAGAGAGTGAGAGTCAATTCTTGTTATATAAGCAATGTCGACCAAATTCAATATTACAAAGTTTAACGAGACAGGGGAAATCGGCCACATTAAAATTACCTTCTGGAGAGGTTCGTTTAATATCAAAAAATTGCTTAGCAACAGTTGAACAAGTAGGGAATGCTGGGGTGAACTAGAAAAGTTTGGGTAGAGCCGGATCGAAATGTTAGCTAAGTAAGTATCCTGTAGTAAGAGGAGTAGTTATGAACCCTGTAGAAAGTTCTCGTTACGAAAATTGAAGATGAAGGCAGTATTAGTAAAAAATAACTACCTGGAAGCCATTAGTGCTAGGTAGGTGAATTTCACAAATGACGTCAAATGGAAACAAATAGATGTCTTGGCCATGTCAGACTTGCATCTTGGTCTATCAGATGATATTTTGCAAGGTGTAAAGGAAAAGAAAACAATCAAGGAGATATGAGATCATCTTACAAAGTTGTATAAAGTTAAGTCTCTTCACAACAAAATTTTTCTGAATATGAGACTTTATTCAAATGTATAAATTTACTTTAGTAACAAAACATATCAATACTCCGACCTCTCCATGCTCTTAAATTTCAAAGTTGGGACATAATATAAATCCAACTGAACATGCAAAGATTCTACTTCAAAATTTTCTAGATTCATATGACCAACTCATCATTAATTTTACCAATAATATCCTCACAGATAGTTTGGTATTTGATGACATTGTTGGATCTTGGAAACCTACTTACTTGTGAGATCTACATTATGGGCCTAGTGAGAGAACATACTCATAAGTCGTAACACCACACTTCAATCCAAAACCTTAAAGCATTAGGTTTACGGGTCCTTTTTATTTATATGTCCTTTACTAGTTCCATCTCTTTCTAATGTAGAATTCCTACTTACATTTGACATCCCAACAATCTTCCCTTCAAGTATGAACTTCTAGATTAGGTTTGGGCTCCCCCTTGAGAGAAAGTTTTTGCCTTTGTTTTAGTAGTTCGAGTATATGTCATCACCAAAAGCCCTTCTACTCCACTGGTTTGGGTTCATTAGGGGTCTCCTTGCTCTTCTTCGTGGGGATGCAATCACGGGATTTGACTATTGTCTCCATACTCATCCCTTGTTGAATCATTAGCTCTGATACCATTTGTTGGATCCAAGGATACCACTTTCATTGTAGATCTTCATCATGGGCCTAGTGAGGAAATATAATCGTGGGCTTTGACACTATACTCTAACCCAAAACCTTAAGACATTAGGTTTATGAGTCCTTTTCACTTATATTCCCTTCGCTAGTTTTATCTCTTTTCAATGTGAGATTCCTACTCACACTTGACATCCTAATATATGTTGCTGATTCGGTTCTTAAAAAAGAAAGCATATGCATCAACAAGAAAAAAAGATTAACAAGTTCGCATCAGGTGGAAGCCTTATCAATGACGAAAGGATGGTAAATAGAGTGTGATTCCACTAGGAGTCACAAACAAGGAAGGTCGAAATCTAAAAGTAAGAAAAATCTCAAATGTTACAACTATGGCAAGAGACGACGCTTTAAAAGTGAATGTTGATTCAGGAAGGGTAGAAACAATGCCTCTGAAGCATCAACTTCTCAAGGATGTGTTGCCAATGGAGAAATCTTATACAGTGAAGTAGCAACAATGTTTAAGGACAAAGTAGAGCTCATTGATGCTTAGATAATGGATTTACGTTCAACGTGACATATGACTCCTTGTTGATATTGTTTTCACACTTATAAATCTATCTTTGCAGGATCTATATATATGGGAAATGGCGATGTCTTGGAGATTGCTGGGATTGATATCATTAAGTTAAAGATGTATGATGGTACAGTTCACACTATTCAAAATGTGCAACATATGAAGGGCCTGAAGAAGAATTTATTGTCTTTAGGATAATTGGATGAAATTGGATGCAAGAGCTCCATTCAAAATGGAGTTATACAGGTGATCAAAGGAGCAATTGTAGTAATGAAGACGAAAAGGATAGCTGTAAACTTATACAAGTTTATGGGAGAGACGTATATGAAGCAAATGCATCGGTTGCATCTATTAGTTCTACAGCAAATGCAACAAATTGTGGCATTGTAAACTTGGCCACATGCCAGAACAAGGATTGAAGATTCTTGCTGAACAGAAACTACTCCCTGGTCTTACGAAGGTATCATTACTCTTTTGTGAGCAATACATTATAAGTAAGTAGCATAGATTGAAATTTAATACATCGAACTCTAGAAGTAAAGATGTTTTAGAATTGATTCACTCTGATGTATGACAAGCATTGGTTGTGTCTCTAGGTGGAGCAAGGTACTTTGTGACCTTTATTGATGATTACTCCAGAAAATGTTAGGTATATCCTATCAAGAGAAAGGGAGATGCATTTCCAACCTTTACAACATTTAAAGCACAAAGTGAGTAAGAGATGGGAAAGAAAATCAAGTGCCTCAGGACTAATAATGGTGGAAAATATACTGGTGATGAGTTCATTGATTTTTGTAATTGAGAAGGCATTAGACGTCAATTTATGGTGCCTCACACTCCTTAACAAAATGGAGTGGCAGAGCGAATGAACAAAACTTTGATTGAAAGAACTAGAGCCATATTGAAAACTGCAAGTATGGGAAAGTCTTTTTGGGTAGAAGCAGTGAAGACAACCTACTATGTGATTAATCAATCACCAACAAGATCGATTGTAGCACCCTACTCCTGCAAGACCCGAACCTGACATCGGTGGGTGATATCTGAGTTCGTGCCCCCACGAGGGTGACGTGCTAAAGCACTCAATCAATTAGAAATCGGTATTAAAAAAATTTCAAACACAATCACAATATGCGAAAATCAATACTCAATTTGGGCCCACTTTCGTTCATAAACATTTTCAATAGCCATTCGGATCCTTTCACAAATATAAAATGCTTTAGTCATTTCAGAATATAAATTTATACAAAAAGTTGCAAACAATACAATTCAATACAAAATAGAGAAAGAAAATGCATACGCCAACTGATCCCGACCTCTATCCTTTACTTGAATGCTGTAGGGATACTCTCGTCGGACTAACAAGGTATTCTTCTAATCCTGAAAAATAATTGCAAATTTTAGGTGAGGTTTACGAACTCAATGAGTGACTATCATTGATGGCTTACTCAGTCACATAACACACCAAATCACATTCATATCGTTTCACATTTCACATTCAAAGCAATTTGATCATTCATATCATGCATATGCAGTGCACATGAGATCCACTTTCTATTTGTTACTTTGTTGCGACCGAGTGCCTAAACAGTCCCTTATAGGACTCATTGATAACTGTCCCATATAGGGCTCATTGACAACTATCCCTTATAGGGCTCATTAAACGTTAAACCTGAGGCTCTAAATCACTTTTGAGCTCGATGTTCATTTTCATTCGTTGAGCTTTAAGCTCTGATCGGTGGCTACTTTGGTCACAACTTTCATTATGTTTCATGCATTCATGACATGGAATGCTTCAATTACATTTACTTATTCCTATTCACTCACATTCCCATATCATCGAACCTTAGTCCGACATTCAACATTAAAGCTGAGAATTACTCTTTCATTCATATGCAAATGCACATTCAAAAACACATTAGTCATCAGACTATGGACTAGCATTTAGCAATCATATTATGCACACTTATTTTATCTCATTCACATACAATGAGCATTTCAATATTTCTTTCATACAACACATTCATCTGACCTCCTGTCTGGAAACCAACACAGTCAAACACTTTCACATAATTATTCAAAAATCAATTAATATTAAAAAGTCAAACAAAGCAAATAGTGGAATGAGACTATCTAGGTCTACTCATAGTACGCTCCAGATTAGTGTTTGCTTTCAAATTCTAGGAACGCCTGAATACTGACACTTAACCTGCACAACCCATTTATGCACGGCACACATTGCACACTCATTAATAATTGCATACGTATAAACATTTATTTATACACAATTGTATAAATGGACTATGTACAATGCATGCTCGATTACAATCCTGGGCATTTGTTCTAGAACACATATTATGCTCATTCCCATTTCATAATTCATATGTGTCTAATTTAACTTAGCTTTACATTTCATTTGTACATAATCTTTCTAATTTCTTCTTTCAATCTTTACCCTTTTTCATGTATCTAGCTTATTCATAAGCTTGCACCTCAAGAGCACTTAGTTACTTTACATCATAACTCAATTTCTTGTCATCTCTTTTCAAACCTCATAAAATCTCATAATATCCAAATTCTCGTCTAATAGGAATCCAATTGAAAGTCCCATAATGCGAAATTACTAAAATTGATTCTAGAATACTTAAACCCAAACATTTTCTACACTTCATGAACTAGAATCCTTCCAAAAATCTAAAAGATTCAAAATGATCTTACCTTGATTCTTCACCAAAAGAAGAGATCTTTAGCTCAAATGAAAGCTCTTCTCTTCCTCTTCCTTTTTCTTTTCTTGGACAACCTCAAAATCTCTCTTATAGGCTAGGGAAATTAAAATCCTAGCTTGTTTTCTTTCTTTCTCTGTGTATTTCTCTCTCTCTCTTTTTCTCTTAAATTTTTGTTCTTCTCTTCTGCTTCCTTCCATTCACATTTTTCTTCTTCATTTATAAGCAAGACAACACTTCTTCTTCCAATTATGCCCTTAATGGTTGAGAATTGTCTCATTTTCCCTTCCATTTATTACTTATGTCTTTTATACTTAAGTGTCTTGCCAACAGTACCCTTGAATATTCTAACACAACACTTTCTTCTAGAAAAATGTCCCCCATTGTCTTAAGTTTCTAATGAAACCAAAATTATTCAATTCGGGTTAGTGATTCGAAAGAAACATTTCAAACATTTTTGGACTGCTCTTGTCCAAATCAGTATACTAGGCAAAAATTCTATCTAAAATTTAAACATCATAAAGACTGAATTAGATTCCAATTTCTTCATACCATTTGTAAATTCATGTCTCTAGTTTACAACAAATCAGAAATCATCTCTTTTGGAATCTTACAGGTCTAGATATACTCAAAATACTGAAGTATGATTAGTGAAATAATACCAGTTCATATTATTTAAAAACACACACTCGCTGTACCAGTCGCACATTTTTCACTTAATCTCTCTCACTTCATTTCAAATGGCTACAATTTTTGGTGGAGATGCAGAACAGTGTCTTACGAGTCCAATGGTTCACGAATCAAGTCATTTGAGTGTCTAGAGAGGAAGTTATGGCCAAAAGAATCCAATATGGTTTTATTCTCAATCATATCAAACCTATCGTAGGACAATTACTATAACTTTCTATAGAGATATCATATTTAAGTGTTCTTTATATGGTTCAAAAGAGGACTTCAAGAGCCATAACTTTTATGAAGACCTCAAAGATAAATTCTATCTTCTGAAGGATCAAAAATAGAACAGAGGATAGAAAATGAACAGTCACTAAGAGAAGTTCATGACTAAAAAGAAGTTCATGAACACTAAGAAGAAGTTCACGAACGGTCACTAAGAAGAAGTTAATGAACGGTCACTAAGAAGAAGTTCATGACTAAGAAGAAGTTCATGAACGGTCACTAAGAATAAGTTCATGACTAAAAAGAAATTCATGAATGGTCACTAAAAAGAAGTTCATGAACAGTCACTAAGAAGAAGTTCATGAACGGTCACTAAGAAGAAGTTCCTGACTAAGAAGAAGTTCATGAATAGTCACTAAGAAGAAGTTCATGACTAAGAAGAAGTTCATGAACAATCACTAAAAAGAAGTTCATGACTAAGAAGAAGTTCACGAACCGTCACTAAGAAAAAGTCCATGACTTAGAAGAAGTTCATGAACGGTCATTAAGGAGAAGTTCATGACTAAGAAGAACTTCATAAACGATCACTGAGGAGAAGTTCATGACGAAGAAGAAGTGTAAGGTCAACATAAGAAGAAGCAAAATGCTAACATAAGAAGAAGCGAACTACACTCCTGAGCATCTCCACTTGTAAGGGTTATAATTTGTAACTCCGATGTCTAAAAATTTCATATTATATACTGTTGGAAAGATAACAGAAAGATCTACGACTTCAAAAAGGCAACTTTGCCAAAATCCATCTAGATCAATCCCAAATTTTCCTCTAAATTCCGAAGATGAATTTTACATTCATCCACCAATGTGCTACACTCAGTTTTCACTTCATGACAAATTTTGAGAATCTTAGAGATAGAATTGAAATTCGATGTCTTCATAAGAAATGTAACCATATGTCTCTAGTTTAATCCAAATCAAGAATCATTTCCTTTGGATAACTAGAGAAAAAGTTGTGGCTAAAAGACTGAAACATTCTCCATAAACATTTTCCAAATCAACCATCCATTTTGTTTCACAATCTTTCCTCAACACAAATCATACTAAGATCACCTCTTACTTCACTTACTCCTCAATCCCAATAAAAATCACATTTAAAATAATCATACCCGAAAGTTGTCAATGAATGCATGTACACTTAGTTTTGTATGTGCGAATATTCAAATTCACATACATGTATGCTAACAGGCTGTTGGCATGAAATGCAAAATTTTTCCCTAACTCTCACATTGCTATTCTCTCCATTTGAAATCTGGGCTCTAATCCTTAATATGGGGACGGGATGTTACATCGATTGATCTGAAGACATCGATGGAGATGTTCAATCGATGGAGATGTGGATTAGTAAACCAATAGATTATTCTCAATTACCCACATTTAGAAGTCTTGTGTTCGTGATATATAATGCCCAAGATATCACAAAACTATATCTAAAATCCAGAAAATGTAGATTTATGGGGTATGCTGATAGAGTCAAGGGTTATCGACTGTGGGATCCCCCTGCCTACATGCTCATCATTATCAGAGATGTCATATTTGTAGAAAATAAATAGCAAGAGAAAGATCAAAATAACACTTCTGAAGAAAATTTTGAAGTTGACGATTCAGGAAGAAAGGAAGATTGAACAGAAAGATTCTACTAAAGCTATATCAAACCACGAGGAACAAAAATTGGTTGAATATGAAAATAAAAAAGTTTGACGGTCAACTCCTGAAAGGAGAACCCCAACTTGGCAATTTGATTATATTATAGATGGCAATGTTGCATATTGTCTCCTAACAAAAGATGGAGAACCATCAACACTCTAAGAAGCAACAAATTGTTTAGATTTATCATTTTTGGATGGCAGCAATGTAGGAAGAAATATAAGCTCTTCATAAGAATAAGACATGGAAGCTTGTGCCACTATCATAAGGGAGAAAAACCATTGGCAACAAATGAGTTCACAAGATCAAACTTAATAGTGATGATCAGGTAGAGCAGTATCGTGTAAGGTTGGTGGTAAAAGGATATGCTCAGAAAGAAGGTATTGACTTTATAGAAATTTTTTCACCTGTAGTTCGTTATAATACAATTCAGATTGTCCTAGCTATATGTGTTATATTTGATCTATATTTAGAGAAGTTAAATGTAAAGACTGTGTTTTCTCATGGAGATCTTTAGGAAGAAATTTACATATATCAACCAAAAGGTTTTGAAGTACCAGGGAAAGAGAACTTGGTTTGCAAGTTGAATAAATCTTTATATGGTCTAAAACAAGCACCAAGATGTTGGTATAAAAGATTTGATTCCTTTATAATGAGTTATGGATTCAATAGACTTAGTGCAGATCTTTGTGAATATTTTAAGAGATTTGGTAATAATGATTTCATTATATTATTGTTGTATGTTGACGACATGTTGTTTACAATCCCTAACAAAGATCATATTCAAAATTTGAAGGCTCAGTTAGCTAGGGAGTTTGAAATGAAAGATTTAGGACCAATAAATAAGATTATAGGAATGCAAATTTACCGAGACAGAAATAATGGAAAGATTTGTCTTTCTCAGAAGAATTACTTGAAGAAAATCTTGCGACGCTTCAATGTGCAAGATTGTAAGTCAATCTCTACCCCTCTTCATATTAATTTAAAGTATCCTGAAGTAGAAACCCTAGCAGTGAAATAGAGAGGAAGGGGATGTCTCGAGTACCGTATGCATCAGTTGTGGGGAGTTGAATATTTGCTATGATTTGCACAACGTCAAACATTGCTCATACAGTGGGAGTGGTTAGACATTACATAGAGAATCTTGGTCGAGAACACTGGTGGGTTGTAAAGGGGATCCTGAGATATATTAAAGGGACCTTAGATGTTGTTTTATGTTATAAAAAATTTGAATTTATTATCAAAGGATATATTGATTCTGATTTTGTAGGCAACCTTGATAGAAGCAAATCCACTACAGGTTATGAGTTTATGGTTGTAGGAGGAGCTTTGAGCTGGTGTCTAAACTATAAACAATTGTAGCACTATCTACAACAGAAGTTGAGTATATGGCAGCTACATAAGCTTGCAGGGAATCAATTTAGATAAAAAGGTTTTTGAAGGATCTTGGGCATCGACAAGAGAAAATTCATTTGTATTGTAATAGTCAGAGTGCCTTGTATATTACAAAGAATTGAACTTTTCATTCCAAAACTAAACACATAGGAATTTAATATCATTTTGTTCATGAAGTGGTAGAAGATGGAAGTATAGACATGCAGAAAATTCACACAAAAGAGAACCTAGCAGATGTACTAACAAAGCCAATCAACACTGATAAATTCATTTGGTGTAGATCCCTATAAGGCTTGGCAGAGACGTAGAGAACAGAGAAATAACAAGATAGAAATAAAAATATAGAGATTGATTGGTTCTCAATCAAATATCCAAGTGGGAGATTGTTGGTTTTCTATCCCACATCGGAAGTTGGTGAGATTAAAAGCCTCCATTAAGGCTATATAAGGAGGCATATGCTTAAGGTTTTATATATCCCAAAATCTCTTTCCCATAACCTTATGTATTAATTCTTGGTATGAATTGTGAAATCTTCCTCTTGTAATCTTTGTTTTCTATACTGTAAAATTTGTTATTCTTGCCTGTGGTTTTTCCCCATATTCGTTAAGGGGTTTTTCACATTAAATCTTGTGTGTCCTTTTTTACCTCAACTTCTTTTATTGGTTTGTTTGCTCTATCCAGGTGGAGTCCATCTCATATAAGGTATATGGATTTCCCCTTTGCCCCCTCATTCATACTTCAATAGTGATTGCGAGTGATATCACCTTATTCTTTGCACACGTTTTGCATGATGTGGGGTTGATAGAGGACCTCAAATCCTTCAGTTGATTGAGGAATACTCTTCTTTGCAAGTGTTACTAGCCAATTTTCTATCTACAAGTTTTGCATGATGTAGGGCTAAGAGTTAACACTTCTTGGTAGTTTAAAAGATCTCAAGTCCTTTAGATGATTGGGGAAAAATAATCTTTGCTCTAGTGAAGAAAGATGGAGGTAGGATCTCATTAACCATAGCACGAGTTATAAATGGAACAAGTGTGTCAACTGTTAGATCATCTAAGAATTCCAAAAATATGACAAACCCATCTCTTATTTAGGTTAGGTTTATAACATCTACATAAATTGTAGATACTCTGGAGTTTAAAAGGTCGTTAATTGCATAAATTTGAATGAGAAGAATGAATGTTAGCAGGCCGAGGGAAGAATTAGAATTGATTTGATTAATATATATATGTATAGATGTCAAATTTCGAGTCGAACTAAACTATGATTGCATTAAATGTTGGAGGTAGTTTTTATTGGTGTATGTCCTAAAACTAATCGCTTGACTATAGATTTTGTGACATAATTAATTAAAGATAATATTTATCTACTTATATTTTGTTAATTATATTTGATATTTTAATATTTAAAACATTTCTAAAATAATTGTTGTGTAATTCAAAATTGTGATGAGATTCAATTTGTATTTTTGTATTATTCTTAAATAATTCATAATTGTAGTTTCATCAAGATGAATATTAATTAAACAGTACAATTAGTACACGTTAGGTTTCTTTTTTATAAAGAAAGTAATTGATTTTATAAATTAAAGTATAAAGATACTTAAACAAACTTGTGGGTGTTTAATAGATAGTAAGTTCAGTGAATTGAACCTTTAAAAAAGAAAAGTTCAATGAATTGACCCTATTATAAAGATCCGAAAGGGAACATTACTTGTATGTTTACGAATTTTCTTAATGGTTGTATGATTGATCTTTAAACTTAAGATTACCAAAATATCCATGTGGAAATAACTATGTTTTGATGCTACGTATAATCTATTATATTTAGGGTAGTTAAATTGATAATACATGGATATAGTTGGACTATATGGAAATAGTTAAGTAAATCAACAAAGTGTTGCCCCCCTAATTTTTTTCTTAAGGAATGAGCATAATTTAAATAAATTATGAGATCCTTAAGGGATTATTTTGTGGAGTTAATTATTATGTCAATATTGGTAAGATTTTATGACATAGATTAATTGAATTGAAGTATTAATGTTATAAGAATGTATGAAGGGCATTGTTGGAAGTTCCCGTAAGGGTATAAGACATAAGGCTTAAAGGAAGGGGCAAAATAGACATTACACACTCATTAATGGTATAAAAAGAAGAAGAAATCATGGGTAAAGAGAAGAAGAGAAGAAAAGAAGAGAAAAAGAAGAGAAAAGCTAGGGTTTGGAGATTCTTGAAGAGTTTGAAGAATTTGGAGCTTCAACAAGTAAGTATAAGCATTGTTCTTCTTGATTAGATGAATGAAACATGTTTTGATGTTAGTTAAGAGATGAATATGTGTGGGAAGTTGTTGAGAATG
>JANIHY010000209.1:36920730-36930806 GCA_027479065.1 Erythroxylum brevipes
CCATAACTTTTTCATTTCTAATCCGAATTGAACGATTTCAGTGGCGTTAGAATCGTGAGATCATGAGGAACAATTTTTATTAAAAATCAAATCCCAAATTTTCTATTAAAAGTTCCTCTACTTGTGGTCAGTTGTATTCGGTTATGGGTCTTCCATGCTTATATGGGTCCGAATGTTGGGCCTTGGAGACGGAGTCCAACACTAACTGCATCTATCATGCTCCTATCATTGGTAAAAGTTCCTCATAGAAATATTGTATTAATAACTGGTCACTAATATGATGAGTAGGGTAACTAGCACATAACCTTTTAAATCTTTCCCAATATTCATATAGTAACTCAATCATGTTTTGTCTAATTCCACATATTTCTTTCCTAATAGATCCTGTTTTACTAGCTTGAAAATATTTTTCAAGAAAAGATTTATGTAATTTTGCCCATGTATTTATGGATCTACAAGGAAAATAATATAACCAATCTTTAGCAAAATCATGTAATGAAAATGGAAAAACACATAAATTCTTTTAAATGCCTGTAAGGATTCTCACTTGCATGTCTATAAAATTTAGGTAATAAATTTAAGAAAATTGAATTCAGCTTTAAGAGTCTTTCCAAGATTAGGAAGACAACACATAAAGGTTTATCTTCTCGGTTTGGTTCTGAAGGTTGCTTCAAGTTAGGTGCGACCATTTTTATCCTTTTGTCTTCCTTCTCTAATTGGATTTTTACTTCAGTTTCTTTTCCATCTCTTAATTTCATAAAAATGACCTTCTCTCTCCTTTACCTTTTTTTAAACAACATAATTATTAGTGACGATTCAAAAATAAATAAATAAACTAGGAAAATAAAACTTTCCTAAATAATGGCGCCAAAATTTGATACATGTCGTTAGATATATACAAATTGAGTCCTTATTTTACTTCCAATTTGTTAAACAAATTAGCATATGGAAAATAAGGGTCAATCCCATGAAGAATATTATTTTACTAATTTAGCTTTTATTATAATAATTTTAATTAGAAAATGGTCAACGAAACAATCTATTTTGTTTAAAGAGACAATTATATCCTAATAATTTTGCTCATATGAAAGGAATTCCATAACAAAATATAAATATCATCAACGCTCATGTAAAGTCCTCTTTAACCATAATAGTAAGATATATCATCAAAAATTAACAAAATGAACGTATGACACATTAAAAAAAATAATTCATCCAATATTCAAAAAGCTGATAAATTCTTTTACAACTCAAATAAAAATCAACGTAAAACTCAAAATAGCTAGCATTAACAATAAAACATGAAATATGAATTTTCCTTACTTCGACATAAAAAAATTACAATCTAATTTAATAAACAATAAAATTATTAATTCATCGTTTAAATGCTAGTGAATTTTTTTATGTCATGCACATAATCTTAAAACTTAAAATAAAGAAAAACATGAAAAATAAAAAATTACAACTTCTAGTGTACTTCCAAACTCAATCGAATTTGGTTACATAGTTTACAACTTAAATAGTTTATAGGACAAGTCAAATCATAGGTAAAGCAAGAAGTATTTATTTAAACATTTAATATGCTTTACAACTTAAGTAGTTTTAAGACAAGTCAAATCATAGGTAAAACAAGAAGTATGCATTTAAACATTTAATTTGCTTTCCTAAACTTAAAATACATCTTAACAATAATCTAGAATATTCACATCTTAACAATAATCTAGAATATTCTTCGCAACTTGGACAACAACTAGAAAAGTCATCGTTCTTCATCTAAATTCTTCACTTTGTTGTGAATCAATTATTTTGTTCCATTTTAAACTTCAATGCAAGCAATTTGCAACAAGTTTAAAACCTATAAATTAATCCAAAATAAATGCACGTATATCTAAAAAAAGGGTTTGCAAATTTTGAATTGACTATAATGAAAATAAATAAACAACTTCTAAATTTATTCCAACTTAATCTAATATGTACAAAGGCACAAACAGTGTTTTAATTTCAGTTTAGCCATGCAATTTGATATACTTGGATCATTCGAGTTATTTAATAGGTTAAGCATAGAAAATTGACTAGCTAACTCCTACTTATCTCCCTTCAATTTCTAGAATCGAACCAATTTAATCCCAACTCAAAGCGCATTACGAACTAAGAGATAGATCCAACCACCAATAAATTATTTGAAGAACAAATAAATTCTAGCCTATACAATGCATTATAAATTAATGATTTAAGTTTCACGTTCACATAATCAAGGACGTCTCCAATCATATAAAGAACATGAATCAGACATCAAAGAATTCATTATAAGTATTAAATTAACTCAGCAATAAATCAACTAATTGAGAAAATTAATAATCCAAATATTCAAAGTGCACCTCTAAACTAAATTTAACAATTAGAATTAACTAAGGATAGGAAATCATAAACGAAGAGTGGAGAAGTTTTAGAAAAACTCATTCAATTTTTTGATGCCTTCACAAACCTCAGACCAGCCTTAAAGGTTTGGAATTTCTTCCTCCACCAGTCACAAGCGAACTCAATCTTGGTGGTTTGTGGCTTTTTGAATACTCCCACACTTGTGCAAGCTGCTTTCTTTAATCGCCTTTGATAGATGAAAATCCTCTTTGAAATCTCATATTTGCGTGCACTGCTTGTTGCTTTCTCCTCCCAAGCTGTTGCCTTTTGATGGGCTCACGAAAAGCACCCCAATTGTCACATATTGCTAAAATATCCCTGATTTCCCTCTTATTTTTCTTTTCCTCTGGTTGCTGTGTTTTGCTACTGTTTGGGCATTTTATCCAGATTATTTCTACTAGTGAAGTGGGCTGGTTTTGGGCTTTTTTATTTTAAATCCATTTAACCTATAAGAAAATATCTTATACAAATTATAAATATATATTTTCAGAAATAAAATATAAATTTAAATAACTAGCATAATTAATAAAAATGCAATAATTTAACCCAAATGTTATGTAAATAACATAAAATAAGGATGTCAAATATACTATAATTTCTATTATCAAATTTCCTTACACTTAACTTTTGGTGGTCTTCTATCAAAACAACACTATAATGTAAAATTTATTTACGAATATCATAATGTTTTAACATATTTGCAATTGTTTTAATCACCAACATAACAACTTTTAAAACATTTTCAAAATTTTAACTTTAACCTCAAACTTTAGAGAACATTCATACCTCATCCTAATAAATTTAGCTATAATTAATTCTGAATACAAAGCAACCTGGCTGTTTTTGTGATTAAAAATTGAAAAATAGGATGAAAATAAAGCTTGATCCGACGAAGAAAGTTGAGTTACTAATAAGAGCACTGAGATGCTAACTGGAAATTGTTTGTTTCTACTTATTTAAGTCTATATTTTTTATTCGAAGGAGAAGGATGATAATCTGGGGCTAGAAAAAAAGTATAGTCTTCAAATTCCACGCAATCTTTTAATGTGAATAATAGTTACCAAGAGAAAGTTGATGAAATTCTTCCGTAAACTTTTATCATCCCAAGTTGTTTGTGCAAGATCATATCTGAACACAAACATGAAAGAGCTGACTTTATAGATGACACGTACATCGGTCATGAACAGCAATGATACCATTGAAGAGTAAGTCCCCATATTTCAATCTGTAACAGGGGCTGAGGGAAAAATCAAGATTCTAAATACTACCTAAGCAATTTATTGATAAGAAAATTGAAATTCATTACCCTTATTGTCTATAGAATCTTCACTTTCCTTTGTAGTTATTCCTCCTCTCACTGCACGCCCTCAAAGCTTGAACCTCTGGTTAGCATTTTAGCAAACACTTAATATACATATCCAAAAGCAAATTACATCTTTTATTACAAAAGCCCGTTACCTTCCTGGCAAGCTTTCCAGTTCCTGTTGTTATTAACTAGACAATCCTGAAAATTCAAATTCCAAGAGATAACCCATTAGAGCTCTATCTCAATCAGTGATTTTCAGTATTTTAGTTTTCGAGAACCACCTGTAGGGAAATATAGAGAGAAGAACATTGCCCGAGTTGCTTAACGTTGTCGTCGTCGTCACCAACGTCGCTTTGGTGAAGTGGGAGTCGTTGCTGGGACGGCTGTGGCTGTCCCATTTTCTTAGCTTCGCTGTCTTCGCCGTGTGATGGCAGTTCCGTTTGGGAGTTAAAATTTTCCATTGACCCAACTCAGGTTTTCTTTCTTTGCTGTCCACGTAGAAATTATCTTTGATTTATTTTAATGATACAGGAACGCATCTTCATTTATATAGTAATAAAAACCATAAAACTCTACTTGATTATTATTTACATAACTTTACAAGAAAAATCTTATAAAAATTTAATCTTCTAACTTTGTGGTAAGGTTATAAGTCTTGTAAATTTTATTTTTATTAATTTAACTTAAAACTGAGCTAATTTATGCAATATGCTTTTCGAGTTATAGTAATAAAGTTATTATTGACAAAAGTAAGCAATGAAAGGCTTGGATAAGTACAAGTGAAGTTCCAACCTCATCAAACCCTTTCATTTCTCTTCATCTCTTTCTTTTGTACAAATTCCCTCTCATCTTAAGAAAACTCTCTTCAATAAAATGGAAACCATGTAGAAGTCACTCATTTACCTGAAGACACTAAAATCCATGATGTCCGGCTACCTTTGTTAAGCCCATATAATCTATATCATAGATTCAGATCTTTTACGAGGAGTATTCCTTCCTTAATTTTCACACATAGACCACAATCTAAAGAATTGATTCAAGGATATAGAGTAAGCTAATGTGGCATAAACTCCACTTCTATACAACAACACGTAACCTTAGAGTTTCCCTCTGAATTGATCTCGTTATGGCTAGATCAGGCTTACATATATCTTCATATGGGTACTATTCGTATGGTCTTAACATTAAATAGAAGAAAAGGAATTCCAGCAATAGCTAGAATTTCTATTCTTGATATGGCATACACATCTTACCATAATGCCTTGATTGACACTCTTTTGACCACTCTTAATAATGAAAGTGTCATCATAACTATTGCTTCAAACTTTAACATCAAGCTTGATGATCTGACTTTACCCACAAGAATAAAAGTTCAAATTCAAATTGTTAGAGTTGACCAAGACTCTACTGCCATCACGACCACCCTTCATCATCAGATCATTTACAGATTACAAAACTATGCTCTAGATCTGAACTTTCCAAACTCTACATGAGATACCCTTTATATGGTAGCAGATAGGTCTCAAATAAGACCAAAATCATCTAGTTTCCACGAAAATTGTCTTCACAATAATTGGCATAGTTGATGCCTATAGAGTGGATTAGAAATTACAAAAAAAAAAAAAGAATTTCATACTCCTCATCTACACTCCATTCGTACCACCACTCCTCCAATTTTGAGAAGTTTGAAAGAGCGAACTGTAAATTTTTCAGCAAGCTTGGAGAAGAAACCTAGAATCATCTAGAGCCTCTTCTGGCCCAAAAATGATAATTAGTCTAGCCTTTTCTTATTAAGAAGGCATTAGTGACCCTCTAATCGATTATGTCTACCCCGATGGACATAAGGTGTATGTTAACCATGTCAATGGCCATTTCATCTAGGATGCAGATCCATTTATGTGTAATTTAGATTGTGAATGTTAGATGGATGACGGTCGTGATAGTGATGATGAAGTTTATATCCCTCAATAGAGAGAAGAGCCCAGAAGAAAGTCAAAATCTAAGTGCCAACCATAAAAAATCCAACGCAAGCATAATGAAGACGATGACTTGGGACTTTGGATTGGTCTTACCTAAACCTAGACTAAAGGATCTCTCTGAACTATTAGGAGTAGTATGAAAAGAACATTTGTTTCAATTAAGATGCTTTGTGCCAATAATTTCTTTAGTCCCTAAAGATATCCCCAAACCATTACCTTGTATGATTATGGGATTATATATGGAAGATTTTCCATCTTTAGGAGCTCAGACTAATAAAACCACTTTGGTATTTGTAAGACTAATAAACCACTTAGGTACCTGTAAGGCCATACTTAAGATCCATAGGTAATGTACCTGTCTCTCTAGCAAAAGAACTACTAAATTGGTAAACACAAAATGTTGTAAGACAAAATATTTTCCTTTATAGAATTTATTCAAAGCTTGATGGTCTATCCCAACGGAGACAAGGACTAAATTCAAAGGTTGATGTTATATCTCTTCAAGTGCGCTAATTATATCAACGACCACTTAGTCAAGTTACCAAACTTGATTTAGACCTGAGGTGATATATTAACCAACATTATTGTGGACCAAAGTTCTCTAAGAAGGAAAGAGAACTTCAAAAAGTTTGAGAAGAGCTCATAAGAATTGATTCAGATATGGCTAAAAAACAATGTAGGGCTATATATGAACCATACACCTCGACAATTCCAATTGTAATACCTACTTATAACACTCTATCCTATCTTGATGCTACTAATTATGTAAAAGTCTATCTTGATGATACTAACTATGTAAAAGTCTTTAAAATTTCACATCCATTGTTCAGACATTACAAAACCATCAAAACCTTCGAAGCAAAACCCATCAGCAAAAGATATTCTTTCAACTTCTAACTTTTACAAATTGATACATTACCATCTTCTCTACCAAAAAAAAGAGTTTTCCTAGACACAATAAAAGAACCCATACCCAACCAAGAATTCATAGCTACACCTTAACCAATACCAGATAGCTCTGAAAAGTCACACTAACAACCAAGACTCTAATTCTTTACAAAAAATTCAAAAAGCTCATAACAACTTATCGATCTCACTCAAATATCTCAAATGATGATCGATGCTCCACTCTCTTCTCAACCACACACAGAAGTTAAACCTGAGGTTGAAGATGATGAGTCAATAACTGAACTAGTTAAACCATAAGTAACTCCTGTCTACAAATCTACTTTAGGCCCTTGGTGACAATGTTCCACGACTAAAATGGAGAGATCGAATGTTTGAATTCAGTGCTTAGATAGATCTTCAAAGGATATGTCTTTTTAATACATTTTAATATAATTTGTCTCCATAATTACAAGAACCTTAAGAGAATAGTTCCAAAGCCTTGGTGAATACAGACGCATGCAAGTCTTACATTTTTTGGAATTGGTTCCTTCTTAGGAATGATTAACAGATAACTCATTAGAGATTTCTAACCCATTAATCAACAAAACAAATATGAATAATTTGAAATGAAGTATTATTATATGAACAGAAAAGATTTATAGAAGCATTTACAAAGAATGTTTGAAAAATATTATATGCTCAATGATTTTAATCTTTAATACACATTCATGGCTTCATTTCCTGATAAGTTACAACCTAAATTACAAAGAATAATTAATTCTCTTCACAAAGATATGTCTAAAATCTCTCTCTAAGAAATCTACCAATTAGCATTGGTGACGTTGGAAAAATTACGCAAACATTAGAAGTTCTTCAAAGCTATTATAAAAGGTGGACCTTAACTAAACAAGTTTGTAAGAATTCATACTTAAAGATCAAATGCAAAGACATGGAGAAATGTGCATACATCATAAAGAAGGAAAAACACTTTAGAAGAAAATCGTTAAGAGTTCACCCTTTCAACAAAAGGAAGAAAAAGATAATAAGATTCTTCAAAGGGCGTACTTTCGAAACTAAAAAACTAGACCTATGTTACTTTTATAGAAGATGAATATTTACTAGAAGTAGCTTAGGCATTGGAAGTACCTTTTTGTTCATATCTCCCAATCAGCTTCTTAGGTACTTCCTTGAAGTCCACTTCTTTATCCTTGGACTTCTCTTCCTTTCTAGACATTTGGAGTTCCATGAGTAGCTATAGCTTGCTCCACTCCTCACTGTTATTCTAGCTTTGGGTTATCCTCTACCTTCATAGCCATATTCACCATGTTCTCAATCTTTAGTAGTGCTGCAACTCCACAACATTGGCTATCTCCCTATTAAGTATACTAAAAAATCTAGCCATTGTAACCTCTGGGTCCTCCTTTATGTTGGCTCGGATCATAGCCACCTCCATCTCCTTGTAATAGTCCTCCACTAATTTAGACTCTTGAGTGAGTCTCTGAAGTTTCTGGTGCATCTCCTTATAATAGTAAGAAGGCACAAACCGATTCCTCTTTTATGCCTTCATATCATCCCAAGTAGTAATTGGAATCTCTCCGTTTCTCCTCCTAGATGTCACCAACAGATCCCACCATGTTAGTGCATAATTTGTAAATTCAACAACAACTAGCTTGACCTTTTATCTTCAAAAAAATTGTAATACTAAAAAACCAAGTCCACCTTCCTTTCCCTCTCTAGGTAAGCCTTTGCATCATTCCTTCCTTGGAGGCTAGGATCTGCATCTTAATGGATTTGAGGTCTCTATCTCTCCTGTTAATTAGGTCAACTCTCTCAGCTTTCCTAGGTCGACGTACCTTAAACTCATCCTCTGACTCATACTAAGGTGGTGGTCTATGAGGTGGTGGTTGCTGCTAGCGTACACTTGCATGCCTCTCCTGAAGTTCCTCACGTATCCCTTGTCTAAGCTCATCCATTAGTCCCCTAATCTCAGTTAAGGCTAGATTGAACCTCTCAAATTGTTGCTGCATAGCTCTCAAAGTGGAAGCGATATTTGCATCTCTCCCTTGGTTGTCATCATTATTACCTCTTTGTGACATTATGGATAAAATGATATACCTGCAAAATAAGTTTAGTAATAAACAACCTCACACACTCCCTCACGTGTTTCACTCAAATGATGTCACTCCCCTCATGTTTAAGTCACGACAATGACACCCTCAAATAAGCTTACACACTCTTGCCTTTTACTACTCAATCTCTTCTAAATTCAAATCTCCATGCAGAACCAATTCTCAACCTATCAAAAGAATCAAAAGGGTGTGAAAATTTCAAACCAACTAGTAAGAATAAACAACCCCCAACTAATCACAATCAATCAATAATTCGAAACCAGTAATATGTAACAAGTTAGCAATTTTTAGAAAAATTTTGAAATTGCTTACCACGGATGATTCAAAATAAACCAACAAGCAAGTGCGAGTATGACGAAACAAAATTTTTGTGGTATTTCTATATTTCTTTTGGTTTCGGATTTGATTTCTTTTCCTTTTTTTCTGACATAAATTCTTTTTTTTAATATAGGCCAAAAGTTTAAACCAAAGAACCAAGAAGAATAATTGAAAACCTTAGCCAAAATAAGAAACAAGAAGGAAGATTGAAATCCTAGGCTAAAAGTTAATTCACACCTGTTGATGAATCGACGATAATTGGATGGTGATGAGCAGGAGTTTCTTGAATTCCGATGGAGATGAGTAAGGATTTTCCTCCATACCAGAGCTTTAATACCAAATAATGCGCACATACAAAAGGAGCGAAGAGGGATTGTTCGAAACTCCTTAATGTGATAATGGAAGCATCGGCTTTGATAGAAAACCATGGAATTGAAGGATTGAAAAGTTTGAATTCAAAGAAACAAGAAGAGGGTAGATTTGAATTAACAAAATTAAATTCGATATAAATTTACTTACTAGACCTCACGAGGAACTTGTCTTGAGCAACGTAGATAGTCGGTAATGAACAAACCAAGAAAATTGTTTAAGATCAAAATCATGCCACAATCTAATTCTGTTGATAAGTGATGTTTAATTCCTAAGTTGAAAAGAACAAGAGAGGTTTCTCCTCTCAATATGGTCGGTGGTACACAAGAAAATAATATGATCAAAGTTATGTTCCAAACTAAAACATAAGTATTTGTATCTAAGATTAATGATAAAATACTCGGGCTTAAAATATATGGAAGCCCAAAATATAAATAAGTCCAAAATAGATCATAAGCATGCGCCTAAAGTTCTGGTGTCATTGACGTGCCAAGTTTAGTCATAAGCGTGCCTCCTATTGGGCTTCAAATGATAAAGAATAGTGTAACATCTCGTTACTGTTACCACGGGTATTTTGGTAATATTGGGTCAGACTGATAGGTTTTACTGCATTCACTGACTGAGCATGTTATTGGCCTCTGATCATAGAGGAACATGTTTCTTGCATAT
>JANIHY010000209.1:36930945-36941287 GCA_027479065.1 Erythroxylum brevipes
GAAACTTCAAGACCTTTAGGAGCTTTGCATTAAGTTAGTACTTTAGTTGGCCCTCCAGACATACCATCATGGAGCATGTTTTATGTATTTTGGATTTTAGACTCTATTTTGTATTATGTTAGATTTCGAGAATACTTGTTGAATTTCTTTCAATGCAAATGACAGTTGGTTTATGCATGTGGAATGATGAATGCCTATTTAGAATGTATGAGTATATGTTTGTGTTGGTATCGAACTTATGTATTTGTATGGATGTTGGGATCGGGTCCGACGGTATTTGGGCACCCGTAGTCGGTGCAGCCCGAGGGGCCGCCTCGGGATTCGGGATTCGGGGCCCGGACTCAACAAATACTGAGTACATAATTACTTTTGAGACTAACTCTTCACCTTTACATAACAAATTGAAGGAATTAAACAAGGAAGAAAAAGGTAAAGAGTCATTCAAAATATTTCCCAAGAGCATAGACTCAATAGAAATCAAGATTCTGAAGATAGGGAAGATGCTGAACAAGAATGATCAACTGAGGCCCTATCCTAAACAATCTCACATGGAGGAGTCGCATGTGATACCAGAAAATCACAAATTTTTCATGTGAGGAGGAAACATGGAGTCAAGTCGGTGACCCTAAACAATGGCGCTTCTTGGGAGGCAACCCAAGGGAAGTATCTTTTTTTTTATACTTTTTCGCATTAGTTAGATGTGCATATATGGTTTTAATTGTTTGTTTCTTACCTGTTTTTAAGTTTTCAACAAAATGAGAGAAAGAATAGAACAAACAAGCAAACATTTGCTCGTTTTCTATTGCTTCTAGGACTATGTAGTCATGAGTAGATATTGAATTGAAGAATTTCATGGCAACCTTAGCATGTACTTTTGCTTTTATGAATGATCAATGTGCATTATCTTTAGAAGAGTGGTGACTAGTGGCAGGCAATCCCAGTGAGATTTTGAGCCTTATTAGATTGACACGTCTATATTAGTCTCATTGTCCTTTGATAAGGTATGACCTTCATCATATGTACATCCTAACTTTGCTTTGATTTTCTATTCAAGACCACATTCTTATCACAAGTATTAACATGAAAATGATTAGAAATTCCCACCTTTGCTTTGATTTTTTATTCAAGACCACATTCTTATAACATGCATTAACATGAAAATAATTAGGCATTCTTTGTTTTTCCAAGTTACATTAGCCAAATAACCTACCCATTATGTGATTTTCCCTTGTTAAGCTCCCTTGAGCTTTATACCTTTTCTTTTTGTATAAACCACCTTACATGCTTTTAACTTAGCCAAATGTTCTACCTAAGCCATAAAGTTAGTGAAGCATTTGTGATTATTAAGTTGTGGATGTACAAAAGTGTAAGTGTGGAGGTGTACATATATGTGGATTGGTATCATATTGGGATGCTATTTTATGTCATATCATTGAAATTCTCGTGTAGATGTATTTTCTTTGAACATTAAAAAGATGAGAAAAACAAAAGAAAATAGAAAAAAAGAAAAGAAAAAGAAAGAAAGAAAAAGAAAAGGAAAAAAGTTTAAATAAATGTATCAAGGAGGAAGTGCATATATGTTGAAAAGTTGTTTATGATTAATGTATCATCTAAATTTGTATTAAATGGCTTATATGAGTACATTAAATATGAGATAGATGTTGTCTTGGAATGTTCACTCATTGTAGTTCAATGTATTGTTATCATCAATCTTTATGAGTGATCCCTTTTGATTAGTTATGCTTCATATGGTTTGTGTGTGAGAGCTTGAGTTTGAGTTGTGAAACATCATTTTGCATTCATCATAGTTAATGCATATAATTGTGAGGGAATGTTGGTTTTTACATTTGATATCACATTGAGTGTTACTTTTATTTCACTAACTTTGATGACTTTCATACTACTTGACCTAAATATATCTCACCTTACCTTTACCTACATTACAACCTTGAAAAGTCCTTTAATTCATGATTATGCATGTGAATTTTAGTAGTGGAAAAATGAAATGATATGAAAAGTTGGGGAATGTCTTCATTGTGAATGATGTTGAATTTACCTATGAATGTATCTTATTTAAACACATCTTCCAAATCTACCATTAGATTACTCAATTTTTGAAGAAGATGAATGTTGATTGATTATGAGTAAAATCTTATAATGTTGATTTCTTACTATGATTTTTTAAAGTCATTCATCTTTGCTTATGATTATGTAGTGTCAAAAAATATGAGAATTGTGCACCCTATTCCTCTACATCCCCATATGCACCTGGTTCTTCCATACTTACACCTTGTTTATCTCCTCCCGTTATATGTATTATGTCGGGAGACTAGAATAATGTATCTAAATGGCGAGTTACATACACATCAACAATCTCATGTATTTGCATAAGATTTGCTAGCCTAATATAACTACAGTTTGACTACATACCTCTTAGTGACTCTTTAAAGTTAAAACCAAGTATTCCATAATATGCCTTATCAATTTTGTTATACTATAAATCCTTCCTCATCTCATATATTTGTTTATTACTAATACAGTCAACGTCAACATTCTCAACTATAGCAATATCCCCACCAATATATTTAAATTCAGGCTCTAACATGAAAAATCCACCATAAAAATGTCTTATATTTCCATATTGAGCCATTAAAACCTGTAAAGCAATCATTAAAAAAATAATTTGCAAGCAAATTCAAATCATAAAGAGTAAGAATCAATACTTAATACACAATCAACAAGTTTGGCTTATATAAATTCCAAACATTAATTCAATTTATAGATTAAAAAAGATCAAATTGACTTTAAAATCAGTGATTAGAACAAAGACTATATCTGAAGCTTAATTTACTAATTTTGATCATATAGAAAAAACCTATATAAAACAATATTTGATCATGTAAAACAAAAATCTTCTCCTCCTATTAAGGTACTAAGATGGAGCAGCAAAAAGAAGTTGGAGCAATAAAGGAAGTAGCAAAAGGAAGTTGGAGTAGGTCAATGAATAAAGAAAAAAGGAAACTGTAGTAGCAAAGGCTTCTTTTTTTTAGCATCATACTTAGAAATGTTATTTTGCCGTATACATATGCCTAATAAACATAAATATTTGGATGTAATCATATAAGATACAAGCCAAAACGTATGTCCCTACATGAGATTGTCTCCCATATGTAGCCTATAAGAAGAAAAACACCCAAAGGACTCTACAAATATAATAGATAAAAATAGATACAATCATTGAAGCAATGAAAAGTATATACAATTACTGAATTAGACAAAACCACATACACAAGAAAATTGAAGCAAATAAGAATAAGAAGCAATAACAAATACATGAAAAAGAAACAAAAACAAACACATAAAAAATGAAGCTGCCAAAAGTAGATAAAGATGGGTAGACACGAACAAGAAGCAATAGAAAAGGCATTAAAGCAAAAATTGAAACAACTCTTAAATATTTGTCAAATGATACATTTTAATTTGTGCTCTTTGAAATGTGAGGGTTCATTTGCCAGTGAACGTAAACCTTAAAGGTTATCTCTTCTTTTAAATTTTTATTAAAAAATAAGAGTAACTCAATTCTTAAACCTAATTTAAACAAATTAAACCCAATTAAAACTATAATCTTTAACATAAGTTCAAAGAAAGATTTTTTCTAAAACTTAATTAAAATATTTAAATTTTTGATCTAAATATAAAAATTCAAAATAAATTTAGTACGGACAAGTTCCTTTATTTAATTTTAAAGAAATAACTCTATTATAAGATTTTTTTTAGTAGATTAATAATTTTCTTTCATATTAAATATATCAACCGGATATAAAATTTGATTTTAAGGAAATTCTCGGTA
This sequence comes from Erythroxylum brevipes, assembly GCA_027479065.1. NCBI lineage: Eukaryota > Viridiplantae > Streptophyta > Magnoliopsida > Malpighiales > Erythroxylaceae > Erythroxylum > Erythroxylum brevipes. The sequence continues at coordinate 36,934,796 of JANIHY010000209.1, forward strand.
GTGTGTGTACCACAACAACGTCCCGATTAAATATATCCAAATGATTGCTTTACTAATAATAAGGATCAAATTTTTATTTTTATACGACTTGGAATACTTGTAATTGGAAACGAAGTCGTTTAGCTCACTAAATTTTCTCAAATCTGAATACTAAACCCTGGCGAAAGTCCTAAGCCCTCTACATCACTTCTGTAAGAAAGTAGCATGGCGATACAAAGTTACGTGGTGATTCACAACATAGCTAAGAGGCACAACGTGGGCACCCTTGCTCGGAGCGCTACCGCTTTCGGCGTGACGGAGCTCATACTTGTTGGCCGGCGAGACTTCAACGCCTTTGGCAGCCACGGGTCGACCTCCCACCTTCCCTTTCGCCATTTCCACTCTCTCACCGACGCCCGACTTTTTCTCAAGGTTTCTTTTTTTCTGTTTTGGTCTGACTCTCTAGTTTTCACTAAATTGATTCTTGGGTTTTCATTGCTTGTGGCTGTCCATTTCAGGAGAAGGATTGTGATCTATGTGGGGTGGAGATTACTGATAGCGCGTTGCCTGTAAATGAACGTCCTTTCAAAAAGAGCACAGCTTTCCTTCTGGGCAACGAGGTAACGCGTTTTTTTCTGTAAAAATTACTGCTTTCTTGAAATTTATGGTTTCTGTTGTCATGAATGTTGCTTAATCTGTTCTTTTTTATCGGGTAAATGAAGGGCAGAAATTTATAAATTAAACACAAAGCTGTACAGGAGAATTAGGAAAATAAATTCCCAGGCATGTCATATAATACTCGTACAATATTCCGGGGGATCATGAAAAATTAGTCATAATACTGTCATACTATAGATTTTAGCTAAGTAGGCTCAACGCACAACTATTCTGATCCACCTCAAGCTACATTGCCAATATTGTTCAAGCATACTCCAATTTTGTGAGCATATTTACAATTTCCTCCAATTCGACCTCGCATTGGGATATTTAAATCCTGCTGTCCAAGAATACCACAAGCTTTTAATAAGCCATTTGAAGATTCCTGACAAGAAAGCTGTAGATTGGAGATGCATGCCAAAGACCAATAGAAAAGTACCCTTGTAATCCCTTAAAACGCCCCCACACTGATGCTTTTGTTTACAGGGGGAGTTGCTGCATTGTTCAGTTTGATATTCCCTTTACTGGGTGCTCTTCAACCAATGAGCAACCATGTTGCTTTTGTACTTTTCTTAAGGCTTGAAGATAAGTTGCAACCGCTAGCTGCCGGCTAACTTTGTTTTATCTGTTCAATTTTGTAGGTTGTTGTCATCTCTTGAAATCTTTAAAATGTTTTAGGAATGGTTATTCCTTGAGGCATGAAGATGTCAAGGACCATGATTTACATGTTTATTAACTATCAGTATGTTGCTACATCATTGGTCATTTACTCTTGATGGATCGTGCTATGCTATTCCTGTATTTTAGTATACTGATGAGAGCTTCATTTGGGGGAAGGTGGGGGAGTGAAGTGTAAAGCATTAGACGATAGTTTGCAGGGAAATTGCTATTTGTGCTTTTTTATTGCGTCACATATTGCAGCTATTTAAAATGCAATTCTTCAATTTTGTAGGGAACAGGCCTTTCAGCAAAAGAATGTGAAATATGCGACTTTTTTGTTTATATCCCACAATATGGGAGTGGTACAGCATCTTTGAATGTTACTGTTGCTGCTTCTATTGTTTTGCATCAATTTGGAGGTAATTTATTTGAATTTAAAATCATGATATCAATACTTTTAATGCAAATTTGGACTTTGATTGTTGTGGCTTAAGTTGTATGATTTTTTATTATTCCAATTTGTGTACAGTTTGGCTAGATTCTTGGATATTTTCCTTTTATGATCACAAATATTTAGGGACTGCCATAATTGTGATTTGTCTGTTTTATGTTTCTGAAGGGGCAAACTTATTGAAAAAGCAGCATCCTGTCAGCAGTTATTTGCTCTAATTTTTCATTCAAGTGCACTGCAGTGGCCCTGGTTTTAAGTAATGTCCTTGAGATTTTCACCTTCCTCTGTGCTGATGATGCGGAAGTAGTTCTGATGGAGGCTAAAACTTTTGATGCTCTCTTCCATAAAGTTTTGTAGGTTAATAGTCAGTGGGTAGGTTATAAATTTATGAATTTATAAATTAATAAATTTATGATCCAAAAGAAGTTGAACTAATGAATACATGAGGGAACTGTCATTGAAGGGGGGCCACAGGGAGGTGGTCTTCTATGTCCACGAGCATTAAAGTCATTCATCATTGCAAATTCTTGATGTGCGTCTTGCGATAAAGGATGGCATTATTGGAGAATAAAAAACAAGATCCTCATTTGTGCATTCAGCTCGTTGATGTCCTAACTATTGCTTTCTCAGTTCAGTTTGGGCAGGTTTTTCTGAGAGATCTCGAGATGGGAACAAGTTTGTTGTTGCTGAGAGACCTGCAAGACTGTTAAAGTACTGCACAGAAACGGCAGAATCTATCATTCAGGAACGGAAATCAAGAAGAGAAAATGCTTGTAATGGTTTCTTTGATGAGATAAGAAATGGAGATCCGGGCTCTAACCTTCTGGACGCAATATTTAGTGAGGAGTGATCAAGCGCTGAATGTGACATCGTTACCTTCACCCTGTTGTAGCTTATTTATGCCATGTAAACCATAAAAAAGATCATGGATCCCTCGTTGTTTGTAAAAGGCGGCCAGGACTATGGACGAAGCAGTTGTGACGAAGAGCCTGTTACCGGATAAGATTATCTACAATGCATTGAGCCGGAAGTAATTGCATTTTAACCTCATGGGAGGAACTTTGATAAAACCGAGTGAGGTAATTGTGTAACCATGAAATATGAAAGGGCCAGTGGCACTAGTCCAAATTATCCTCATATTCAATCATTTCTTCTAGCCATACGAAATTGAGTTTCTTGCTATTCTCTGGACTATGTAATGAATTATGATTGTATTGATATTTGTTGCCAGTTATATTCCATCAGATTGGGTATATTTGATGCGTGAAAAATCTAAAGTTCAAATCTTTCAAAATTTGTATACCATGATTGAAACTTAATTTCATAAACATATTGGTATACTTCACTCTGATAATGGTACCAAGTATTTTAATGAAATCCTTGGAAAATTTCTTAATCTTAATGGCATTGTTTGCTAATCTACTTGTGTTAACGCCCCTCAACAAAATAGCATTGCTAAGAGGAAAAATAAACATTTGTTTGAAGCATCTTGAGCCATTATGTTTTCTATGAATGTGCCAAAATACCTTTGGGGTGAGGCTTTCTTAGCTGCCTCGTACTTAATCAATCGAATGCCTAACTATGTTTTGCTTTATGTTACACCCTTGGATATGTTTAAATAAAGTTTTCCTAAAAATTGACTTTAGTCTACTTTTCCCCTTAAGGGTTTTTGGATGTACTGTGTATATTCATATCCCAATTAAGGAAAACTCCAAACTAGATCCTAGAACTGAAAATTTGTATTTATTGGGTATGCTCCCAATCAACGGGTTTATATGTGTTACAACATTTCACACAAAAAATTGTCATATACATGGATGTCACATTCTTAGGACATAAAAAAAAATTCCTTCAAGGGAAGAACTCTAATGAAGTAGAAAGTTTTTAGGATATTATTACTCCCAACCCCTACCCACAGTTATTAGTGATCATAATATAATCTCTAATAATGAAGGTAAAGAAACTACTCCTAATCTTTCCATGCTAGGAAATCTCAATTCAACCACAGGGGAAGAAATACTACTGTCTGCTCCCAAGGAACGAAATAGTGAGGTTCATGTTTATACTAAGGAAAAGACTCAATTTAGAAGTAAAGAACATCCTACCACAACAATGCACAACCTCCCAAACTCCTCGAATAATGAATCAGGGAACATCTTTAATTCAAGTAACCCATTTGCTACTTTACCCCTTGTTGTGCCTAGTAATGATCAATCTATTCCTACTTACCCACATGTTACCAATGGTATTTCTCCTGATTTCTTTGTTGATAATTACCTACCTATAACATTTAGGAAAGGGTACCAACCTTCCCGTATCAAAGCACCTATTCTATAGAAAACTATCACACAAACACAACTCCTTTATCTTTAAAATCACTAACCTATTTATACCAAGGAACATTCAGGAACCACTTCAAGATCTGAATTGGAGATCAGCTGTTATTGGAGAGGTAAATGCACTTGAGAAGAATGGAACTTGGGAACTTGTTAATTCCTATAAAGATAAAAAGCTAGTAGGGTTCAAGTCGCTATTCACTATTAAATTCAAGGTTGATGACAGTGTGGAAAAGTTGAAGGTAAGGTTGGTTGCTAAAGGGTTCACTCAAACCTATGGTATTGACGACCAAGACACATTTGCTCATATTGCAAAGGTAAATACTACTTGAGTGTTGTTATCCTTGATTGTAAATTTTGAGTAGATTTTACATTAATTAGATGTCAAAAATGCATTTCTTAAGGAAGACTTGGAAGAAGAAATCTTTATGAGCCTACTTCTGAGATTTGAGGATAGCTATGGGAGGAAAAAAGGTGTGCAAGCTAAAGAAGTGATTATATGACCTAAAACAGTTTCCTAAAGCATGGTTTAATAGATTTGGAAGGGTTGTGAAGAACTATGGTTATTGTCAGAGTCAAACCAATCATACATTCTACAAGTGGTTCAAAGCAAGTAAACTATTTATACTTCTTGTTTACGTGGATAATATCATTATAACTAGAGACGATGTATTTGAAGATATTAGCCAAAAAATTTGAAATTAAGGACCTTAGAGTCCTTAAAATACTTCCTAGGGATACACCTGTTAAAACATGTGTGAATCTTAACCCAACTCAACCTGGATGTATCATTGATAAAGAGGGATACCAATGATTGGTTGGGAGACTAATATATTTGTCACACACTAGACCTAATATTGCTTTTTTATCATGAGCTTAGTGAGTCAATTTATGCATTCACTAGCCCGAGAACATTTGGATGCTATATATAGGATACTACAGTATCTAAAGCGAACTCTTGGGTGAGGTTTAATGTTTCGTAAGTGGAACAATCTTCAAGTTGAAGTCTATATCGATGTTGATTGGGCAGGGAGTACTACTGATAGAAGATAAATTTTAGTTTATTACACATTTGTTGGCAGTAACTTGGTAACTTGGTAGAATAAAAAACAAAGTGTTGTTACAAGGAGCAATGCTGAAGCTGAGTTTCAATCAATGGAAAATGGAATTTATGAAGTTTTATGGATTAAAAGGGTATTGGAGGAACTACAAATTCCTATTTTAGTTCCTATTAAGGTGTGTTATGATAACAAGGTTATAATTTCAATTGCCCACAACCCGGTCATTTATGATAAATTAAACATATTGAGGTTGACAAGCACATCATTAAGGAGAAGATTGAAAAAGGATTAATTTGTGTTCCCTATATACCAACCTCACAATAGGTAGCTGATATTCTTACAAAGGGGTTACACAAGAGGCAATTTAGTGCTCTAGTAACCAAGCTGGCTATGGATGACATCTACATGTTAGCTTGAAGGGAACTGTTGGGAAATATTCGAGTGGATATTTCATAGGTGTTAATGACTCATAAAAGTTAGCTAAATTAGATCAATTAGAATATTATATACAGCTGTTAGTTTCTTAGAATAGCTCCTTGTATTCCTATATATACTTGTTGTTGAATTGGAAAAAGAAAGCATGCTATATTTGGAGAATCGGTAGATTTCAAAATTTTTTAGAAATCTTATTTGCAGCGGAAGTAATATATCCAAATCATCTTGTCAATCTATACATATAAAGATAATAATAAACATACACAAGATGAAGAGTATTATCGACTCCTTTGTCGTTGTTGCGCTATCCTCTCCTTTTTCTTGATCCAAAGCCTTTGCTTTTGAATCTTTTCCTTTATCAATCTATCTTCTCCTTATTATTGTATCATCAACTAATTTGATTTACCATTTGTTCTTTTAGGACAACTTGGTTAACAAAATCCTTTGATGGGAAAGGAGAAGAAATGTTTGGAGGAGTATTGTTTTAGAAGAAAGAAGGAAATAATGAGACACTCTTATGCAATTTTCGATTTTTTCATACAAGATGAGAGAGAGCGATAAAAATTTAAGAACACCTTCTTACTCACTCCAACTTTCAGTTAACCACAAAGGAAAGAAGAGTCTTCCATGCAATGCATCATTTCTTCATTTAATCAATCATAAAGAAGCCATTAAATGAGAGTCTTCTCATTTATCTTTAAGATGGCTATATGAAAAGACTATTAATCTAAATACGACCTACCAATTTCAGTTTCGAAAGATGACATCTTTCTTCTTTAATCCAATTAATGCTAATAGGTTATATGCTAACATTAAAAGATAACTATTAAACCATTTAAAGGTAAGTTCATAACTCCATTTAATGATGATAAAACATAATAAAGACCATCTTTATTTAGCATTTTAATGTCAA
>JANIHY010000209.1:37005207-37022606 GCA_027479065.1 Erythroxylum brevipes
TTACAATTAATTGTTATAATAAAAACAAAAAATTATTATCCTATAATTTAGGAATTCAAAAAATATAACTACAAAATTGAAATTCTGTTAAAATAATATATTAAAAAAATTAAAATTTCACGGGGTAGGTTGCTCGTAGTCGTAGGTGGTGGACGGGCCAACTGCAATTGAATCTGTTAATATTGAGGGATGATTCCTAATATCACACTCCCAAGATGTGGAGGCCCACATCATGATTTTGTGTAATGGCACAAATTCAGGGGAAAAAGTTACAAACCTCTACTTTCTAATTTAAAATGCATAAGATCTGGTAACCTACCACTAAAATTAAAACTAAAAGCACTTGTGTCAATCATTGTTGCTTAAATTAGGCGTCTTGGTTTTATTGGGTCAATCCAAATAAGAAAATTAAATCTATTCAATTGTCTATCACCCACTCAACTTTGGATATTTATACACCCACCTCACTTTCTTGAGTGCAACACTTTTTCTCACACTCACACTCACACTCACACCCATTTTTTGGATTATGGGCTTGCACGATCAACCAACCACAAACCAAATTACTATTCTTTATTTGTAACTAAAATAGAAGTGAAATTATGCATTTCATGTTTTATTTTCTTATAAACCAAAGGAGAAGGAATACTTAATACTTGGGATGTGAAGTAGTAGTAGTAGGAATAAGTTGTTTGAAAAAGTGAACATTGTGGTTGTAGTTGTGGTGCCATCATATCATCATGTCATATCCTATCCCTTTCCTGTCATCATCTCCACCAACCCCCAACCACTTCAAATTTTCCTCTTAACTAACAAAAAATAAACATTTTGTACTTTGCTTTGTCTTTTTTTCCTAATGTACTTGACCTGGCTGCTTCAAGAGGAGTTTATATTTTCTTGAAAACATACATAAATTGGAATTTCATCACTCTCAATTGATTATGTATATATTATTATATATTGCACGTTGCAGCCAAATGAACTTAGGTCTTAGGAAGGATAACACCAAAGCTATGGAATATAATAATAATAGATTGTAATACAATTAGAGTTTGGTACTCAAAGAAAAGCCATTTGTAATTTGTTGGGCAGTTCGGGTTGGAAGTGGGCCAATGTCCAATAGTGAAGTGACAAAATTAGAAATAATAAATAAAACCATAACATGAATTTTCTATTCCCACCATTCCCTCTTCATGCTCAGAACCAAAACACACAAGACACTCCCTTTGTTTCATACTACCAACGACCATCCTTCCCTTGTACTGTATTCTACATCGCCCTCTCATGGCCATGCCTATGGAAACTAGCGCTTGGGATGGCGTGATAGATATAACCAAGGCTGCCCAAGAAAAGTCTAGTGATCCTCTTCTTTGGGCTCTGCAGATATCTTCCAACTTAAGCTCCTGTGGAATTTCCTTGCCATCTACAGAGCTTGCTCACGTGTTGGTATCCTATATTTGTTGGGAGAACAATGTACCCATTCTATGGAAATTTCTTGACAAGGCGTTGGTTCTCAACATTCTACCTCCTTTCATGGTTCTTGCTCTGCTTTCCAACAGGTTCGATTTCCCGTTTCAGACTCTCCTGCTTCCTTCTTTAAACATGCCTTGCTATGTTCATCCTCGGGTTTTCTACGTTGACTCCCATATTGGTTAGACTAAGCATAAGTTGGTAAAAGTTTGAGTCTTTTGTTGTTTACTTTACTGGATTTGTGGATAGGTTGACTGATCCAATTTTTTGAATCAAGCTCAGTGAGTAGTTTAGGCTCGCCTACCTTGCATTTGTGCATGCTGCCAACGTGAAATCATGCTGCGTTCTGTTGCTCTTTTCTTTATTCTGTACTTGCTTCCGTTTGACCCTTGTTTGTTTTGTCCATTCTCTGGTCTTATGTGAAATTGATGTAATGGAAAGTGATACATGATAATTGATTAACCTTTCCTAAGTTTGTGGAATGTGGCTCCGAAGTTATGTAAATTCAACAAGCGAAATCAAGTTGAATATCTCAAAGAGCTTTTTTTTTTTTTTTCGTTTCCCCACTTAGTAGACTAGGTGTTGAATATCGCGATTGAATTTTTGTACAGTTCTCATGCCTTAGAGCCTACGGCTATTGTAGATTCATGACATTTCGTTTATCTTAAAGTTTGTCCCTGAAATAATGCTAAAGGATGCCTTTGTCTGTCATTGATTTCTTGTCTGCTATAGGCGTATGTAGAGTCATTTTGATAAATATGATTGATGCTTATTTTATATTGATTTTACATGTTATGGTATATGGAGGCATTTAGGCCAGTCACAAAGCCTACATTGCCTACCATCATGCTTTACAGTTTGATTCTGACATGAACTTGGGTGCGTTATTCCAATCTTCATTCTCAGTACTTAATGTTGATACAATTATTAATTCATTCTTTAATTTCCCTTCCTCTCTTTTAGTTGTATGTTTCTTATAAGGATCATAGTTTTTATTTTCTCCACAGGGTTATTCCATGTCGACATTCCCGGCCTGTCGCCTACAGGCTTTATCTGGAACTTGTTAAGAGACATGCTTTCCAGATTAAATGTCAGATCAATTGTCCCAACTATGACAAGTTAGTTCTGCAATTTTTGCTACCTGTATTACTTAATATTGCAGAAGTACCTCATTTAATATCTTGTAGCTCTACATTGTTCGTTTTCTGGTCTTCAATCCAACAGCCAATTAATCTCCTTATAGGCAGTCATCAAATCATGGAAAGTAGGAAACAATTTAAGGATGAGAACTCTTTCAACAAAAGATCAATGAATGGAAGTTAAAAGTTCACTTGTATAACTCATCCCATGTTTATGAAGTCTGTATCTGGTTTTATTTTTTCAGTATCTGTTCAAATAGTACTATATCTGCTGAATTTCCACATACATTGATACGTAATGCTACTTTTCAGTTCCAAAATCTTTGAGTTTGAATATGAGTGCAATTATGATGCATCAGCATATGTGCATACATATGTATATCTATGTCTATACATATATATATCTATAGCTATATATATATCATTCGTGTAGCTCCCTGATGATGAGTTGGGTCCATTGAGTATGGACTTATGTTTGATGTTTCTTGGTTAGGATAAGCCTGACAATTTTCTTTCCATCCCCTCTGTACAGGATCATGAATTCAATAGACGCTGTTCTGCATCTTTCCCAGAATTTTGGTTCAAAAGCTAGTGATTCTGGGATTCTTCTGGTTGAGTTTATCTTTGCAATTGTGTGTCAGTTTCTAGATGCATCATTAGATGATGAGGGGCTGCTGGACCTTACCTCTGAGAAGTCCAACTGGGTATCAAAATCTGAAGAAATGGAAATAGATGATACTGATGATTCTGATGGGAAGAAAGCTGAATATCGTGAAAAACTGCAAAACATGAATACTGTGATGGCTATTGAGATGATTGGGAAATTTCTGAAAGATAAATTAATCTCAAGGATTCTGCAGTTGACACGCTGCAACTTGTAAGTACGTTATACTGTGACAGTTGCTTCCTAAAACCTCTAGATCAACTACAGTTGTCTGCTAATAAAAGCTCATGCAGGCAATTTACACTGACCGTTTCAAGTGTTCTTCATCACTATACCAAATATCAATTGGAAATTGCATTTAGAATTTGGGGGTCTTTTTCTCATTCTGTAGAGCTCCCTGAATTGTTTTTGCATTGGCATAGTTTTAACAATTATCCCTTTCAAAAAGTTGCAGCCACTGCGTATTCTTATAACTACATTCATTCCAGTTTTGTTGTTTGGCTGATGTGAACTTTTCACTCTCACTTTTCCTTTTTACTTCTATCAGGCGTATGCATTGGATAAGGTTCATTCAAAGATTACAGATGCTTGGAGCGAATTCATCAGCCATAAGAAATTCAAAATTCCTAACTGCTGAGGATCTTCTGCAATTGACTTCAGATACAGATGTAGAATTTCCTGATGAATCCAAAACAAGTTCATTGCAAAAGTTTCATGCAGTTATGGCTTTTAAATCTCCTGTTTCTTCAGCTGGCCTCTGTAGTGGAGCAAGTCGTTCTGCTCTTTGGCTTCCTCTTGATCTTGCATTAGAAGATGCAATGGATGGTTATCAAGTTAATGCTACAAGTGCTATCGAAATTATAACCGGTAGGACCACACTTGGTTGTGCTTCGGCTATGTCTTAATTGAAACTTTGTCCGGTTCTTACAGAATAAATAGTAGCGAGTATGTTTGAATTTTCATGTTTTTGCAGGTTTAGTTAAAACACTTCAAGCAATAAACGGTACCACATGGCATGATACTTTTCTAGGACTTTGGATCGCAGCTCTTCGTCTTGTTCAGAGGGTTAGAATTCTTAGCATCTATTCTCTGAAGTAACTTGGGTTGAAAACCAATGATAACAGGAATGAATTGAAATTTTTTAAAACATTCAAATTATCATTGTCCCAGATACTCTATTGTATGTAAGTTCAAAAATATTTCAATTTCCTTGTTCACCAATATAACTTACGTTCTAGTGGAATTTCAGTTTAGCATCATCAAATTGATTTAGAAACTATTAGTGCTTAGATTTTGAAGAGCTTATACTTGTCATTTCAAAAAGCTTGTTTCTGCAACTCACAATAGAACCTTCTTACTTTTTTTTAGGAAAGGGATCCAATAGAAGGCCCTATCCCTCGCTTAGACACTCGCTTGTGTATGTTACTTTCTATTGTGCCCCTTGTGATTGTGGATCTCATTGAGGAAGAGGAAAATGAGTCTCTGAATGAATCAGAATGTTGCTTAACAAATAACTGGAAAGAGAAAAGGGTTCCAAGAAAGCGACGAAATGATTTGATCTCCAGCTTACAGTTGCTTGGTGATTACCAGGGTTTGCTAAGTCCACCCCAGATTGTTGCCTCCGCAGCAAATCATGCTGCTGCAAAGGCCATGTTGTACGTTTCAGGCATCAATGTTGGGAGTGCATATTTTGAGTGCATGAGCATGAAAGACATGCCTACCAATTGCTGTACGTTATTATCCTACCTATTTTCTGTTTTAGATTGTTGTAAATTGAGAATTTGATCAATCCAAATCTTTTCCACTTAAGTTGGTTTTCTTGTCCATCCCTTTGTCATGCGGAGTTCATTGTTCAAGGAAATATTATGAGCAATATGGTATAACCTTGGACTCCTTGAAAATATCTTGTTATTGGAAGTGCTTATTACTCAATACTTTGTAGCTTTTGTCCAATATTGATGTTAGTTATCAGGTATTACCTTCAGTCCCATCTTTCATGAAATGTAAAACTGATGCCATTTTATGGTCCCTGTGGACCATATTACCACTTGTTTCCTATGAGCTTTTCACGGACTTCCTAACCTGAGTTTTATGCCATGGCTTTCAGCTGGAAACATGCGGCACCTGATTGTTGAGGCTTGTATTTCCAGGAATCTATTGGACACGTCTGCATATTTATGGCCAGGATATGTGAATGGACGGATCAACCAAATACCTTACAATTTACCAGCTCAGGTACCTGGTTGGTCATCATTCATGATGGGGGCTGCACTAACCCCAGTAATGGTCAATGCCCTGGCTTCAACTCCTGCTTCAAGGTACACTTATGTTTACACTTCGCTCAAAGTTAATACAGTTTATTTGTCCTTTTTTAAAACATTGATTTTATTTAGATGCTGCATTCCAGTGTTCTCACACCAGTTCTGGTGTTTGCCTTTGGTTTATGACTTTACTTTGTCTTTTTAAAACTTTCCAATTACTTTTATCCCCATAAAACTCTTATATGGTCTGGTGAAGAACTTTGTGTACTGCAAGGCTGTAGCTTTATAATATATCTGTTATGGATTCCATGATCATAAACAATTACTTTTTAATGTCATATCTCATGTATTTTGATGGATTTGTTCTAATGTGGTCATTGATTGCGTCATAATTTGTTTTCCTATGCTGGATTCTTGAACATCAGAGGATCTTGAAAAACATTCCAAAAATTAAAGGAATACAGATGTCTAAATCTGAAATATGATTGTAACCAGAACTACTCAAATGACCTTTCTTTAGATACTGTATCTCAGAAACTATTAACAGAGCATGACTGGTTCAATGCACAAAAGACCAGGGGATTAAGTCTCATTAAATAAAGTTGACTTATTCTGTAATTTAATTAAACTTGGCCTGGTCTTCAGTTACTCCTTTTTCTTTCCTGAAGCCAGGTATATCAGATGCTCTTTTTTGTAAATTAACAAGGCTAAAGCAACTGAAATAAGCTCATGGATTTGATGGAAGCTTAGCAGAACTTGAGAAAGTATTTGAGCTTGCAGTCAACGGATCAGAAGATGATAAGATATCTGCTGCTACAATTCTTTGCGGGGCTTCTCTTCTTCGGGGTTGGAACATACAGGTATGGGGAAAGATGTTTAAGTGCACTTCCAATCTATTTGACTAACTGGGCCTGGACTATAAATTTGTTGCAGTTGTTTTTTCTTTCTTTTCCTTTGGGGTATAGAAATTGTGTTGTGCATAAATTGACTTTGATTCACCTCCAGGAACACACTGTTAATTTCATTACCAGATTGTTGTCACCTTCACTTCCTGTGGATAAGGCTGGGGATGATAATCATTTTATCAATTATGCTCCAATCCTGAATGTACTCATTGTTGGAATAGCATCAATTGATTGTGTTCAGGTTTTCTCGCTACATGGCTTGGTATGATACTCTTCCACTGATGTAACATTTTCAGCTACTCTGTTGGACGCAATTTCACCATTGATAGACAAAATAATTTTGATAGCAATTGTTGCATCTCATTGTTCTTATTGCCCTGGGAAGTGAAAAATGAAGGATGATTTCATTTCAAGTGGTTTAGGGATTACAGAATTGTTTTGAGATTTTTGATAGAAATGGGATGTGAACCGTGATTAATATAAGATGCATTTTCTTGCAAAAAGGCCTTTCGTTTTCACAATTTAGTTGAGCAAGTTCTATGCTATTAGAAGGTATAATAATTTTACAACAGAAACATACAGAGAGAGCAGTTAAGTGTAAAGGCTGATGGCAGAAAGGAGAAAGTTACAATGTCTCAAATGTAATCCGTTGGATTTGGACTCTTGAGATTCAACTGATCAAGTCTGTCAAAAAATGAAAAAAGAAAACCTTTACCTTGTTTCTGCTTAATAATTCTTTAATAATTTCTCCTTAAGGTAAATGAAGTTGTTAGTTAACGGGACACTTTTTTGGTCTGTGAACTAATTTCTCCTTTCTTTTATTCCTTGCCAGATTCCACAACTTGCATGCTCCTTGATGCCAATCTGTGAAGTTTTTGGCTCATGCGTTCCTGATATATCTTGGACTTTGCCCACAGGGGAAGAAATATCTGCTCATGCTGTGTTTTCAAACTCATTTGCACTTCTTTTGAAACTATGGCAGTTTAATCATCCCCCTCTTGAGCATGGAGTAGGAGATGTGCCCACAGTTGGATCCCAGCTAACTCCTGAATACCTTCTATTGGTGCGAAATTCCCATCTAGTAACTTCTGCAAACATCCTAAAGGATCGAAACAAGACAAGGTTATCAGCAGTTGCAACTTTATGTTCTGCCCAACCAGTTTTTATGGATTCGTTTCCAAAAGTGAAAGCCTGGTACAGACAGCATCAGAAATGTATTGCAGCAACTCTCTCTGATCTTGTTCCAGGAACTCCGGTTTATCAGACTGTCAATTTACTTCTTAACATGATGTTCAGAAAGATTAATAGAGGAAGCCAATCACTTACTTCGGTTACTTCAGGAGGTAGTGGCTCATCTGGACCTGGAAATGAGGATTCTTCTCTAAGACCTAAGTTACCTGCGTGGAACATTTTGGAAGCAGTTCCTTTTGTGGTTGATGCTGCCTTAACAGCATGTGCTCATGGAAAACTCTCTCCTCGAGAACTGGCCACAGGTTTGTTGTGTAGTTTCCAATTTAATTTACGTAGACAAATTCATTGAGAACATCAAATTTCATGGTCATGCAGGGAAACATGGATGTTGCTGGTAACGTTTAACCATTTAATTCTTTAATGGCTGTAGGTTAAATTATCCCTAACAAGCTGCAGTTTTATGGTTTGATAAACTTTTACATACCAATCATGATCTATTTGTCGTGCATAAAAATTCTGTGGGAATTAAAGTGGGTATAATGCGAAATCTTCTAAACTCTCAGGGCTTAAAGATCTTGCTGACTTTCTTCCTGCATCATTGGTAACTATTGTGAGCTACTTCTCAGCTGAAGTAAGCCGAGGAGTTTGGAAACCCGTATTTATGAATGGTACAGATTGGCCAAGTCCAGCGGCAAATTTATCCAACGTCGAGGATAAGATAAAGAAAATTTTAGCGGCTACTGGTGTTGATGTTCCAAGCCTTGCTGCAGGTTTTTCATTTCTACCATATAAATTATAGATGTTTTTGTAATTCTCATTTATCTGACAAATCTGCAAACCTGTGGCTTGGAGAAGAATCCATTCTTGTCACACAAAATAATTGTTAGCTAAAATGAATTATTGGGATCAGTAATCACAGCACTACAAGATTATTGTTTAAACTTACAACTTTATTGTCCATTTTCTTAGCTTTGTATTCAGCAACTAGATATCCTACTATAAACTATAGGAACTATATTGTTTAAAAAATGGTATCTAGAATTGAATTGCTGCTGTTCTTCCACAGTTGACGTCCGTTGGTCATTATTCTTGCAGGAGGAAGCTCTCCAGCCACACTGCCACTGCCTCTGGCTGCTTTTGTCAGTCTCACTATAACCTATAAAATTGACAAGGCTTCAGAGCGATTCCTAAATTTGGCAGGGCCAGCTTTAGAATGCCTTGCAGCAGGCTGCCCCTGGCCTTGCATGCCAATTGTGGCTTCCTTGTGGACCCAAAAGGCAAAACGATGGTTTGACTTCCTTGTGTTCTCTGCGTCTCGTACAGTCTTCCTTCACAACAATGATGCTGTCTTTCAGCTTCTCAAGAGCTGCTTCACAGCAACAATTGGTCTGAATAGTACAGCTATCTCAAGTTGTGGTGGCATTGGAGCACTTCTTGGACATGGATTTGGTTCTCATTTTCTCGGTGGAATTTCACCTGTTGCTCCGGGAATTTTGTATTTACGTGTATACCGATCCATCAGAGAAATTGTATTCATCACAGAAGAGATCATTTCTCTCATAATGTATTCTGTGAGAGAAATAGCATGTAGTGGGCTTCCTAAAGAGAGATTGGAGAAGCTGAAGAGGACTAGAAGTGGGCTTAGTTGTGCACAGATTTCACTTACTTCAGCAATGGCTCGTGCAAAGCTTGCAGCTTCACTTGGGGCTTCTTTGGTATGGTTATCCGGTGGCTTGGGCTCGGTGCAGTCACTGTTCAAAGAGACATTACCATCTTGGTTCATAGCGGTTCACGGGTCAGAGCAGGAGGATGGCCCTGTAGGGATGGTTGCTATGCTCAGGGGTTACGCGCTTGCCTATTTTGCAGTACTTTGTGGAGCTTTTGCATGGGGAATAGACTCGTCATCGTCAGCATCAAAGAGGCGTCCCAAAGTCCTGGCCTTGCACTTGGAATTTCTAGCAAGTGCACTTGATGGGAAAATATCACTAGGCTGTGATGCAGCTACTTGGAGGTCCTATGTTTTGGGTTTTGTGAGTCTGATGGTGGGTTGCACTTCTCCATGGGTGCTTGAGGTGGATGCAGATGTTCTTAGGAGATTAAGCAATGGGTTGAGACAGTGGAATGAGGAGGATCTTGCTCTGGCTTTGCTGGGAATTGGCGGGGTTGAGACAATGGGAGCAGCTGCTGAACTAATTATCCAGAACCATTGCCTGAACTGACTTTCTTTGTTATAATTTTCTGTATTTAGTAGGTTGAGTTTTTCATTTTTATGTATCATACGAATACAAGTTCTTCAGATTAGTCAACTCTCAATTGTAATGCGCTTGTGAAAGAGATGTACGTTACCTCTCGTGCAACACAGCCACTGTACCAGACCGGATCCTGCATATTGATAAAATTATGTACTTTCTCTGCACGTCCTCATTTCTTCAAAATTTTTACCGCTGCGTCTCCTTTCAACAGAAGTCGAAACTGACAGCTTCTTTGCTAATGACTTTCGCATTTGACTACCTATCTTACATTGCATGCCTGCATGCAGATAATATAGCTAGGACCTTTTTCTTAATCAATTAGGGGAACTAGATCCCTTTGCTTCACTACAAACACCACTGTAACCAGGCAACCTCTGCATTCTATGGCTTTGCATTGCCCTCCTCACCAAAAATGCCTCCTCCCACCTCCCTGCATCTGCATATATGTTGGATAAAAGAATTCTACTTCCCGCATGAGATGGTTCTAATCTTGCCACATTCTCAGCAGCTCTTTCTCCCACATCTGGATTTCCATGGGTTCTACATGCCGCTAATAGCGTACCCCAAATGACAACATCTGCCTTCATGGGCATGCTCCTTATCAACTGTTCTGCTTCTTGTAATCTTCCAGCTCTCCCCAAGAGATCTACCATACAACCATAATGCTTGATATCGGGATCAACATTATGTTCAGTCTTCATGCTCCAAAAATATCTTTGCCCCACATCTACCAATCCAGCATGACAACAGGCAGTGAGGACTCCAATGAAAGTGATTCCATTGAGTTTTATACAGAGTCTTTGCAATTCCAAATATATCTTAAGAGATATGTGAGCATGTCCATGGACAGCCATCCCACAAATAATCGCATTCCATGGTGAAACTGTGCAAGCCTTGTCTCGGATTTGATGAAACAGATGTAAAGCAGTACTAACACTTCCACATTTGGCATACATGTCAATAACTGAAGCACTTAAATTGTCGTTTAATGGGATGGAGTTATGGTAAACGTACTTATGAGCCCATCTTCCTTCTTCAATTTTGCCTAGTGCAGCAATTGCAGAGAAAACACTAACCATTGTCACTTCATTTGGTCGAATCCCCCAAGCAATCATCTCATAGAAGAGGTCTAAAGCTGTTTGAGGCTGATCATTTTGTGCATAACCAGAAATTATGGTACTCCATGAAAAAGTATCTCTCTCAGGCATCTCATCAAAAAAAATTTTAGCCTGGTCAATCATCCCCTTCCTTACAAAACCAGCAATGAGAGCATTCCAAGAAGAAATACTCTCCTTAGTGCCTACTTCAAACTGCGTGTATGCCTCATTAATCCTGCCACATGATGCATAAAAATGGATAAGGGTTGCCTGAACAAAATCATTACAATCTAAACCCATTTTCACAATAACACTGTGCAACTGCAGACCCTCACCAATTGCCATTCTTTTGCCGCATGCAGAAATCAAGTCAACAGACATAACTTCGTTAGGTTTGACACCTGCAGATACCATTAATCCATACATCATGAGAGCTTCACTCAACCATTCAACTCTAACATATCCATCAATAATTGTACCCCACGATACAACATCTTTATCCGGTATCCTTTCAAACAACTCTCTAGCCAAATCAAGCAGCCCTGCTTTTGAGTACCCATTCAACATTACATTCCACGAGACTATGTTCCTTTCAGGCATCTCATCAAACAAAGCTCTAGCTTCGCCTAAATTTGAACACCTACAATACATGTTCAACAAATTCGTAAGCACAAGAACAGAGCTATCAAGCATTCTCTTAATCACCAATCCATGGAGCATTCTACAATCCCAAATCCCATACAAATGTGAGCAAGCAGATATCACACATGCCATTGTCAACTCATTAGGGCCCATACCATCATATCTCATCAGCTTAAAAACCTCGATTGCATCGCTCCACCTATCATTTTGAGCGAAACCTTTTATGATACTAGTGTAGGCAACACAACCTTTCTCGGGCATTGCATCAAACAACACCCGCGCATCATCCAACTTTCCGGAATTCAGATACCCGGAAATCATAATATTACAAGAGACATGATCCAACCAAGGAAACAAATCAAACAACGACTTCGCATTCTGTAATGCTCCACATTTAGCGTACATGTTAATCAAGCCGTTCAAAATGAAAGTGTTAGAATCAAGGCCTGACTTGAAGACAAGGCAATGGACTTGGCGGCCTTGACACATGGTCAAATGGGTGGAGCAGAATTTCAAGGCGGATACTAACGCAAGCTCGTAACTGGAGACTTTTGGGTCTCTAACGAAAGAACGGAGATGGCAGTGAAGCGGGCTTTGGTGGGAACGTTGGGAAGGGGATTTTGGAGTTTCGGTGTAGAGGCATTTGAGGTTAGTTGGTGATGACCTATTTGAAGGCGAAGAGAAAAGACGGGGAAGAAGAGACTTGGGATTGAAAGATGGTATCATGAGAAGAGAGGAGTTTGGGTGAATGTCTAACGACAGTTGCCTACTTTAGAATTTGACCGTTGGTCCAGGCGCAAAAGGAACCTGCCGTATGCATACAAAAGCCGAAAGCAAACCTTCCCCAACAACTGCTCTTAGCCCGAGTGATTTGGGTCATTCCATTCTATCCCTCCACCCACGTCCAAACATACCCTTAGTCTTTTCCCTTTCATATTCAGATGGTTTTGGAAACAAACGCAAACTTATTTACTGGAAAGCCAAAACAAAACGTAACGTATTGCATTGTATTTATATCTTTATTTTGCATTCCTTCGTTTCAGAAATAAAGACAAATTGTTATAATAAAATTTTGAAATTCTCATCTAAGGTAAGGGCCATTGTTTCAGATGTGCGGCTTAAGCAGAGGTCATCCCATTAGTAACAAAGGGTTGACGGTTGTTCTGATCAGTCAGGTAAACCGTACTGCGCAGAAGCACGTTTAGGTGGCACCAATTGCCAAACCATCTCTAGTATCAGCAATGATCATTGATCAACTCCATTTGCTGATAGATTGGCCACAGTCCTGCAAAATGTGCAAACAAATTAAGACCGTTGGAAGTGAGCATAAAAGGAGGGCTTGCTGTCTAAGAAATTATGCATATCCACTTCTATATGGCAATGATAGAAAATCACACCTATCTACCCATGTCCTCTTATTAAACAATAACGTTGGATAGAACTCTAAATTTAGTTTCGACCAGAAATAAGATAGAGGAAGAATAAGAACATACACAATAGCTTCAAGTGGTTCAGTTCTTTAGGGACAAAGCACACAAGGTTACTGAAACATAACCTGCATTGGATATAACCTATTTACAATATTCCTTAATAATATATAATATAATACCTTAATCTTTATATTTATGAGAGACACTGGATTATTCTTGCATTGAATACGTAAGGTATTATAATATTAAGTACTAGTTCTCCCTTCAAACAGCCACGCGAAGTGAATGATTTTAACATCCAGCTTGCCTATGAATTTTGAATCAAAAATTTTGTAAGAACAAATAAAATAAAAAATAGAAGTTAAGAGGAGGAAAGATAAAAATAGAAGTTGCAATGCTCTCATTGAGCTGCAGAAGGAAAACTGATAATACATAGAAACACTCTTGATAAGACAAGACATTAAAGATCGCTCTTAATGGTTTCTAGAACGAAAGATACGATAATAACATCACTCTCAATGAGCTGCCTGAAAAAAGAAAAAAAAAAGACAGGATGATAACAACAATCTCCATAGGCTGCTTGAAATAAAGACTTAAGAAGGTTAATGGCATTCTCAACATGCTGCTAAAAGAAAAGACGTAATAGGAATGGTAACAACACTTTCTGGCTGCCAGAATAAAAACAAAAAGTAACTTGTCAGATGAAAGAAGATATATATGTCCAATTAAAGAATCGAGAATCTGAAAAAGAAAAAAATAAAAATTAGAATTAAAGTTTAAGAATCATAATCAGCACTTCGCTCTGGTACCGTGTTGAATTAACTTCAATATTATGTAAAAGTCAGGATAAAGAAGAAAAAAAGAAAAGAATACTGAGGTGTATAATTCATTAGGTTTAAAGCATCTAAGGTAATACAATATTTTTGCAATTAAATAAAATAAAAATAATACCTAAATCATTATATTATAAGACAAACAATATAATCTTACATTGAATGCATAATAATAATCATATGTTAAATATTAAATCTTCATTTTTTATAACAAGAATCTTCAATCTTTTTGGCATAGATTTCAACCACACGTCACAGGGTGGTGAAAATTGGTAAATTTAAAGTGAGTGGTGAAGATTCGTAACAGTAAAATGAGAATCCAGATTACTGAGTTATAGATGAAGCTTGATAACTTTGTTCTTATGCTTACAAACTTGTTGAACACTAATGTAGATATTCAAGTTAGATGAAGGTAGAAACTCCTAACAAAAGAAACCATTAGAATCAGAATGCCCATATTAAACGAAAGGAAGTTCCAAAAACAGTTATTTACAATGCCAACGGACAAGATAGAGCACAACTACTAAGTAGAATATTCACCAATTAACAAAGAGATCAATTAACTATTGATGGTTAAAATATAGTTTTATATCACCTAAGCCTTGTTGTATCTTGGAGGTTCAAAAGTACAAATCTATATGATATTCCTGCAATACTGGTCAACAGTCAGCACCAAGTTGGCTACAAAAGCTACGTGGACTTGATCTTAGCTGAGCTAATATATAAGCTCAAATACAATTAATGATCAAAATAGGATTAAGAGCAAAAGAATTCTTCAGATGGGAAAATGCTACTGATAAGATAAAAATAAAAGGTCACAACTTTTTGTCCACAAAATCAGGCCAGAAGCATAATATACATTCAAAACTTGTAAGGTGTGAAACTCTCTAGAATCAATCAAAATAAACTTAATCACATGTCCAAATCCAGTTACTTTATGAAATATGATGAGGTGTCCAAATATTTTCTGCTAAAATTCAAGGTAAATTATAATTAATGCCCAAAAAGATAATATCAAACAAACAGCTGAAAGGTCCTTCACACATGTAACGCAGAGCCATTAAATACTTGAGAAAGCACAGGATATATGCTACTATTTTACCTTGTTGACAAGGAAAAAAAACTTGGATCACAAACATTTAGCATGTGCCAAATACAAATGAAGTGCATGATGATCCTAAGGCGTTTAACAACAAAACAGAAGAGGGGATGGGAGAGAGTGCACTTATCTGGTTAAAAGTGAAAAGCAGTACTATAAACAGGTACAAAACAAAAAGCATCAATTGATTATCCTGATTTCAGATGGATTGGCTTTAGAATAACAACCATTTACATGTTCTTGAAACTGTAATGTTTTGCATCAACTTCTATTTAGTTCAATCATCCTTAAAACCTAACTCCTCATAATCCATGATTTTGTTATCCAGTTCTGTATCTTGTCATTAAGTAACTCATCCAACAGAAGAACCAGTTTTCTCTATTTAAGTTTGAGGAAAGGTAAATTCTAGTTTATCTTCATTAATTTTTGATTAACATACCATCCAAAGGAAAAGTAGAGTTATGTAGGCAAAAGGGTGAATTGTGAGTTTTGGTTGCCTATATGTGAGTGGATACCACATAGCTGAAAAGTGTACAGATGAGAACAAGTTTCTTCCAAGTATTCCAAAATGATGTATGAAGCCTGGTTCAACACTGTACAATGATGTTTGAGTATTTATCTGATAGGAAATAGCCAGTGGGTAAGGATTCAATGAAATCATGCTTCAAAAGATCGGTTTTTGAGATAAGAAATAAACGCATCCAAACACATCCTACTTTAAACACGCAGTTGTAAGATTATTGTCAATAGGAATGGATAACACAAATGTAAAAGTTCACATTGAGATAACAGATATTTTGACTGGACGGCAAGTAAAATGAAGCCCAAAAGTTTTGAAAGATCTAAAGATTCATAATTGAGCCTCAATTGAGAACACACAAATCAGTCTTGATTGCAGCTACTTCAATGATTCAAACAGCCTATTGGCACCCTCAGTTGCTCACATATCATAAACATACCTAGTAAATAAGCACGCTTTCCATTTCTCTAAATGACTACAATTAGCCAAAAACTTTGACATCCAAGCTACCAAATTGAAAGCCCCGCTATTCCCAAGACTTTTCTGGACAAAATTCTCATTCCAAATATTCACAAAAACAAAGTCAACGTCTTCATCAAACTTATTCACATAGAAGTTGCAGAGAAGCAGACTGAACAAAGGAAGAAAACAAGTACAGACACATCAAAATCCAAAATAATGAAATTATTAAGGATCCCTACTTTCACTAACACTAATTGAGTCACCTAACTGAAAACCTAGAATCCAGACGAACCATTGACTAAAGAATGAAAAGAAAAGGGCATACCTTTTGTGACGGCGACCACGTTTCGGACCCCAGCCCTCAAGCTTAGCAACAGGACACCCACACCTAGCCCTAAAAAGCAAAACAGCCCTACCATTAGGAGGGGCCATTTTCCTCAATTCAGCCCTAAGACACTCATAATCTGGATTTCCTTCAGTCCCACCTTTCCACGGCAACTTATCAATCTCTTTCGACCCACTCGATCTCACACACTCCTCACTCTGCAACTGCAAATCAAACTCCATCGCCTTCTTCAACCCTTTACATCCCGGCTTATCGCACCGGCGAGATCTCCACCCGCAGCACACTTCCACGGCCACTACCGCCGCCGCGAAGAATGCGAAGAACCCAATAATATATGACGCCGGAGGAAGGTTTAGGGGGAGTGGAGAGAGAAGGAGAGAGAGAGTGTTAAAGATGTATGAGAAGTAGGAGATTAAGAGGAACGCGCCGGAGAAGAGGACTAGGACTAGGATTAGAAGGTCGAGAGTCGCTGAGGGTGAGTGCTTGCAGAGCACGCCGGAGACAGGGGTGGAGCTAGGGTTTGACGGTGGCGGTTGCGGTGGCGATTTTAAGGGTTTTGATGAAACAATGGGCATTGTGAGGAGATGGTGCATGTTAATTTGTTCTTTTCTCACACAACAAACATACCTAAGCTCCCCTTAATAGCAATTAGATGACACGCGCCGTTGTTGAGAGTTGGGGTTGGGAATCATTAAAATTATGGTCTCATCTCATGCTTAAAGATCAAATATTCTGTTATTCGTTTCTTAGTTGAGCTGTGCCTGTGTGGGAAAAGAGAAGTACTTAATTGCAAATAGAAAAGAGTTGGGGACTTGGGCATACAAGACGATGAGCCTCCCTCGGAGATACGTAGAATCTTGATTGGACTCTTTGTTAAATTGCAAAAAGAAAGACCCAAAACAAAAGGGTAGCTCATATCCAATTTCCTTGTAGTTTTCTTTTTTTCGTTAAAATGTAAATTATAAAAATATTATTTTTTAACAAAATTAAATCTCTATTTACTTTCAACTTGTTTTACAAATTTATTAAATAATTTAGTATTATAAAGCAAATAAGAGTCGATATCGCAAATCTAGTTTATTAATTAT
>JANIHY010000209.1:37147160-37160488 GCA_027479065.1 Erythroxylum brevipes
TGTTTATGAAAAGGGCCCTAAAGCCATTGTTCGTTATGCAAACTGTTTTCCGCATAATATGTGATGTGTGTGTAAGTACATATGTGTTAAAAAAAATTTGATACTGAGTGTTAAATGAGTGATGTAGCACGCTGCCTCGCAGGGCACGGACTCGGATATCACCGTCAATGTCGGGTTCGGGTCACACGGGAGTGGGGTGTTACAACAGATTAAGGTTATCCTTAAATTTTGGACTCAACTAATTGATAAGTCCAACTTACTTCTTAATTTCACCTTTGGACTTAAAAATTACAAAATTCTGGTAGAGAAAAATTTTCAACTTAATTACACTTAATAATTCAACATTATTCCCCTTTCCCCTTTATTCTTAATTATAAAAAATATTTCCTTACTTAACCTAACCACCATAATTACTAAAATATCCTTAAATATTAAAGTCCCATTTAACCCTCATATGTTTTTGTTAATACAAAAGAACCTTTTATGAATTAACTTTTAATTTTTACCCTAAATTTTTACATTTCATACTTTTCCCTTAACTAAAACTTAAAATTTCTTAAATTGCGTTCTTTTTCACCCTATCATCTTCTCCTTCCTCATCTTCTTCTCATTTTTCTAGCCACATTTTCTTCATTTTAATTTTCCATGACTTCAAATTATTGCCCTAAACAATCACATTATAGTTTCCAACTATAAACTAATGTAGGCTGACTAAACTCACAAATAAAGGGCATATAATTGTTGCTAAATTTTTTTAACCTATATGAAGTATATGCCTTTCTAAGAGACTTTACGTTGTTAACCTCTACAATTTCTTTACAATGTGCTACAAAATAAACAAAATATGGGAATACGTGAAAAAAGTTTCACATGTACGAGAAAGATACTTACCAGCTAGAGAAAAAAAAATTGAGAGGAAGAAGATGAAGACAATGACTGAATGCCATATGTTGTCTTCTTATATATATATATATACCCCTCTGTTTATTTGAGTTGATTTGTTACGGCTGAGATTTTTTTTTTTTTTCCCTTGTTTGGGTTTTACATTAACAACCCTTCCCTGTGCCATACAAGGCTTTTTCTCGAGAAACTGGCAGACTTCTCTCTTGCTTCAGTTCGTAATGATTTATTTGCTGAGTAGACGTTATCTCCGAGGGAGATTTTCGATCACATTCTCACCATCCAACCTGTTGTATCCTCTTCAAAGATCACCTTTTAGTACTCATGGATTCATCTCAAGCAATGCGAATCAAGAGCCATTCGCAGTTTCTTATCTGATCAATATTTGTGGGTTCTCTCCAAAGGAGGCGTCTTTATTAGCGTCCAAGTGTATACGGATGAAAAGCCCAGATGTTCCTAATGCCGTCCTTGCCTTTTTAAAGAGCCATGACTTCTCGGAGTTTCACATTCGTAAGTTTGTCAAGAACAACCCTGCCTTACTTTTGTGTAATCCTGAGAAGACCCTTTTGCCCAAATTCATGTTTTTCTACTCTAAAGGGGCTTCTAGGCTTGACGTGGCTAGAGCTTTTTCTGGTACTTCTCCTCTTGTTGGCACAAGCTTAGAGAAGCAGATAATTCCTTGTTATAATTTCTTACATGAGTTGCTTCAATCTGATGATAAGTTTGTGAAAGTTGCTCGCCGGTGTCCCCGTGTACTAACGTATGACGTTCAATTACATGCTGCAACAAATATTGACATTTTGAAAAAAGTAGGAGTGCCCATGTTAAATGTCTCTAAGCTAGTTTTTTTGTACCCTTCTACCATAATGTTGAGCTCGGATCGGATTAAGAAGATTATACAAGAACTGAAAAGAAGGAAATTTGATGCAAAAAAATTTAAATTTGTAGCTGCACTCTCAGTCTTCGGAGGATTGAGCAAATCAAAAATGGTAAAAAAGTTCGATTGTTTAAGAAAATGGGGTTGGTCTGAGGAAGATTTAGTCGTGGCATTTGACAAAGAACCAAAATACCTCACACTTTCTGAGGATAAAATCAATATAGCAATGGATTTTCTTGTGAATAAAATGGGTCAGGATCCTTGTGCAGTGGTTAGAGTTCCAAAGCTTCTTGGAATGAGCATGGAGAAGAGAATTGTTCCAAGGGGCAGTGTTGCTCAAGTTTTGGTGTCAAAAGGCAAGCTTAAGAAGGATTTCAATTTGGCTTCTTTATTTTTCCCCACAGAAAACAAGTTCCTTCAAAGATATGTTGTTCCTTATGAAGGAGCAATTCCTCAGCTGTTAAAACTATATGAAGATAAGTTGACTGTCAAGGAAAATAGGCGATTCAGTATCTATGAATAAGAAAAAGTCAGCAACAAGTTCTGGTCCCTTTTGTTGGAGGCCTACTGTAAAGGTCTAACAACGCATGATTTCTTAGCATAGTTCTTGGAATCAGGCGTTCCCTTTCATGCGGCAGAAAACAAAGGGGGGAGTAAGCAAGATTGTGACTGTTGTTTTAGAGATTTCCGTTGGATTTGGAACTGTAGTACAACTAATGTAACAGACTTTTTTTCATTAGACCTTCCTGATTCTCCAATTTTGTTGTCATCATTTAGGTACTGTGTTATGTAACCAACTTGCCTGCATTGTGGCTTGTCTTGCTATCATTTGAAGAACAAGCTTGGAATCACTTCATTTAGATACCTTATTTCACTTTAGTTAGGCAGCTGTCTCTATCTGTGTCCGGGCAAATTATTTGAATTTGACTGCAGATCTTGAGTTTAAAGTTTTGTGAATGTTTGTGGTCCAACATTGAGTTTTTGTTTAGTCTTTTCTGTGCTTTAAACATGTGATGTTTGTTTGGCTTTACAAGTTACAAGAGCAGCAACAGGCAGCTGTAGGGTGAAAAACATGCACGCTTTTGAGGAGCAGAGAAAAGATTTCGACTTTACTTTGTATTTGTTACAGAAGACTAGGTCTGTGCAAGTTGAATTGACTTGTTTCTATGTATATCACACGAACCAGGGAGTAGAAATGCATATTTTCAGTGAATGAGAGGATTTTATGTTCTAGATCTCTTTTTCCTTTGCTTTTACAAAGTTGCACAGATGAAGGTCTACCTCTGTTCTCTTTATGCCACTAATTCAAGGTACATGAGACGATTGTTCAGTTCCTTTTATTATGCACTGCACAATATATATAATACGAGAATATATATATGTACTAGGAGAATTTGCATTTCAACTTAAGGAGTATATATGAATCATATCTTGTAGAGTTCTTTTTCTTGTACAAACGTACTGTCCAGACTTTGTAAGTTGTAACAAACTCACCAGGGTTAAACAGTTGCTGTAATATTTGGAAAATATGATCTGTTCATATTCTCTAATTTGTCAAAAAGATTACACCTAAGTGTTAAATTTGCCCAGTCGCTGGACAGCTCCATTTTCCAGCAATTATAACCTTACATCTTGTGCAAATCAATAGGGCATAGGGTCGTTTTATTTGCTGAACGGTTAATATGCAATGGAAAGCTCTATTCCTTTGAACTTCAGAATTGAGATTCCTCTCCAATTCAACATATATACATCAGAAACCATCAAGACTGGATCACGTTATCATTACAGCTTCCACAAGTTCTAGGTGGATCGTGCAAACCCATTGATGGAGATAACAGATTCTCAAAGTAGGATTGCAGGGCATTCTTTAACCTATATGCTTACATATAATATTATTACCATACTGGTACATATCAGCTCAGCTCCTTGCACTAAAAGAAAAAAAAAAACAACTTGAAAGTTCAAAGACTTACAACACAACAAATACAACTAGTCACTCAGAAGAACTCGCGATCAGGGAAAAACAATGGGGCTACTAGGGTCCATATATAAAGAGCAGCTGTGACCCATTCAGTGCAAATCCGAACCCAAACTGATGTCCAGCCAACATCAATTAGTTCTGAACTCTCGGATGAGCTTGTCCATCCAGAAAGAAGCATAGCTGAGTACATGCTAGCTAGTGCAAATATGAGGTGAAAAAACGTGTAGTTATAACTGACAGGACGAGCCTCTTCTTCCTTCTTTCCTTTACCTTCTTCCACATCTTCTGATTCCAAAAGTGGCTTCTTTCCTGCTGAGAAACAAGAAAGAACAGTGTTTTCATAAACTTAGCTTGCAACTATCTTCAAATATATGTTAAGAGATGCTGAAATTTATGTATTGTGTAGAAGCACTGCCTGACAGCTTGGGTGAGGACGGAGGAGACAGAAATGTTGATGATGATCCAGCACGAAGGGCAGAGTATAGGACTGATAGAATCGTCGTAAGCATCCCAAGGATGAGAGTACTTGTGGAGACTGCATTTGCTTTGTTGTGAAGCCCATTACATGCATAGGTACGAGGTTCACTGGAAAGACCAGTGTAGCAAACATATGCACAGTAAATTGATATCACAGATGCAGGTAAGAGGCTCCCATTGACCTATTTAGAATTTTGAGCAACAAAATGAATTGAGTCGTAAAAACTGATCATGTTTTAGTTCAACAAAAGTGTAGCAACTCTCCCGCATAGGTATATAAATTCTAACTACACTAGCGCATCAAATTCACTATGCCATAATTGTATGAAAAAAAGCAATAAACTAGCAATTTCTGCTTCTATGGAATTCAAATGAGATAACAATTGAACAAATAAGGAGCAACGCAGGTTCTTTAACTTCAAAATAGATTCCCAAACTTGAGGGGCTTTGGGACAAGCTGCAAAATTAGCAATTAATACAACTACAATGCTATGCTAAAGGCTGCAAGGGAACTTTATTTTTTCTCTAAGGTACACCTTACACTTACTTTCATTCCCTAGTTTGCCATAGATGGTTTTGATTAATCTGCTCTCTTAAATATTTGAGAAATAAGAAGAAAATTTGTGAAATTGATTCAAGCAGGTGGACAACAGGATGACGTTAAACATCTGATCTTCCTGTCAGTGAAGAGTTGATATTAAACAC
Organism: Erythroxylum brevipes; assembly: GCA_027479065.1. Classification (NCBI taxonomy): domain Eukaryota; kingdom Viridiplantae; phylum Streptophyta; class Magnoliopsida; order Malpighiales; family Erythroxylaceae; genus Erythroxylum; species Erythroxylum brevipes. The sequence goes on from JANIHY010000209.1 coordinate 37,152,101, forward strand.
ATACCGCAGGATGCAATGCTATGACAGCAAAAGCAAAGGCTAGAATCATGGTCATGACAATGAAGAAGATGTTGAGGCTGCAGTCATGTCCAGATGGATCGAACCATATAAACAGAATGCCTGAGAATGTAAAAGCTGCAAGGTAGCATACAATGGATATAACTAGCAAAGCAATATACCTGGGAAAAAAAAAGGAATTACAATGTTATTCCAACACTGTAAGGATAACATAGATACATTAGAATTGGGTCTACCATTTCTGTTCATCTTTCTCCACCCAGGCATCATTCCACGTGTGTGTAAAGTCTAGTAATATGACAACTTGAACCAACAGAAATAAACCTGCCCCAAATTTAGATAAAGTTCCTGCAACATGTTTGTTGGCATGAGTCAAAAACTTTGGCGTCACATATACAACTACCCACAAATGTCGCAAAGAAAAACTAAAGAATAGCTCCAGAACTGGAACATGTGAGAATGTTACTCGCTTGACCCCCAATAGCACACAGAAAATATTGTGCTTTCTCTCATGCAAACCTAGTCAGATTATGCAAATGATCCATGGGTGAGAAAGGGACGTGAAGAGTCCTAAAAGCCCCGCCAGGCATCATGTACTTACTTATTAGTTCACAATGTTCCAAGCATAAAATGAAAACATCATAATTTGTCCATAGGAATATGGTCACTACTTGCCTGACCTTCAGTTTCTACTCTACAATAGAGAGGCCACTAAAATAGTTATTTTCAAAGAACTAAGTCCAATGTATTTCAACATTTTCATATCTCTGGATTGGAAGTACTTGATGATCTCATTTATTAAGCATATCAGTATAAGCAATAGGGATAACTCCATTTAACAGTTAAGAAATAGCAATAGATAACAAATTGTCAAAAATCAGTATTCCATATTTTGAAGCAAACTCACCATAGACTGAGATAACAATGTTGGGGACAAAAAACATGAGGACAACAAGCAAAAGCCATATCACCATCTTTGCAATCCATCCACCATGGTGCCATGAGTCACGCCTATCATTTTGGTCTTTCACACGAATCATGATTAGAGCAAGTATTCCAAAAAACAAGAAGTTTCCCATGCTTACGCGGAGCACCGCTTGTACTTGAAACCATTCCTTAGAGTGAGTGTGTGAAGAGTTTATCCCTGCAAAATAAAAATGATAATAATTTCCATTTGTTTCAACTCCTTTTGCATGAATACAATTTCATCATCATCATCATCACATCCAGTCCAAAGTCCCGCAGTGAAGCGGGGTCTAGGGAAGTCTGATAGTACGCAGCCTTACCCTTACATAGTAAAGAGGCTGTTTCTGGTAGACTCACATGCAGATGTAACAGGAACATAATCTAACATCATAAATTCAAGATCATCAAATCTCTTACAAACCTTAGTTGTAAAATTGACCATGATTATTCAACTAAATGTTGACATATATATCAAAATTATCAAAAATCAAATTGGCGATGTTTGCGGAAAAAGACCCGTACAACTTGGTTGATTTAATAGTCACTGGAACATATTTTCAAGAGTACGCAAATACAAATGTGCAATAGTATTCGAGTATCAACCAAGAGCTTTAAAATCCAGGTTCAAAATTCTCAACCATAATCAAATTGAAAAGCCCAACCAGCAAGTTAGGCAGCTAACTGAGACAATCAAAACATCAAAAGCCTTAAAGATTTCTAAACGAAAACTTCCCAATCAAGCTAAAAGCACTAGGAAACAATCATAAGCCACAAAAATAAACTCCAACAATAAGAACCAACGACCCTGAAATATCCAGTATCTCATGCCACTACTCATAATCCCCAATGCAAAATTACACAAAGGCCCAGATAACAACGAGTATTCCTTCTAATTGTCAAAATCGTTAGAACTTTTAGGATAAGCCCATCAGTTGCTGAACTCACAAGCATCTAGACATATAAAGAAAATAGATAATAGAAAACGAATATGAAAGAATGGTACTAACAAGGGAGTTTCTTCAAGAGAGGAGCAGCGACTTCTCTTAGAATCCAAGAAACGATCAAAGATAGACCAAAAAGACCACAGTAAGCAAGCCGCGCCGATTTCTTGGAGATCCCAGATGCCACTGATGAGCATAGGCCGCAGGTTAGAGACGCACAGCAGGATACGCAACAAGACATTTCTTCTCTCTCTATTCTCTACACAATTTAGGTAAGAATAAGATAGACACCTTGTACTTGATATATTTATGTAATACTATTGTCCATGTTACTGGTTTTCTTTTTTCTTAAAATATAAACCTAATTTTTTTTTATCTCCATTCTTTAACATTGAAATTACATATTCTCCTATTTGGCCCAAAGAGCAAAAACGATCCCTAACATTTACACTGACGTCTTGAATTAGATCATAACATTTCAAAACATACAAAATAAACCATAACATTTAAAAAATATTCAAAATAAAATATGACTGCTAACGATGTTAAGTCATCGTCAATCAATTACAAACGTGACAAAATTTTTGCTAATTTAGAATTTTTTTAATAATTTTTTTGAAGTGGGATCCACTATACGGGGAATTCTTAAAAATAAATTGAATGTCAATCTTGGTGATGCATATGCAAATTCGTCATAGACCTCTTAATATATTAAGAATGTTATCAATGAATCCATGTATACAAGTGCCTTTGTTGATTCTGTGGTAAAAGTCTAACATGTTTCAATGTATTAATAATTTTAATTGGTTGCTTACAAGAGCTTGTAAAGATGAACACTGAAAATTTACATCGAAAAACACAAGAAATGAAATAACTGAAGTGTATTATTAAGATGGACACAAAAATTTCTCTTGCATATACGTAGATATTTCTTAATATGTACAAGAGGATATGATACGCCGTAAAGGAATTGAACCCCTTAGACTTCTAGCCCTATTTTTATGATACAATTGCCACGCTCCTCCTCATAACATGTGTTAAGGGGCTTTTGTCTCCGCATTTACCATCACCAAGAGCTTTATGCTCCTTTAAGGGGGTGGTTTTCATGTAAACAAATTGAATTAAAGGACAAATTACAGACATCCACAATGAATATACAAGTTAAATTGTAAATAAGAAATTGTACTACAATCCATAGGATCTTCCACGTAAAAACTCTGTACTTTTCTCTCTATTTTCTTTCTTAAATTTTCGCTCTTTTAATTTCTTTATTGTTCTTTATGTTTGATAAGTGTGAATTGTATCGTGTTTTAGGCCATGGTTTGATATGTGCTTAGCCGTTAATTTAATCATTTAGTATGTATTTAGGCTAAAATTGTGTTAGTTTGTGATTTATTTATGTTTTAAGGGTTAGTACAAGTTTTTAAGCTTAAATAGTATATCTTTTAGATATTTTGATGTGTTTGTTAATATTTTAGGGTCAACATTGAAGAACGAAAGAGTTTCGGAGACATTCAGGCTAAATCAACCCATACTCGTGACAGAAGCTCCAGGTTTAACCCACGATCGTGTCATACAGGCCACGATCGTGATAGAAGCTCAAGAAATGGCTCACGATTGTGGCCTGCACGCCACGATCATGACAAAAGGCTTGAATGTGAGCCACTATCATGGCCTGTGTCAGAAAAACGTGCAGATGCTCTATTTCAATGATTTTTTTGAAACTTTCGGACCCCAAAAATTCCTAGAGTTACCCAAAACTCAAAGAAGAATAAAAAGAAGAAAAGGAGGCAGACAAAGGAAGCTTGAAAGCAGCCACCATCAAAACTCTAAAGTGAGAATATCGAGAGAGAGAAAGAGAAGAAGCTAAAAGGAAGAAGAGGAAAACGAAGTTGACTTGACGTGCTTCTCAAATCAGGAGGTTTTTCGACGTCACTCTTTGTCATCTATTCCAGTTGTATTTTCTTTTCGTTTTGATTTTATTGATGCATAGAATTGAGATGGATATTATAATGATAGGATTTAGAATATTGATGATGTTCTAAACCTTACTTTGGGGTTTAATTTTGATTTAATGATAATTTAGTTGATTGTATTATTTAGATGAATGTCGTGATTTAATTACATTATTGCATAATTTGGTTATAAACTGAGCGGGTGAACTAAATAAAAAATGATTAAATCAGATTAATGAGAGTTAGGCAATTTAATAGAAACTGTAATAAATCATATTGGTAATTGTGCAGAGATAGAACCCATGTAATGTTGGCCCCTAAATTTTTTTAAAATTTGATTAAACGTGTTTAGATTAATCGTTGGGGTCTTGCAAGATTTATATACGTTGGATGTTAATTGTAATGAGATTATGTGACATGGGTGTAGTGAATTGAGTTAAAGTGATAAGTTATACAAGAGGGCATTAAGGGAAGATCACTTAAGCTTTTAAGTTGTAAGGCTAATAAGTGAGGGTAAGATGGACATTTTGGAATCACTAAGGGTTTTGAACTATTAGAGTAGTGGGAGAGTGTAAGGCTAATTTTGGTAAGTCACTTGGGTTTAAAAACCTTAAGGCACTAATGTAAGGACAAAAGGGACTTTTTGTAATCATTAATGGTGTAAAAGAGAAGGAAATGGGGTGTCTTACTTTTGGGAGAGAGAGAAAAATGAAATTGAAGAAAGAAGGGAGAGAGTTTCGTGAGTTTAGGGAAAGAAAGAAGAGCAAACTAGGGTTTGATTTTTCTCAACCTTAAAGAGGGATTTTGAGAGTGATCAAGAAGGGAAAAAGAAAGGGGAAGATTAGAGCTTCCATTGGAGCCAAGAAAATCATTGTTTGGTGAAGATTTAAGGTAAGTGGGTTTTAATCTTTTGGAGTTTTGAAAGGTTTTTGTTCAAAGAGCTTAGGATATAGATGGGTATAAGTATTCTAGGATCCTTTCCATGCATATGGTTCTTTGGGTTTGTCAATTTGAATCCTTTTGATTTGGGGATTTTGTCATTGTTGAAGAAAATCAAAAAGGACAAGATGAGCAAGAGGAGAGGCATATTTTGAGCGAGCCATAGTCATGGACTTCAAGGTGCGTTTCACTTTTATAGTTAGGCGATAAGCTAACAACAAGTTTCTGTCCATAAATGACAGTAATAAATTTTGCAACCACCTCATTCATGTGCATTTAATGTTGTTAAGTTCTACGATATTTTTTCCTACATGCTTATATATGATTTGTGGGATGATACATAGAAAGTTGTTTTATTACAATTATTCTTTAAAATGATGCATGATTTTGAAACCATGCTTTTATAAATGGTTTTTAAGATATAACAAGCTTATGAAAAGCAAGTTTTTAAGAAAATGTGCCTTTGTGGGCATCAAGCTTACAAGATTTTGAAACTCTATGTGTTATGTGGGTTTGTGATAGTCCCTTAAGAACCGTCACGTGCATGTTGACATGGAGCTCCCTCAATCACTCCCTCAAGAATTCACAACTACATAGGACCATTTCATTGGAAATGTGTAGTGCGTCATGTTTTAGACTTACCCAAACCATTTGATATGTTTATGTGTTCATGCTAAGTTGATAGGAGTAATGCATTCTTGATTTTGTATACACATAAATTTCTGGATTGAAAATGTATGAAAATGTCTTTGCTTATTGCAAACTGTAAAATTGTTACCCATGGGCTTCAAGCTCACCCCCACCTTTCCTTCACACAAGCAGGTGAAGAGCGAGAGATTGAGTAGTCAAGGACCAGGGGCATCACTCTACTTTTGAAATGTTATTGTATTCCAAGCTACTTTTGAAACCAAGGCTTTAGTTGCATTTGGAGTAGTTCAGTGTTCAAGTATCTTTTGTATCTGAGGATTTTTTTTGAAACATTAATGTTTGAGGCTTGAAATGCACACTAAAGCTTTGTAATAACTATGATCTTTTGATGCTACTGGTATATGATTTTGTTTTCTATCCTGATTCACAAGGTTTCATAAGGGGGGAATTCGTGTACTAACTTCAAGGCAATTTTTGGGTCGATCTGGACTAATTTAGGCAAAGTTATCTTCTAGAAAGTTGTAGATCTTTCTTTTATCTTTCCAACGATATATAGTATGAAAATTTTGGACTTCTGAGCTGAAAGTTTTGCCCTTCTTAATGTTCCGTCTCAGTTTCTTATCGTCTCAGTTACTATTCATCATTTGACTTTTTGTGTCTTAGTTTGACCGTCTCAATTACTATTCATTGTTTGACTTTTTACGTCTTAATTTGACCATCTCAGTTACTATTCATCGTTTAACTTTTTGCATCTTAGTTTAACCGCCTTAGTTACTGTTTATCGTTTGACTTTTTGCGTCTTAGTTTGACCATCTCAGTTACTATTCATCGTTTAACTTTTTGCGTCTTAGTTTAACCTCCTTAGTTCCTGTTCATCGTTTGACTTTTTGCGTCTTAGTTTGACCGTCTCAGCTACTATTCATTGTTTGACTTTTTACATCTTAGTTTGACCGTCTCAATTACTATTCATTGTTTGACTTTTTTCGTCTTAGTTTGTCCATCTCAGTTACTATTTATCGTTTGACTTTTTACGTCTTAGTTTGACCGTCTCAGTTACTATTCATCATTTGACTTTTTACGTTTTAGTTTGATCGTCTTAATTACTATTCATTGTTTGACTTTTTGCGTCTTAGTTTGGTCGTCTTAGTTACTATTCATCATTTGACTTTTTGCGTCTTAGTTTGACTGTCTCAGTTATTGTTCATCGTTGACCATCTCAGTTACTGTTCATCGTTTGACTTTTTGCATCTTAGTTTGACCGTCTCAGTTACTGTTCATCGTTTGACTTTTTGCGTCTTAGTTTGATCGTCTTAGTTACTGTTCATCATTTGACTTTTTGCGTCTTAGTTTGACCGTCTCAGTTACTATTTATTATCACTTTTTGTTCCATTTTATACCCTCCAAATGTTGGAATTGGTCTTTGAGGTCTTCATAAAATTTGTAGACCTTGAAGTTCTCTTTCGAACCATATAAAGAACACCTTAATCCGATGTCTGTAGGAAAAGTTATAAAAATTTTCCCAATCTTCTATCGTCTAATGACATCACCATCGTCTCAAAATGTCGTCATGTGTCGTCTGATCCATTTTCCACCCTTCTGACGATGGATTTGGTCTTTGGAGTCTATCTGAAATCTATAACAAAAGTTATGACATTTGTGCCAAGAGAGGTACAAATTGATTGATGGTATAAACACGTTCGATTCTTTCGGGAACAACTTCCCCATTCGACCCCCAAATGAACTGATTCTTGAAGCAATAGATTCCTAACTTTTGGTATTGTCTATCCATGAAAATTTATGTCTTTTGGAGTGTTTTTGAAAAACTTGCATTAGAATAAGTGAGGGACTAGTTGAGAGAGCCTGCTTGGAGCATGATCACGTTAGCTCATTAAGTTTATCTTGAGTTGTAAAATTCCGATTGAGATGATTCTTGATTCAACACAAATTAAGGAGTTAGAGCTACGATTCCTTGATGAGGTCAAGTTGAGATTTTTGTGTTTGATCGGTGTGGCATACCACTTTAGGGAAATGTTGATCATGACCTTACAAGGTATTAAGCTCAAGGTTTAGGACTTCGGATGTTGTGCTTCAAAAACGGGGTTCCAACACAAAGTCATTGCTTATGTTTATTTTCTTTTGTCGTTTTGTGGGCTTGTGGACAAACACAAGTATAATGGTGAGTATTGATGTTTGTGTTTTTACTTGCTAAGTGTTAATGTTTTTAGTTATGTTTGTGGTACTTTTCATTCTTGATTTTGTAGTTTAGCTTAGTTTTTAGGCAAGTGATACACTCATATTTTCATATATGCTTAGGACTTAATTCATTTTCATTTACATTCATTTTATGTTTATCTATGGTTGGTTTATCATGTTTTAGCATTATTTGAGGTCCATTGACGTAAAATGCATAAATGATACAAATAGACTTGAACTGCACTGTTTTTGCGTTTCTGGCAAACTAGACCTCTAATCATTGTAGGATTTTTATCTCGAGATTGGTTGAGCCAAAAATTCTAAAACTTCATAATTAAATTCTTGACTCATTGATGGATTTTTTGGGACCAATTTCAGATTATTTTGAGCTAGAATTTAGGAGAAATAAATTAACGAAATTCACGTCATATTTTGGAATGCAAGAATGACCTATCGACGATATTTTGGTTATAACTTTTGACTCAGATGGCAAAATCCAGTGATTCAAGTCTCATATCGAAGCTAACCCAAAAGCAAAGATACTAATAAAATTTGAGCATAGAAGTCAACACCAATTAATTTTTATGTATTGTCGAAATTGGCCATAAAAACACATTCCAGCCAACCCATATAGCCTCCATCCTTGACTTTCCACTCACCAACAGCAGCCTTCATGGAAAAGTTCAAGCCAATTCTTCCACTCTTCACGCAAGCAATCCATGCACAAG
>JANIHY010000209.1:37210036-37220181 GCA_027479065.1 Erythroxylum brevipes
ATAATACATCTGATAAAATATTTTATAATTAAAAAAATTAAAAATTATTTATAAATTTAAAAATTTATCTAAACTAATACTTAATATTAACCGGTACAATACTGTACCAAAATCTATCCGATTTCACACACTCCCTTTTAGCATTTACCGTCAAAAGATATGAATCCGTTCTAGTAGGTTAACGGTACAACGGGGGAAATAATAACTAAAATAAGAAAAAGAGAAAACATGGACATGGAGCAGCCCAAACCCAATCTCTTTTCCAGCTCTGTCTTCCAACCTTAAATCTCCCCCTATTCAACCCTTTTTCAATCTCCAATCCTCCTCTTCCAGTACCTCTCAATCCGTTTTCCCACCCGCAACATCACATTTTCGTCCAAATCTTTGCTAGAGAGATTTTAGGATTTTATAAAATATATATGTCCAAACACTTTGTTTTCTTTCTTCGTCCGGTTGTGGTGATTTGTTGATTTTTGTAAAAAAGATTGTACATAAATCTGCTCAGTACTGCAAGATTGAGGGCTCGCTTGTCGTTCAAGCCAGCGTTATACGGTTGTGGAGACGGCAGCTAAGAGTCCAAGCTTGGCGTCGCAGGCTTTCGTCCTCCTTCATGGCTAATTTCACCTGGGGTTCGGCTCTCAGGATCTCTCTTCTACTAGCCCTTATTGCAGCTGTTGTTTTTGCTTGTTTTACTCTCCCCGTCGAAAAGGTGCCAATTTCTCGTCTACCTCTGTACTTTTCGTTTCTTTGTTTAATTCCCGGGTTTCTTTTGAGGTGGTTCTTTCTTCTTTGTGTCGGATGCGGATTTTGTGATTTCGGTTTTGTTTGATCTGTTGTTTGCAGTGCTATTTATTGGGAATGATTGATGTTTTACGGTTCATATGTTTGGATTTTGTTGTCAGCATACGATTAAATTTGCAATTCTTTTTCTGGAAAGTTTTGAACTATCCTTTTTTTTTTCTTTTTTTAATTCTTGGATTTACGATTTAGCGCCATATTCCGTTACTGCAATGCGGATGTTCTCCAAAATCATTTGCACGAAATAAAATTGACGCTTTGTGTTGAGTTGAGAGAGTAGTTCTATTGCTTGTTTTTAAGAGGCTTAGATGACTGCTTGAGACAAGGTTTATTTTTTTTTTCCATTTCTATGCAAAACTAAGATATCTTGATTCTTAGCTGAATCTTTTATATCGTGTATCTGTCAGCGCCATTTATGTGTGTCATATTGGTTTATCACTGTACATTAGCATATAGCATTATGAAAGGAGAATTTGGTTTATTATCAGATTGGTTCCAGTGAGATGAATTTGTTTGATCGATTACTTGAAATAACTTGCTATAGTGAAGCTTCTCAACATCTAACGGTGACCATATCTCCAAAATAAACTGCTGGTATTGGTGAGTAGCCTTGAATTTAATGCTGACTAAAAGATATTGCTGCAGATCTTGAAGGACTTCTTGTTATGGGTTGAGAAGGATCTGGGGCCTTGGGGCCCTCTTGCATTGTAAGTCCGTTTACGTTTGAAACGGTTCTTACATTTCTAATTTACCATGTGGTTTTTCTATGCCATTTCCCAATATGATGCTATTCTTACTAGGAAAATGGTGTAGGTGATTTGTCAACTGTCTTTTATTGACGTGTTTGAAAATGCAAATTTTTATTTCCATGTTCAACTTCATGCTTTGGAAGTAGACATGTTAATTCATACTGATTTGTTTTTGGTTGTATAGCTATTTGTGAATGCAAAATGTAGTTATTTTGTTAAACAAATACCATTCATCGTGCACTTGAAAGTTTCATCATAAGTTAAAAAGAGAATGGTTTCCACCACCACTTTTCCATTTGAGACAAAAAGGTAATGCAATTTTATTACCAAGTGGTAAACACTGTCAGTACTCTATTCATCTTTCATGATTGTTATAACTTTTTGGTTGATACTAGTGCATTCATTGGGTTTTATTATTTTCCTTAGATATGGTCGACTGGAACGCACAAATATAATTAAGCTAAGCTTTGGAACATTTATCATATGTTTAAACTTTTCAAAATATAGATATGTTAAGTTTCTTGGGTAAATGAGAGTTTTTACAAAATTGAACAGCTCATGGCCTTCAGATGCCAATTTATACCAAAAAGTTAGAAAGAAGAATCCTTTATGTCTCAAATATGTGTTTTTTTCTTTTGTAAAGTCTTTTCCAAAAGGGCAATGACATTGTCCTTGCCAGAAACATCATTTCCACTTAAGCTGTGGATGAGCTAACGATATGTGCATTTTGCTTAGATGTGTTAACAATTTTCTTCTAATTGGCCATCTATTGAATTGGTAAGAGAAATTTTGACCAAAGTTTATGTGAATAATTTGGATGGTATGTCATCCATAACACATACCAAGAATAAAGCTTTCAATTCGGCAACAAAAAGAGCCTTATTGTGATCAAGGCATTTTAGAGCCCATTTGCGGAGTTAAAGGCTGAACTAAGATCTAGAGTTAGCTTGTCCTTGGGATGGCACAATACTATTTTACTAGGAAAATCAACACTTTGGTGCATTGTTTCCATTCTTTAGTAACAGCCACACATGCAACATTACTGTGCTTTACTTCTCCCTAGTATTCAACATTATATATTGATACCTACATCTATGTCTGTTCCGACAGACCCATCACTTTTTGATTTCTCATCGTAATTGATCCTATGAATATGTACTTATTTATTGAAATCAAAGTTGCTCCACCTCCCTTTTCACTTTTATTTGTGTAATTTGCAGGGCTGTGGCCTACATTCCTCTGACAATATTGGCAGTTCCAGCATCAGTGCTAACTGTGGGTTTTCTCAACCCTAGTTATCTTGTCTAGTTATTGCTATAGATTTTCTTCCTATTATCCTATCTGTTCTGAGTCGATCAGGAGGATTCAACTTTTTATTCAAATCCATGTGCTAAATTTCAGTCTATATCTTCGTCACATCATTTCTTGTATACTGCTAGTAACTTTAGAACAAGGATTACTTCTTTGATTTCTGTTCCTATACTAATTTGTCTCCATCTTTCAGCTTGGTGGTGGATATCTTTTTGGCCTGCCTATTGGTTTTGTTGCTGATTCTATTGGCGCAACTGTTGGTGCTATGGCTGCATTTCTACTTGGCAGAACGGTAAGTCTTTGGAACAGTAGTTGCTTTCTAATTCAATCTAGTTCCAAATAGGAACTATTTGTTGTCTTTAAAAGGTTATATGCACTGTTCTAAATCAAGAGCACCAACAAAACAAATACATCTTTTCTTTTTGTGATTATGATTTTGGTGTTCCATTTCCTATTGGCTGGTTATCCGGTTTGGTATTTATTTTTGAACTCTTGCTTGCATGAAGATCTGTTACTCATTCTGATACTTGTCAACAGATCGGAAGATCATATGTTAATTCCAAGTTAAAGGATTATCCCCAGTTTAGGTCAGTTGCAATTGCAATTGAAAGATCTGGCTTTAAGGTTTGTTTGTACCATGTTGTTCTTATGTTGTTGAATTGTTTTCCTCTTATATTCAATAATTTGTCGATGCAAGTCTTTCATTCATGTCATTGAACATACTTATTTTTCGTCAGATTGTTCTGCTGCTTCGACTTGTTCCACTGCTTCCATTTAACATGTTAAATTATCTGCTGTCTGTGACCCCTGTCTCATTAGGGGTGTATGGACTGGCTTCCTGGATTGGAATGATGGTATGTCCTTTAGTCCCTTATCAAGCACTCTAATGTTACTTTAATGACTCACAAGTTATCTAATATCAATTGAAGAAGATGCATATTTCCTTGTGCATGAATGAAAATAATGTATCCTTGATTTGCTAGCTTAGTTGCATGTTGATTCAAAATGCACTTTTTCCCTCTGGTTTATGGTCAGTTTTCATGAAATTTAAAGCAGGCTTCGATAATATGGATTCTTAAATGTTGCGGATGGCAAAGATTGTCATGCACAATGAACTTCCTATTTCTTAACCATTCTTTGTCCAGTTTCCATCTAAGAAGATTCTATGAACGTAACTTTTTTCCCTTCCTAGAATGTGATCATGATTTTTAAATCTTAATCTCGAAACTGTCAAATCAGTCCCAAATCATTTTTAGACTGAAATTTTATAGACCAATTAACTTGATCATTTAACTCAAATGTTCATATGCATATAAAATCAGGATACCCATTTCTGAAGTCCTCATACTTGTACTGACTTCATAATTGAGTCCTTTTTTTTTTGGTCTATTACACACTTCTTAGTATTTTGAAATAGTGTAATGAAGTTCTCGCTGTTAATGCCCTCAGAGATTTCTTTTAACATTTTGAATCACCCAACTTTATCATCACATTCATAATGGTAGGATTTTGAAAAACAAAACTAAAATAGAAACATACAATGCTTGATGACAGGTACAGTTTCTTTATCCTCATAAAAGGAAAAGTACGATTTTATTCATTATTAATTAATGCTTTAAGGAATAAGTCTTTCTTTCCTTTAACTAGAAATAGAATACATAAATGGACATATAAACCATTATCCTAGAGATTTATAAAGCATCCTTTAGCTTAAAAAAATAAATATGGTGCCTAGCAGCATCAAAGCGATATTGCCTGACCTGAAGTAGAGAATTTCACGAAATAGTGATAAAGCCTTCGTTTAAGGGGCGAAGACCACACAACTTTGGAGAAATAGTTCCATTGAAAGTGACAAGGCCCTAAGGTAAACAAAAAAATACATAGGCAGAAGCTACAACCATTCCAAACAAATCATCTATGGTACCTTCTTCTTGGCATTGGAGAAGCCCACCAAAATAGAAAGGGCAAAAACCATATGGGAGCGAATTATGAACAGGGTTGATGGAAGAACTTAGATGAATTTATTTTGGTAATACATGGAATCAAATTTAGGAGTTGAACTGAGAGGCCTAAAATGAATCAATATAAGTAGGACAACTACACAATTTGCTATTCCAATGTAGAATCTAAGCATAAATGATAATTTTGGTTTTGTTCAATTTGTATAACTGTCATACTCGAACAACTGATATTTCTTGACAGGCAGAGTCATAATGATTTGTCTCATCCCCTTGTTCCGAGTAGAATCTTGTTGGCTTATTAAAGTAGACTTATTGAGCATGTTCTTGTCAGAAAGGGTTTCTATTTTGTTATGCATCTAACTAGGTCCCTACTTGCAGCCAATAACACTGGCATTGGTATATGTTGGGACAACTCTCAAGGATCTTTCTGATGTGACTCATGGTTGGAGTGAATTTTCGACTACCCGCTGGGTAAAGACTTTCTTAGAATCTTTTTTTTTTCTTCTAAAGCTGCCTTCTAACATTGTGCTTCACAATGAAGCAAGGCTACTGTTGTCGCTCATTCTTACTAGCTCAATTTCCTTGCTGTGAATGCAGGCGTTCATTATAATGAGCCTTGTTATATCAGGTAAGCGATAATAAGGTAACAGTGAGAGAAATGTTCTTTATTAGTTTGAGTTCTTGTATGCATGCGCACTATTCTTTCGTTCACATGCAGTGGTTCTGATGTTCTGGGTTACGAAAGTCGCTAAGTCTGCTTTGGACAAAGCTTTGGCTGAAAGTGAGGATCTAGGTGCCAACTTGGATTCATCCCAGTTACCTGTTGTGGCTGATGCTCCCATGGATTTGAACCAACCTCTCATAATTAAGATAGACGCAACAGAAGATGAGTATGAGAAATCAAAATTATGACATGTAAATTCTTCCCGTTTCTTCTGATGTCATTCTTGTATTTTGTTATTAGCATGTGATGCTAGTCATCCGACCTGTACAGTCCTATTGTTTATAGTTGTAGGCGTGGATAGAAGTTGGTTCAACTTTAAGATTTTGTTTCAGAATGCAGGCGTGTCCTTAAAATGGAGATTGATTATTACTGACAAATCAATGAAATTGATGTTCTGTTTTCACTGTTACTCATGCCTTGGTATTACTAGGTGTATATGATTTCCCACATCCCTTACTGGGGAATGATTGGATTTTCAGGGTTCAGTCATGCATAGTTTGTTACATTTTGTCGTTTTAAGGCATGAAAGACAAAGCAACATGGCATATTTTAATTGTGCTGTGCATCTCCAGCTCGAAGGCTCCTACATATGTGTTGAATCTTGTGATTGTTTGTGACCTGTCTTTTAATTACACTAATTACGAGGGCAGTTTCTGTATAGAAAATGATCACCAAGTTAAATCTGAAAGGGCCAGCCACGATAGAATATAAAAATCCTAACAGCAGTCGTAACTCACTCTTATCCACATAATTTTACCAGGCCTCGACTTTCAGCAAAACTGATGATCAGCACTCTTCTACGAGTCCTCAACCAACATGAAATTTTCTTTATCCTGTATAGAAAGGATTTGGAATGACGAACCTCACCAAGTAACTGAAAATTAATTGACAGATATTCGGCACCAACCCTGGAGGCAGCTTTGGTCTGTCCGTATAGCAAGCTGCAACTCATGCGGTCCTAACAAGCAGCATGTTAATGGTCAACCGAAGATGGAAAACAATGGTGGATGCTGGCATATTCACCAATATCTAAATTGGACCTATGATTCAGGGTTTGGAAAAAAGTTTGTTGAAGACTTGAACAGGAGGAAATATATAGTGAATCCAATGATGAAAGGGAAGCAAAATCATGTGAAGCCTCATTATGAGAGGGAGCAAGTGTATGTATTGTGGCAACCATTTCCTCATTCCTGTTTCACTTTCTGAAATAAACAGGAGAAAAAGGTAGATGCTGGTGCCAATTTTATAAACTTTTTTGGGGTATATTTCACTTTTCCCACTATCTTCCTATTCAGAAATCTGAGGGTTCTCTGGGGTCCTACCATTTCCTTAGTGAAAGAGCCAACATTCTTAACTGACAGAAATTTTGACATCACAGAATATGGGAATGTTACTTTAATTTCGTCACTTTCATCATGCTATCAGGACCGAGCAACACAATGGCTTACCTTTTGGAGGACCCGCGGGCAAAAATTTTGGCCAATTATCGTACCCGTCCATGTAGGACTATCACCAACAAACAGTACAGCTCTTGTGTGTTTCTTATATAACTTACAACACAAGCATTAAGGAAACAATCTTAAACAACATATCTATTTGATTCAAAGTTTTAAGATGAGAAAGCATATAGAGTCCTTCAGAGAAAAGATGTCACGATTTAGCATTTTGCCTCTTGGGGGATGCTTTGATGGCTGTCGGGATCACGCGCAGGCATCCTCCGGATTTGGCTCCAGGATCTGGAACTTGAGCGACAGGCCGGTAGAGCTGCAAATAAGAGTAGGATCAATTCTCAAAAAGGTTCACACATTGAAGCCAGGATCTTCCAAGAGGTTGAAATGCAAGAGTATATATAAAGCTTACATGCCTGGAAGGAGTGCCAGTACAGGAAGCATGAAGAATTTGCTGTATTACTATGACGAAACATGCCAGCCTTATATTTGGGTGCATGACACTGGAGGTGATTTTTCAAGGATGGTGAAGCAGCAGTATCTTAGTCTTGAAGACCTGAGGGATTATTCTGAGATCAGAATTTTCAGGGATCACCAAAGAGGCTGCATATCTGTTAGGAAGAAACCAAGGCCTGAGTTTTGTTGACTCGATCTTCACTGACTTCAGTTTTGTAAGACTTTAATTGCGAGATCAAACGAAATCCAGCATCCGTTGTTGCGTAGTTGTGTATACTTCCTTTTCCAATTTCTCTTCTTGAGACCTTTTTCCAGTTGCTTTCTTGGTGTGTTCTTGAAGGTTTCAGAATTCAGATTGTATTGTCAAATGGATACATGTTTCTAGAAAATGAAATCAGTATAATTCCTATATATGATCATTGTTCTATATCTTAAAATGAAAGCGTGTGCTAATGTTACAAACCTATGTTTTTTTTGGTTTACCCGGCCCTAACACGATTGGCGACAAACGGTTGTAAGGAAAATTAAGCAGAATTATGTAGGGTATTGTCAATTAAAAAGAACATGTCCTTAATTATATCACCCACCATTGAACTTTTACCCACAATTTTTATGTTATTATTGTTTAAACACAAATTGGCCTTACATTTTGGATTTAATTAACAACATAATAAAAAATTTAGTGAAAAAAATAAAGGATTAAATTACACCTGACCTAAAGCTAAAATTTAAGTTATGAATTTTTCCATTTAAAGAATCATCATGGATCTAACTTTTACAAGTATAATACATGATATGTTTTCGATAATTACGCTTTCCAAACTAGTCTTGCATTGATTGAAGTAAAATTGTAATTATATACGATAAGTTTTTGAATGAAAGTAAGATTGATATAAGATATTTCAATTCTTATTAAAAATGGGCCATGTTGATTTGTCATATTCTATATTTCAATTTTATTAGAAATGGGTCTATACATACCTTTAATTTTTTAAAAAGAAACAACCATCCATTTCTAACAATCACATATTTGGTTGAAGATGAAAGATTAGTCTTGTTTCAAAAAATCGCTAATATGGAAAACATTTTCAGCACGTATAACATTGTTGGTACAATTATTTCGAGTTAATCAGAATAAAGACTTTTTATATATAATAACTACAACGAAAGACTATTAACAAAAATCCTAAAATTTGGTGGTTTAATCAATCTATACTTAAGGAACAAGACAATTTGTAAAGACAAATATACAATTTACCTTCTTTTTTTGTGTGGTTAACCCACGACGTATTCTGGATAGGCTCGAACTATCGGTGGCACCTTTAAGTCTTACCATGCTCAGATTAATCCCTGCTCATGTCTTATGGGAACCTGAGAGATAGCTTAGTACTATCATTGAGTATTTAACATTGCTGCATACACAAGCGGGAGTCGAACCCCCAATCTTGCTTAAGCGAAGGTGGTAAATACAATTTAACTTCTAGTTAACTACATACAATCATTGTCTTTAAAAGTGGAAGATGAAAGGTGGAAGACATAAAATGAAACCCACACAATAAAAGAGGTAAGAAATTTCAAATCATGTAATAGAGAGAAGTGTTCAAGGACTTTATCCCTTAAAACTTTATTTCATTAAAATGATCAAGATAAGGTTATAAAAATATTACAATAATTTGTTACACATAGAATCACTTCATTCTTTCTTGTTCTTGGTCCATTTGACTTGAATTGTCTTGAAGCTCTCTTGAATTATATTTGGTACTCTGACTCTATTCATTTTGATCTTTTGATCACTTTGCCATTTTATGAACTTGATCTTTAATCTTTTACTTGAAACTTTGACATATTAACTTATTAATATCATTAAAGATAAGATTATTAGTAGTAACAAGCCTTGAAGTCATCAAAATTATGAATTAAAACCTCACTTGGTCCATTATAAACATTGACAAATACCTTCCTAAAATGATGGAATAAACTAACGTCATTCGTAAAAGAGATCTCTTCATAACTTGGTATCCATATAGAGATACCTAGAGCCTATGTAGTCCAACAAGGATCTTTTATGGAAAAATAGATAACTAATGTGAATGCTTACCTATGACAGGTGGATACATGGCTATTTTAAAAAAGTCATATTCTAGAATTTTAGAATAAATTATGAATTATTAATTGGATAAAAATGATTAAGTCTTGAAAGAGAATAATCAAACCTTCCTAAAATCTAGACACCTAATTGAATAAAAAAAATTAAAGGAGCTGAATGACGATAGAAAGAATCCTAGATTTGTATATTTGCTCATCCTTGTTTTATTGTGACAACTCATTTTTTAGATGGTTAAGTACTCAGTTTCATTTTGATTGTTTAAATTTCTTATCATTCACTTTCATTCAAATCATTTTTCACATCCTTAGACAAAGTTATATTCATTTAAATTTAGCTAATTCCTTGTGGGATCGATACCTTAATTACTACAATTTTATGATTTGCATATACTTGTGGATATTGAGGGTTTTATATTATGTAAAACTTGCTCAACAATTTTTTGGTGTTGTTATCAGGGAAATTAGTTTAGGACTAGTTAAACTCCTTTGTTCTATGGAATTTTCACCATTTCTTGTGATTGTGGTACCCGACCACAAGAAATTTAATTTACAAAAAAGGGAAGTTTTTGGACTCAAAGTAGAAGACACATCA
>JANIHY010000209.1:37267633-37281832 GCA_027479065.1 Erythroxylum brevipes
GTTCCACTCTCGCCCAAACAAAAGCATATATTCATGCTCAAAATCATTTTATCAATGATATGCTTTCATACTTCTCATTTATTCAAAATGCCATGACTGAAGTCGAGACATAACATGCTCAAAATCATATTTACTTTTATCAATTCTCATATCAAATTCATGTTCAATCATGCATACATATAACATATATCCACACATAGGCAAGAATTTGCCTAATCACACAATAACTATAAGTATATTACCCACCTATAATCGCTCGAGAATCCGACTCACTGCGGTCCTTCCTCTTGCGATAGAATCGGATTAGGTTGGTTTCCTAAAAATAAACCAAGTTCCATTTAATCAACATCCACAGAAAATATTCAAATTAAAGCACTAAAAATCTATATTCGATCTCCTCCTAAAATTCCGAACCCTTAAAGGTTGATTCCGAACTTCCCTTCTTCATACAACTTGTAGTCTTTTATCTCTAGATCACAAAGAATCCAAAATCACCTCATTTGGACATCTACACCAAAAGATATGCCTAAAAAATATAAAAAATCTCACTTTCGGATAACAAGGGACTCGCCGCGACGAAGCTTCGTTCGCCGCGGCGAACGGGCTGTGCTCTCCGCGACGAAGGCCACGTTCGTCGCGTCGAACAATTTGGTCTCGCCGCGGCGTGCACCAAGTTACCCGCACGTCGCCAAGTGCTCCTTCTCGCACGTCGCGGCGTGCTTCCGCTCGTACATCGCGGCGAAGAATTAATTCGCTCGCCGCGACGTCGCCCCCTTTCACGGACGCCGCGGCGTGCTTATACGCATGTCGCGACGTGCGGGTCTGGAGGTCGACTCCGAGACCCGATTTCCAGAAAATTTCAAATTCAATCCTTTCCCAAACTCAAATGCAACACACCTAAACAATAGATCAAGTCTTCTACTACATTTCTAACCCATTATAAGCTTCAAATCCATCATAAACACATCAACCCAAGGAAATCTAACCATTTTTACCCTAAAATCCTAAACCTTCGATTCTCACAGATTCAACATTTTCTAGGTTTAAATTTAACCATACAAGTTTAAAGGATGCTAAACTTACCAGAAATTGCTTCGAATCGATCGGAAAACTCGAAAATTGCAAAACCTATTCTCTTCTTCCTCTTCCCCTATCGACGACACCTTCTCTTCTTCCTTCTCCTTCTTTTCTTTTCTCTTCTCTTTTCTTTCTAAGTCTTAGGTCTAAATAAAATGATCAATGACCATGTTACCCCTCCAAACAAGGCCTAAACCATTCTAACTCAAGTAAACTTCCCAAAATGCCCTCATACATACTTAAACCTTAATTATCCACTAATGTGCTCAATTTAATCAAATCAGGGCATAAAACCACAATTATCACAATTCATGCTTAATGAAATCATAAAAAAAATTCAGGGCCTAACAATTATACATTGTAAATGAAATTATGATGAGATTATAATTATAAGATTCACGTTGCATTTTTAAATTATCCTTAAATTATTCCTAGTCATTGTTCTATTAAGATTAGACATTAATATAACGTTGATCGTGATTCTCCAGTATGTGTAAATTCTAATTAATAACCTCGATAATCCGCAAGCGCACGGGGCGTTCATGTAGTACCTAAGGTGTCAATCCATGGGGAGGGATAATCTAATCCTAAAATCTAAGGCCAAAACATTTCGCAATAATTCAAAATGTAACAAAACTAAACAAGAATTTAATTCAATCACTCAACTCAATTCCAAGAATTAATTATGAAAATATTAACAAAGTAACAGTTGCAACATATATTCAAGAATCAACCTAAAAGAACTATCAATTGAGAGAGAGGAATTTTTATCTATCTTTTACGCTAACCTAATTGATTATGAATTATTGGATTATTGGTCCTAAACGAACCTTGTGTTGATTACTCTCTCTCTCGAGTTATAACTATTAACCTTAAATTATAAACCCTAATCAGATTATGAAAATTGCAATATCTCAATTAATAATATATCCAAAACCCTAATTAGATCTGAAGTTGTCCAATAAACTATTTGGAACCTATATGAGATCTCTCTTCACACAATTACTTATTTGATTAATTTCTCGTCCTTATTAAATCACCTAACTCTCGTTAGCTTAATTAATTATTTTTCATTAAATTCACCCTCTTAGTCGGTTACCAAATTGTGCAATAACAGAAATCAATCAAAATAAATCCAATAAACATAAACAATCATATTTTATTAAATCAACAATAAAAAACGCAAAAGTGAGTATAGAATATCTCAACATTCATAATCCTATCATCAAACTGATATTCCCAATTCTATACAATAATAAAAATGGAAAATAACAGAAAATATGATTCTAAACAGAGATGAGAGTAACAACATCGGGAAACTCCAAACTAAGAAGTATGTCGATGTCAACTTCTTCTACACTTCTCTATTCCTTCTTCTCTTTCTCAATCTCTCAACAATTCTCTCTAGGGTTTCTCTCCAAAGTGGCTAATGCAAAAGCTCTTTCTTTCTGTTCTTCTCATTCTATTTATGTTATTTTGTGTTTAGGGTTGAACTAGGATTTTTCCAGGATCTGAAAGTTTAAATTTTTTTTCGAAACACAAAGTTCGGGAGTGGTTACGCGTCTACCCGACGTAGGCTATGATCGTGGCCTACATCTAAGCCTTCTGTCACGATTATAACCTATTGTGCCATGATCGTGAGCCATGTTCTGGGCTTCTATCACGATCATGGCCTGTTGTTTCACAATCGTGGGTTGTTGTTTTGACCTGAATGTCTTTGAAACTTCTTGTTCTTCAATGTTGACCCTGAAACACTAACAAACTCATCAAGGTACCTCAAAAACATCATATTTAAGTTCAAAGGATTGTTCTAACCCATAAAACACTTAAATAAAAATAAATCACAAACTAACACAATTCTACCCTAAACACATTCTAAACAATCGAATAAATGACTAAACGCATACCAAACTATACCTTAGAATACGATGCATTTCACACTTATCAACATCCTCACACTTAAACGTTTATTTATCTTCAAACAAACAAAACAATAAACATAAATAAATTCACACAACACACAATGCAGTAGTGAGAAAATGACTTCAACTTTATGAAATAAACTTAATTTTAGACACAATCATATAAGTCATTTCAAATCATTAACATGCAAAATCTACATATTGGGGCTTTGAACTACATATGCATATTAATCCAGACTCAAGTATAAAATTGTTTACCCTTTTCAATTGCACACATGCATTAACAATTCTTTTGTCATTCAGACTCTGTAACTACTCCTAAGTACACTTTCATAGAAAGTCAAACTATTACAAGCTCGGTAGGTTTTTATTCGAAAATACACACACATTTTTTATTTACTTTTTGTGAACATGGACTTAGTCTTTTTATGAGGAGGCAAACATTGGTAATAAATTGTTGATCCAGTTACTCAACTAAGTCATTTTTTTTATTAAGCTACTTGGTTGGAATGTCATTATATCCTTTTTACTCGAAGGCACACATTTGTGATGCCTATCGATCCGATTACTAAGCTATATCATGTTCTCAACTAACTATTAGCTCTATTCATACTCGAAGGCTAGCAGAATAGTTATTTATTTTTAAATTAAAACAAATGATTTTTGTATTTATTACCTACCTTGTTGCTTTAGTTACTCATTTCTAAAAAAAAAACTAGCAAAGCTACTTGAACTCGCTTGACCAGTTCTGCCCTTGGCGTATGTCTTGGCACTAATATCCCAAAATTCCATATTATGGGATTTCAGGATTTCAGCTCGCCATAGATGACAATGGTTCTTGAATTCAGGACGGTAGACTGAGTCCGTTGCACTCAACTCTATAGTTATTAACTATAGCCGAAACCAAGTAGCTCTCCTAAGTTATTGCTCATCTTTTTTCAAGCAACAATAATTGCGTTAAAGATGTGGTTGCAAACTGGGATGCTATGATGCATGCACCATAATATGAAAAGTTCTTCCGTTGAACACTTGTTGGTTTCCATTTTGTCAAACACATTTGGCCATATAAATTTGTGCATCAACAAGTGTTCGTGGCTCCTAATGATGTTGTTGTGTGCATTCTTAGTGTCGAAATGCTCTAACCTAGTTAGTTCAGTCTAGTAGGGGTTGAATCGGAAATCATCATGCTGATCCACAATGAACGACTCGGGGAAACCATAAATTTCATACAAAGCCCATAAGGTTGTCCCAACCTAAACCACAATTCCCTAGGTTTGCTGGATTCATACTAAAGGGATGTAAATAGTTCTAAGGTAAGTTTTTCATAAACTGGGAATTGAAATTGAATGAACTAACCCCATTGAATTTTCTTTGCTAAACTTTTGACCTTGTCTTGCAACTCTAATCCATCTAAAGTTTTAAAATGAAAATACTTTGGAACTGTAATTTGTTTATTACGAAGAGAATGAAAACGAGTACCATCCTCATTCGAGAAGATCAAGAAAGGTGCTTCGTAATCAACTACCCTGTTCCACTTCCCTCATCTAGAGACTTGGTTTTACCCTGCTGATTGATCGCGCTTTACTGTTTGCTTGATGCACGACATAATGACTTGCGAGTCGATAGAAGTTTAGAAGAAACTTGAAGTTTGAAATTTGGGTTGAGAGAAGTGAGAGTGTTTGGAGGTTTAAAGTTTAGAGAAATAAAGTAAAAATAAAAATGAGTGAAAAAATGAAGTTAGAAATGAATATATAGGTGATTGGAGGCTATACTAGTAAAATTTTATAATAAGAGTAGCAAGTCCCCCTTTTTTTTTACATGTCACAGGTCACGATCATGGCCTTCAATTTTTCACCAATTTTGTAATTAATTTTTTATTTTTTCCTTTTTTCCTTGCCCACTTTTTGAAATCATTTCTTAACTTTTTATGCCCCGTTTACCTCTCTTTGCGTACTTCATTGATCATCAAATTTATGTCGAAGTCCTATGCCTTCTTGATTTTATTTGGAAATGAAATAATCCTAACTACAGAATTCAAACTTTCTAAAAAAACAATCAAAGGAAATATAATTCCATGAGTTGCCTCCCATGGAGTGCTTCTTTTAACGTTGGTAGCTCGATCTTTTTTGCTCATGGTGGTTCAAAAAAATGGTGAAATGGAAATGTAGTCACTAATCTCACAATTTGCACATGAGCTACTATGCTCTAGATTCCACCTTCCTTGTGATTCTCCTTCCTTCACCTTCGTCTACATGATTGTTTGTTTTTTAATGCATTTTTAGGATCCTCAATATCTTCCCATTGTCCTCGAGGTTCAGTTTCCTTAATATTAGTTGGAGGTAAAGGAGAAATTTTGTCCTTCTTTGACATTTTGAAGGTTATTTGCTGCTTTCCTAACCCCGTCAATGTCAATTATTGAGCGAGCAGTGGCCAAGAATGGTCCCCAAGGACCATAGCGGTTTCCACATCTTCTCCAACATCCAATAAATAGAAGTCTATGGGAAAGGTAATTTTATCAATTTGTACTTGCACATCCTTAATAATCACCTTCAATTGATGAAATGTTATGTCAACCGTCTTTACTAACATCTTTGTGGGTTCTAACTCTCCTAACCCCAAGTTTTGACTACAGGTATAAGGCATCACATTGATACTCGCTCCTAAATCTGCGAATGTCCTGTCTATGTTGACTGTATTGATACTGTAAGGAATGTAAAAATTCCCCGGGTCATCTTTCTTCTGTGCTATGTTAGGGTTTTCTTTTATAGTTTGCTCCTTAACCTTCTTCTTGACTAAATCCTTTAGTGTGAGCCTCGTTTGTAGTTGTTCCGTTATGTCCTCAACCTTGTTTGATTCAACCTCCTTAAAATTTCATATTGTTCTACTTGAAATTGACTTCTACTGAGCTAGAATAAGGTATGAAATTTTAGGTTGAGGTTCCTTGATTGGCTCAATTACGAGCTCACTAGGAAAGAATTCCATAATTACTTATACTTTTCTTTTATCTCTATCTTCCTTCGCATCTTCAAGTTCCTTTTCCTTGGTCTGAGTGACGACCATGATCTGTTCCTTTGGGATAGACTCAGTATTGCTCGAAAGGGTTCCCGCATTCTGAGTAGATATTGCCTCCATCAGTTGACCTAGTTGGACTTCTAGATTGTGTATTGAAGAGGCATGATTCTTAGTGACTTTCTCGAATTTGCTTTCAAGCCTTCTGTGTGCATCCTCTATGTCTCCAATTTTATCTAAAATCTTATCCAACTTGGATTCCATTAAGCTTGGTTTATCTTATTAGAAGCCTGATTATCCTTAAGGTCTGAACTGTTCTCCAACATTATTCATCCAAAAGAAGTTAGGGTGATTCTTCCACCTAGGGTTATAGGTGTTAGAGTAGGGATTCTTGCCCCCTCCTTGTCCATATTGAGCTCCTATATAATTCACTTTCTTTGGATAGCTTTTCTTCATCAAGAAATAGTCCACCATATCATGTTCCAATTGTACACAGAGTTCACACTTAAGTTGCACGACCTTCAGCAGAGCTGAGGATGAAGCCCTCATGTTGTTAAGTTATCAATTTTAGCTTGCATTTTCTTCATTTGATTAATAGCCACAATTTCTTTTTATTCTCGAAAGGTGGTAGTTTTTCTACTTTGCTTATTCATCCTTAGGCAACTATTGCTTGCCATCTCCTCTATTAGCTCTTCCGCTTCATCAACCGTCTTTCTTATTAGTGATCATCCTGAAGCTGCATCAATCATGCCCCTCGTATGTGGGGTTACTCCATTATAGAATGTTTGCAATAAGAATTCCTTAGGTAAGTTGTGATGTGGGCACTTTCGTTGCAAATCCTTGTATCTTTCTCATGCTTTGTAAATTGATTCTCGTCACTTTGTTGAAAGTTAGTAATTTCCTTGATGATCTTAGTGGTTTTAGTCAAGGAAAATATTTTTCTAAGAAGGCATAAACTAACTGATCCCATGTTGTGACATTGGTTGGGTTAAGCGAATGATACCAAGCCTTTGCTCTATGTCTAAGGGTAAAAGGGAAAAGCCTAATTCTGACCGCATCTTCTGACATCTGATAGTATTAAAAGGTATCATAGATTTTAAGGAAGTTCACTATATGTGCATTGGTATCTTTGTTCGTTAGTCCATAAAACTGCATATTCTGTTGAAGCATGATTAGGAGGGCTGGTTTGATTTTAAATGATGTTGCTTGTACGGGTGGCCTAGCTACTCCTTGGTTAATCACATTAAACCCTAGTCTCATGAAGTCCATAAGGGTCCATTGTTGACATCCTTGGTTCGCTCCATTATCCAAATTTTGTTAAATTTCCTCGACCATTGTTGATTTCGTGATTTCTTCTTTTTCTTCAAGCCGAGCTTTCCTAATGGTTCAGTCTAGTTGAGTGATGTCTAAATCTAAGGTTTCAGCTATGCGACTTTAACCTCTCATGACTCTTGTGTTCATTCAAGAGCATGATTTCAGAAGTATAAAAGAGAGAACGAAAATAAAAATTAAAAACTAACTAAACGCCTTAAGCTGTAGAACTAAACTAATCACCTCCCCGACAATGATGCCAAAAACTTGATTGTAGTTTTTTTCTATGTGTAAGTTTTAATTAATAACCTCAATAATCTACAAACATACAGGCCATTCATGTAGTACCTAAGGTGTCGATCCCACGAGGAGGGATAGTCTAATCCTAAAACCTAAGGCCAAAACAATTTGTAGTAATTCAAAATGTAACAAAACTAAGCAAAAATTTAATTCAATCACACAACTCAATTTCAAGAATCAATTACAAAAATATTAACAAAGTAGTAGTTACGACACACACTCAAGAATTAATATAAAGGAACTATCAATTGAGAGAAAGGGAAAATTTCACTTATTTAACGCTAACCTAATTGATTATGAATTATTGGATTATTGGTTCTAGATGATCCTAGGGTTGATTGCTCTCTCTCATGTTATAACCATTAACCCTAAATTATAACTAATCAAATTATGAAAATTGCAATCTCTCAATTAACATTCTATGCAAAACCCTAATTAGATCTGAAGTTGTTCAATAAACTATTGAGAACCTATATGAGATCTCTCTTCATATAATTACCGGTTTGATTAATTCTCGTTATTATTAAATCACTTAACTCTCGTTAGCCCAATTTAATTATTTTCATTCAATTCACCCTCTCAGTCTATTACCGAATTATGCAATCACAGAAATCAATCACAATAAACATAAACAATCATATTTTATTAAATCAATGATAAAAAACCCCAAAGGTGAGTATAGAATATCTCAACATTCACAATCCTATCATCAAACTACTATTTCCAATTTTATACAATACTAAAAATGAAAAATAAACAAAAATATGGTTCTAAATGGAGATGGGAGGCAGCGACGTCGGGAAACTCTAAATCTGGGAAGTACGTCAATGTTGGCCTCTTCTCCACTTCTCTCTTCCTTCTTCTCATTCTCAATCTCTCAACAATTCTCTCTAGGGTTTCTCTCCAAAGTGGCTGATGCACAAACTCTTTCTTTCTATCCTTCTTGTTCTATATATGTTCTTTTATGTTTATGGTTGAACTAGGGCTTTTTGGAGGTCCGAAAGGTCTAAAAAATTTCTCAAAACATGAATTTTAGGAGTGGCTACATGTTTGCCTGACACAAACCATGACTGTGGCCTACATCTAAGCCTTCTATCATGATCGTGGCCTATTGTGTCACGATCGTGGGCAATTGTTTCGGCTTGAATGTCTCTGAAACTTCTACGTTCTTTGAAGTTGACCCTGAAACACTAACAAACGCATCAAGATACCTCAAAAATATGATATTTAAGTTCAAAGGATTGTTTTAACCCATAAAATAGTTAAAACACAAATAAATCACAAACTAACACAATTCTACCCTAAGCACATACTAAACAATCGAATAAATGGCTAAATACTTATCAAACTATACCCTAAAATACAATGCATTTCACACATATCAATCGTAAAAAGACTAGCTCACATTATGTTTTTCCTTATGAAGGAAGTTATAACATCCCATTACCTGTGGGAAGGTTAGAATAGTAAATATAAGTGATCAATGAAGGCTTAGAAATGCATTTTCATGCTCATGCATAATATTTCATACACATACACATGAATAATGAATTTTTCTGCACATGAAAATAATTGTACATGTATTCATGAATAATTTCGGGTATAATTGGATTAGTTGTGTTATTTTTGAGAAATTGCATTTATTTATATTGGAAATATTATTGATTAGTGGAATTGTTGTAATTATAAATTATGGTAAAATTAGGAATAATTTTTGGAATTCTTGGAAAATAGGAAGTAGGAATCAATGATATTTGGAGATAATTGGATTGTAAAGATGAGAGTTAAAGAGATTAGTCCAAAAGGAACTAAGTTAGAATTAGACCTTAGAAAGGTGACAAGTGTCAGTTAATAAGTTGCTTAAGTAATTTGTTAAAAAGTAAGTAGTGTTGTTTAGAGTGAGGTTATCTGAGAGTTGAAAAGGGGTTAGTGTTATTTCCTAAGTTTCCATCTCTTTCGTAGCAACCTTCTTCAAATTTTCTTCAAATACACAAAGTTTCTCATCAAAATCCTTCTGAGGGATTTCTTTGCTTTTCCTCATCCCACACCTCTACCATACTGTTATTTTCCTTTTTACCTAAGAAAAACTATAGGCTGGTCAGCTTACATAGTGAATACGTGATTCTTCCATGGAGTTAGGGCTTGAAGATAGTTGAAGCTTTTGGAGTTTTCAACAAGTAAGTAGTGAACAAATTTTTTTAGAGTTGTGGATTTATGAAATAAATTGGTGAATTACTGTTAGTTGCATGGATTATGGCATTTACGTATATATGTTCATGAACACTGTGGATGAGATGAAAAATTTGGTTACAGTGTTAATTTAGTTTGTGGTGGATTGTTAGTGATTAGGTGATGTGGAAATGGTTTTTGGAGTTGAAGTAGAAATGAAATGATGTATAGGATTAGTGTAGAAAATTAGATATGAAAAGGTGATATGTTTTCTGTTCTTCACTGTGCATGTTTATATATATATGAGTGTATACGTGAGTTGATGAAAACTTAGAGATGATCAAGGAAATGGTTTTTGAGTTGAAGGGCAATTGTAAAATGATGGTTTGAGATGGGAATGAGTGTAAAAATGAAGGTTGAGAGGAAAATATGGAATATGACAAAAGTTGAAAATGCAGTGAATGGTGTATGGCAGAGCATGGAGAGTTCACTCACTGATTTTTGTTGTTTTTGGTGTTTTCGATGGAACTTAGTTGAATTTGCATTGTTAGAAGTAGTGTGAATTTGTGGTGAATAAGTTGATTGAAATGGAGTAAAAAGGCTAGTATTAATAAACTAGAGTGTTCGATGTTTGTGAATGAGAATCTAGAAATTTTGGGAATGAATAGTGAAAGAGTTAAAAAAATTGATCCGAAACTTCCATGAGTTTTCTTTACTGATCTAGAGATTTTTTGACAAAATTGTCTTCACGAAAGTTGTAGATCTTTCTTTAACCTTTCCATTGATATAAAGTTTGTAATTTTTAGAATTTTGGATCAAAATTAATAGAGTTTGGAAGTTGAGTTTATGGGTTCAGTCGTGGTTTGGAATAGTCTATAGTATTTTTAGCATAACTTGCAGAATATCAAACCAAATTGCATGAAATTGGTTTCATTTGAAAGTTAAGACATAAAAGAACAATTGTTTAGAAGAACGTTTGGCTTAAATTCTTCGTTTTCATTGTCAAAATGATTGGGTAAAAGTGACCTAAAAGTCTATTTTGGGAAGAGCTGGAAAAATAGGTAAGGTGAAGAAGAAGGATTCGTAGGTCCACTGGAGTATCGTGGTCATGCATGTGCACAATCACGACTTGGAAGGACCACTCGGAGTGATGCGATGATTCATAATTGAATACAGCAATCCTATAAACTTTAACCTAGGTAATTCAACTGAAAACCTTAGGATTAGTTGATATTAACTCAATGTCAGCTATTAGAATACCATAGGAATCTCTATTGTCCAATAAATGAATACAATAATTGCATAATAAAAGATCAATCTATTAAGGTTTTTAGGGGGATTCGAAACCTAGATACCAAATCTAATGTAAGGCCCCAAATTATAGCCTAGTAGAAATGTTACATGTTCATGAAAGTAAATGTGATAGGTGTTGAAATTGTGATATGATTGTGAATTATATATGTCTTGATCTTGGTTTGGTGGACCATGATTAGTAACTTAGAATTAATTGGTACCCTTACGAAATTGATGTACATTTGGAATAAGAAAATTGCCAAGTGGCAAGATAAGTTGGTACATGAAAATTAGTATGACTAAGCCTCTACACTGAATGACATGTGACAACGTTGGTTGAGTGACAAATGACTTAATAGAATTGTGACATTTGGTAGCTTAAACGGAGGACAAGTGGCTCACTTCTATATGTGACATGTAGGTTGATTCATTGAAAGACATGAGTCCTTTCAAATTTATGACACCCAACACTAAACAAGTGCTGAATAACTCTAGTCCATTTGATGTTTCTGCTGCATTTTCACTAGTTTTTGCTGCTCTCTATCTAAACTTTCTCTTACTCTCACAAAATCTTGGATTTTTCTTCAATTTGGATGCTCATCACTTGACATATTTGCAAGATGTTGCATCAAGGAAGCTAGATCTTGTTATATTTTATGCTATTTTTTAGGTGTTGAGATCATCCTAATTTCACTTTGATCCTGGAAGTGTGCTGGTTGCATGAAGGCTAGTTTAGCTTGTTCTTTGAAGAAGGAACTTGAAGTTAAACATATAAGTGAATTCTAAACTTGATAGCATGTATTAATACAAGTTATATGATGATTGAATTGACATGGAATATGTGTTATGATGATGATAAATGAATGCTGGAAAAGTGATCCTTGTATGGAAAATTATGTTTTGGTTTTGATGTATGAAAGATAATGATTTGTGAGTTGCCTAATGAATGATTTTTGAGTTGGATTGGACATGAATTTGATAAGAGCTTGAAGCATGAATAAGGTAGAATTGAAGTGAAATTGATAAATTTTGGTCAAGGTGTGTTGGGTGGAGTATGAAGGAGTTAAATTTGGAAACAAAATGAAGATCAAGGTTGAGTGAGGGAAACAAAATGGAGATCATGGGTGAGTGAACCTCAGTTCAGTTCACTCATCTCACTATTGTTGGATTTATACGGCACCTTCCCATGGTCATAGAAAATGCTTTGGAAGGGAAAAAGGTTGGTTTTGTACATTTATTGGACTATATAATGTTAAGGCATTTTTTAATGGTGTAATTGGACTTGATTAAGGTGTAAAATGAACCTAGTTTAATGTAGAATTAGTTTATTGAATGTTGAATAAGGTTTAGATTATTAATTGAAGTAATAACTTAAGGAAGGTCTTATTTGATAACAAAATATCTAATTTTGGAACTTATAAATTGTTAAAGGAATGTAGTTTACTTATGAGTGCTAATGTGATGTAAAGAACAAGAGTAATATGTTAGTTGTGAATGTTTGTGAATTAGGAACTTGTGTGAATATATATAATGTGTAATTATTTAATGTATTCGTTGGTGCATTATTGCAAATGTTTATGTTTATAAGGCATGCTAAGTTTATTCAAATATGAATGAATATGTTAAATTTGAACAAAATGGAATAAAGTCATATGTTATGCATTACATCACTTACATGTGATTCTGAAATCCGAAATGTTTTGTTTTTAAAACTGCTAAGTCCTAGTTGTGGATCAATAGACATGCCTAAAAGGGCAGCTGCTTCTGTTACTAGACACTAAAGTGTCTTCTATAACTAGACACTTTAGTGTTTTCAGGAACTCAAGGCTCTTCTGTTTCTGAGATACCAATCATAGGTATCTTTTGTTTTGGTCTCATTACCCACTTCTGTAAAAAGGACTAGTAGGCTATTTTGTTTTGTGTTTTGATATGTGTCTTGATCTGATACAAGATAAGTTCTAATTTGATACAAGATATATTCTGATTTGATACAAGTTCTGTTCTGTTCTGACACAATTATATTCTGTTCTGAGACTTGTACATTATGTTCTGAAGTAATGATGTTCTGTTCTGATACTTTTATTTTTTATTCTGATGCAAGAATGTTTTGTAATGATGAATTACATTTTGTTATGGACAAATAATGTTTGTATTGTTCTTTAATATTAACAATTAAAGATTGCTTATGATATAACCTCATTTAGTACATGTGACTGTTAGTCGATTGTTAGAAACAGTCGCCATTATGTGTCTTGTTTAGTTATTCCCTACTAAGTTATATGCTTAACTCGGTGGTTTTGTCTCTGTGTAAATTCTGATAAGAAGACTTAAGGTTTGAGACAACCGCAGTGGCCAATGAAGGGCTTGATATGATTTTGGAAAATGTTGTGTTTAAGTTTTAAGTTGTATTTCAATATGTTGAAACATATTGTGTTTTGTATAAATGGTTTGTAATAACTATAATACATTATGCATTTGTATGTAAGACATGTATATGATGAGTACAATATATGCATGGTGTTTTGTATATAACTCAGCAAAGTTTGAATGTGAAGTACATTAACTTATTTTCAATGAATTTTTGAAATTGTTTTATGTGTGACATCTATATATCATGTCTCGAATATTCGGGTGTTACAATTAATCTAAGTAAGAGTCCTGTAAACTTAAGTCTTATGTGCCGAACTACGTTAATCAATTTCGTGTATTGATTTATTTGTTGCGTATTAAAATTTTCTACTTGTAATTAAATTATGGAAAATTCATAGTTGCTGATTCAAGTAGTTTTTTGTAAGCAACTGTCAAATTCAATTTGAAACAATAACACAAAAAGATTTTTAATGAAGTTCGACTAATTTTGGTATGATTAGGTACTCAAGAGCAAGAGAGACTATTTTTACTATTTAATAATAATATTGATTACATCAAACTAGGGTTAAAAAAGATATTTATATGTACGCCCTAGTTGAAATAATTTTATGTAAATTATCATTTAGAGGAAATTATGAAAAAGTGAATAATATATTATTGAATGTAGCTCGAAAACACACACTATGAGCTATAGTACACTGCTTTAAATAATGATAATAGCAACTACTGTAGCAAGTAAATAGGAGAA
>JANIHY010000209.1:37292610-37312972 GCA_027479065.1 Erythroxylum brevipes
GACATGTCTATGGCTTAATTTAAAAAGTTCTCCATTTTGACCGAACCGATATGCATTCAATTCCATAAGTTGATTACAGAAAAACAACAGAAATGTATCCATGAATCCTCCAAGTCCACATTCAACAAAATCTATTTGGCTGCATCTTCAACTTGAAGAGATTTCTCAAAATCTCGAAGCTGAGAAATGAAACCAATATTAGGAGCTGCTTGCGGCCGCCTACTCTTTACATATTCCAGGGCTTGACATAAATTCATACCGTGCTTTCTCATCAAATAAGCAACAACTATAGTGACACTGAAAAGAAGACAAAAAGTAAAAGTTTTCAGTCTAGCTGGAAGTTTAGCATGATTGACTACCTCCTCTGAAGTTCAACAATAGCATAATATATTTTCTTCCATTATTTCTTTTTAGTTACAACTCACAAAAAGAATTTGTCTCGTTATTAGTAGAGTCTATCATATGTTCCAGAGCAATGTCAGTAGAATTATTAATGCTCGTTAGTCAACAATTCGTCAAATACACCAGTAATATGTCAGACTCCATTGAAAAGTCATTGACGAGTGTCTTGACAACTATCTCAACAATGGGTTCCTAGAATCTACAAATCACGAAACAATGTTTAAATGATAGCAATTATTCCTTCTGGTCTAAGAATGTAGAATTGTTCTTCAAAGGTTAGAAAAGTTATCCCATCTTACATCTAATATAATAATTGATCAGAAAATATTGATAAATTGGCAATTTGATGATACACAATTGCTACATATTCTTTTCGATTCTATGGAACCAGAAATTGAATTATGTTCTCTTGTGTTAGTGCTTGTAAGCAAGCTTGGGACTATACTAAAAATCTTTATTCCAATGATATGCTTCACATGTATGATGTATTTGTCGAGTCATTTCAATCTAGACAAGAAGGAAATTTGATTGAATATTTTGAAAAACTGAAACATTCATTTGAAGAGTTGAATTCTTTTTTGCCTATTCCCTTTGATGCTAAGGCGATGCAAATCAGAAGTATATTTTATACTCTTTCCTTCTATAACTAAAGAGAGTCCATTAAAGAACAATTTTGATATGTCAGTACTTGCGGCACAATCTGGTTTCAAGCTAAAGGAGGCCATGGGGTAGCACACAACCGTCTGCTGTCTTATCTTAAGATGAATATACGAAGTACTTGCAGTATCAGTCAACTCAACAGACGTCATCTTCTTTGGTGGGATCTGTCCTCATAAAAGAAACCAAACAACTTTTTATTCATCTATCCTTAGAAAACAGTCATGGGTATTGGATTTTTGGTGCCACTGATCATATTTCAGGCAAAATAACTAATTTCAAAGAGGTGTGCAAGGCTAGATACATGTGGAAGGAATTCAAGGTTTGCAACCCAAACATTTCCCTTATAGGTTCCTGTAGATAATTCCGTAATTAAGGGATTATTCTTAGCTATTTTCCTATAATATCTAGCTATATTAGAAATCTTTACAAATAAGGAGTCTTCCTAAATTAGGAGACTACCAAAACTATGTACCCTAGTTCTATATAAGAACCTATGCGTCTAGAGCATATGTATGAAACAATCTTCTTAACACATCTACGTTGTTTCATGGTATCAGAGCCTCACGCTCTTCCATGAATTACAAAGTTGCAATGGTGGGGCCTCGATCTTCATCCCTAGAGGCCACCAGCAGCACAACCCCTTCCTTTAGATCAAGAAATCAACCTGATTCAGTCAACATACAACCAAAAAATTCCCTACAAATTTCAATCCAGAAGCTGAATGGAAGAAACTACCTAGAATAATCCTAATCAGCCCGTCTCGTGATTACTGGAAAAGGAAAATTAGGGTACATAACAAGAGCAATCCAAACTCCAAGCTCAGAAGACCCTAATTTTGACCAGTGGTGCTTGGAAAATGCCATGGTTACAGCCTGGCTCATCAATTCCATGGAACTAGGGGTTGGAAGACCCTTTATTTTTCTCCCAACAGCCAAAGATGTATGGGAAGCCGTCAAAGAAACACACTCAGACCTGGAAAACTATGCTCAGCTATTTGAACTCAATTGAAAAATGTGGAATATGCAGTAAGGTGAGCAAAACGTGATGCATATTATAATGAAATGACTATAATATGGTAGGAGTTGGATCTGTTTGAGGAAACAAAGTGGAAAGATCCAGAAGATGCAACCCAATATAGAGAGAAAGTTGACAAGGGACGAGTGTATGTATTTCTTGTTGGCTTGAAGGCAGAATTGGACGAAGTCAGGGGACGTATTTTGGGATGTAGGCCACTACTCTCAATACGAGAAGTCTTCTCCAAAGTCAGAAGCTTGGAAGCTCGGAAGAGTGTTATGTTAGGAAAAAATGGCACCATGGACTTTCGGAATGAAGCCTCAGCATTTGTCTCAAAGAATAGTGACAGTGGAGTTGAGAAAGGTAGAAACAAGCAGAAACCTTGGTGTGATTTTTGCAAAATACCATGGCATACAAAAGATACCTACTGGAAGATACATGGCAAACCAGCAAACTAGAAGAAAAAATGGGCTAGTG
Organism: Erythroxylum brevipes; assembly: GCA_027479065.1. Taxonomy (NCBI): domain Eukaryota; kingdom Viridiplantae; phylum Streptophyta; class Magnoliopsida; order Malpighiales; family Erythroxylaceae; genus Erythroxylum; species Erythroxylum brevipes. The sequence continues at coordinate 37,295,164 of JANIHY010000209.1, forward strand.
GAGTAGGAGACGGGAAAGCTTCACAAGTTGGGAACCAATCCAGTCATGACCAGGATACCTCTAGCTCATCCAGGACCTTTTCTTTTACAAGGGAACAACTTGATCATCTGTACACATTCTTTCCAGCTGAGAATACCCCAAAACTCTCTTGTTCTTTAGTCCAGTAAGGTATAATCCTTCCAAAGGCCTTTGTTTGTTCTATACCCTCCTACTCTTGGATAGTTGACTCTAAAGCCACATATCACACATAACTGGTAGCTCCAATTTTTTTTCCCTCTTACTCACCTTGTGCAGGGAACCAGAAAATTAGAATTGCAGATGGTTCCCTAGCTTCCGTTGCAGGAAAAGGGATAGTCCCTATTTCATGTACCTTAACACTAAAAAATGTTCTTCACATTCCCAATCTTTCCTATAACCTAATTTCTGTTAGCAAGCTAACCAAAGATATGAATTGCAAAGTTATTTTTTGGTCTACTCATTGTATGTTTCAAAATTCGGAATCGGGGAGGATGATTGGGGTTGCAAAGGTTATTGAAGACTTATATATCTTCCATGAAGAAGGCAAGAAACACGAAGAAGGGAGCTGTCACATTCCTATCAGCAAGGAGGAAGAAATAATGTTGTGGCATTATAGGTTAGGCCATCTTAGTTTACAATACCTGGAGTCTGTGTTACCTCATTTATCTATCAATAAAAGTTCTAGTTTTTAATGTAAATGTTGTGAATTAGCTAAACTTTATAGAAGTCATTACTCTATTCAAAACAGCTGATGTCCGGAGCCATTTATGTTAATTCACAGTGATTTATGGGGTCCATCTAGAACTCAAAACACCTGATGGAAAGCGGTAGATAGCAAAGGAATTGTCCACCAAACCTCCTGTAGTTACACCCCACATCAGAATGAGATTTCTAAACGCAAAAACAAACACCTTTTAGAGGTGGCTAAAATATCTATGGGGAGAAACAGTTCTCACTGCCAATTTTTTGAGGAATAGACTTCCCTCCAAAACCTTAAAATTCCAAACCCCATTACAAACCTTCTCTTCCTTCTTTCCTAATACAAGATCAAACCCACCTGTCCCTCTAAAAATATTTGGAAGCTCTGTGTTTGTCTATAACCATGATCCCAAGAAATCCAAACTAGATCCTAAAGCTATCAAATGCATCTTTGTTGGATACTCTAGAACCCAAAGGGGATATAAGTGCTTCGATCCAACATCCTAGACATTTTTTTACCTCAATGGATGTTATATTTTTTGAAGGTAAACCTTATGATAGCCACACTCATCTTCAGGGGGAGTATTTCAATGAGGAAGATGAGAGATCAAGTGAAGAAAAAACTGAGATGTTGAATCTAGAAGGACCAGCAGTAGAAAAGCTTACTGGTCAGGGGGAGAAAAAAGAAAATCAGGAAGGAGACAATGTTGAGAAGGAAGCAGGAAGTGAAGAGCAGAAAACATTCTAAGGTGTAGTATGTAGCAGGAGAGCGAGGGAAGTAATCTTCGATATAACCCAATTATCATCTCCGAATCTGAGTCCTGACATCTCACAATCTGAGACTGAAGTTGCTAGTACCCAATCGGGTAACTCGAACGATCTCCTTGGTGATATTTTTCTTCCTATTGCAATGACAAAAGGGAAACGATCATGCACACGATACCTTGCCTCTAACTTTGTCTCTAATGCAAACTTGTCTCCAACTTTTTCTGCCTTTATTTTCACACTAACCAATGCAGAAATTTCAAACAATGTACATGATGCTCTGGTTGTTCCTGAGTGGAGGGAGGTTGTTTTGGAAGAATTAAAGGCCTTGGAAAAGAATGGCACGTGGGAGAGAACGGACCTACCAAGCGGAAAAAAGTTGGTTGGATGCCGATGGATATTTACCATTAAATACAATGCAGATGGTTCAATAGAAAGATTCCCAATATAGCTAGATATTATAGGAAAACAGCTAAGAATAATCTCTAAGAATAATCCATTAATTATGGAATTATCTACACTTCCTTTACTCCATTAACAAACAACTAAGTTGTTTTGTTAAATTCCTAACTCCACAAGAAAGCGAGCTAGTAATCCTTCATAATACCAGTTTGTGTTAGTTTTGTTAACTCTCCATAGAAGTCCTTACGCAAGGTTGGCCACTGATCATCGATAACTTGCTTGAATTCGTCCCATGTCAATCAAACTCAAGTGCGTTTGAGATTTTGATACCATAGATAGACTCGTCAATCTAAGTGGAATGCAGTCAAGGCTACCTTTTCTGAAGCAAGCATTTTGTGAAATTAAAAAAAAAAATGCTCGGTTCTTTCTAACCATCTAATAGGATCTTCAATGCCATCATGATGTGGGAAATCAAGTTTGACAACTCAAGGAATAACGGTTCCATGGTTTTGATTGAATTGATGCGTTTGTGATTGGTAGATGTGTTTGGTAATGCAAGTACCTTGCACTCAAAGGGAACGGGAACATATACTGGATTGGGTTATTAAAATAGTGAGATCCATGAAATAGGATGGAGTCATTGTAGGAACAACTTTCACTTGCTCCATTTATGCCATTTGGAGAGAGAAATTCGAAGCCACACAGGAAGGAGTTGGGCAATAAGCACATCCTAGCTGATAAAAATATCAATTGGAATAGAGAAGTCCTCTTGGCTCATGGTGATCATCTATATGCAAGTACCAGAACAAGAAACCTAAGAAATCTCTAAAGTTCATCTTGTTTTAATTGTAGCATTTGTGATTGATTCATTGTAATGTTGTACAATTTTTGCTTGAGTTAATAAAATTCATTTATTTATTAAAAAACATGTAGACTAGAGCAGTTGGGAAATTATTGGTGGGATGAGATGGTTACATGTAGGTGACGTGCCTAGATTGGCTATTTTGAGCGTAGTTTGGGTCAGTGTTTGTGTGAGGATTAATGGGAGGAGGGTTAGAAGAAACTTCATCTAGTTTCTTTGAAGAGAATGTTTCTATAAAGGTGTAAAGCTGAATGTACTTATTATAGACCACTTTTTCCAGCTGTGAAAATTGTTCTAGGGTGAGATTTTGAGATTCTTATATGGGTTGTATGGATGGATCTCTTGGAGAGTGGCTCTCATCGAAACCATGCTCTGATAACTTTTTGTTAGTTGCCAAACCCACACAACCCTTAACTCGGCCTTGACCTTATCATGGAATGTTGCAGGCAAGTAAAGCTCTCCAGTTAAGGAAGAAACTAAATAAGCTAATAAATTAATGGTAATATAGGATGAAAGGTTCTCCCCTTTATGGCTTTCATTACTTATTTAAATACAAGTAAAGATAACCATTTTGCCCAATATTTTGGGAACTATCCAACCACCAGCTATTATAAAGGCATTTATTGACTATTCGCTACTGATGACCGTCCCAGTCAAATAATATTTTTCATTGACTGTTACAAGTACTGCTAACAAGTTCTGCAAATTTGTAGGCGCATAACAAATGAACTAAGGTTACCTAGAAACCTTTTTCAAACAGAACTTATAACCACAGTTTTAATTTGCAGTACAAAGAATAAACATGTGTACTGTTAACAATCCACCCTCTCCCCAGCCCATACCAACTAAGCCCATTAAAACTTATATGTAGGCAAGTCTGTTAGAAGGTCTATATATATAGTTGTCTAGTGAGAGGGGAACAACAACGATTTTACTATCTTCACTGTTTGGGAAAATTGGCCTGGATAGTCCAGGAGGGGGAGCTTGCAGAACTTATAATCACAGTTTTAATTTGCAGTACAAAGAATAAACATGTGTACCCATGATTAACATAGCTGTATAAAGTTCAATACCCTCAACACAGTTGTGTAAGCCAATATTATTATTTTTATAATGTAAACTTATCCACAAATGTGGCAGTTCATTGTTTTGAAGCTAAATATTCTTTTTTCGAGGAATTACTATGAGGACTGCTTTACCAATTTGTGGCAATGGGATAATGATAACGAATGCCAAGATCATGAAACAAAACATGACCCCAAAAGGAAATTAACCTATTCAAAAAAAGAGGAATCACCTTCGTGATTTTCCAACAAAGCAATGAACCAAAACACCACCACCCTGTCTCTTAGCTTCATCAATGAAATTGAAACATTCATCAAAGTACTGTCTCAAATTGGTTTCTTCTCTATCCGAAACTGTCTCAGAAAGAAACAATTAAGTTAAAGAGATTTCTCTGTCCATAAAGCCATCAAGTTATATCCATTAGCGGAGTCAAAATGTTCGGCATCCAAAATTTCAGAGGTTCAAAAAACAAAAAAACATGTGATGGTGGCAAATCTTTTTCAATAAATTAATTACAGTATTACAGGAGGAACATAAATGAAATATTTAAGAAGACAAGTGAAGGTTCCACAAAATGGACTAAGTTTAAAGTCAGTGAACAGAAGTACAGTATGCAGACATAGCAAATTCAAAATAGTAACTGCAGATGCAACAAATTAACAGCTAACAATAAAGGAGTGAACCATTAGGCGGAGATAAGAAAACAAGATATGAGAACTGCAGAGAATAGGACTACAAAACTGATGTGATAGTGGTTATAGATGAGAATTATGAAGGTGGAAATTCAATAAGGCAACGAATGTGGGTTCAGAAACATAGAATTTCACCTAATAAGGTGATGATAGACCACACCTCCAATGACTTTATATGCAAAATGATCAGGATAAGCAGGACGTATCGAACAAGCTACGGTCAAGACATGTGTAATATTCTTGCTCTTGAGTCCATCCTTGTTATTGGCAGCACCGACAGAACCAAGAAAAAGGCCCTGAGAAATGGAAACAAATCATACAGAATCCTGGCAGGTGAAAAGCAATGAAAACATGGGGCAAGACTCGAGCTTTAAGTACCTCTTCAATTTGACATGGGACGGTGTCCTCCTTAAAGCCTCTAGTTACGTTAATAACCCGCCAAAGTGCAGCTATTTGGTTCCTAATTGAATCATCAAACTGATCCATTTCTACCAAGAGTGAACCTTTTGCCAGCTCTTTGTTCAAATAAGCCCTTCACGAAATGATCCAAACTGTTAACAATGCATTGCAATTAAGACAAAAAAACAAGTGTGAATCCAACACACATTTCGAAAGCAGTATACATGACAAACTTAGGACGAAAAGCAAGGAAATCAAATGGGTATCACCAGAATGACTGAAGTTTCAAAATTTCACATGGTTTTACGATCAAATAAGATTCAAGTCTAAATAAAGAACATCCGCTAAAAGAAGGCGCATAAATTCCATCAAACTTCAATCTCTACATAATCTCATTACAGAGATCTACAGAACAGAAAGACCCTGTTCGTCGGAAGACTTGTAATAATTTTGTGTGTCAAGAGGGAGGGACGGGACGGGATACATACCTGGGAAATTGGAAGCTTTTTTCTTTTAGTTCTTTTTAATCTATTAGGAACTGTAGTCTGAGAAAGGGCAGGGGAAGATGACTACTGGCAAATAAATGTTGGGACTTAGTTATGCAACATAATTCTTTAATAAATAAACAAGAGGAATATGCTTGTTTTCTTGGGGGACAGATCCGGAGATTCTTATTATTTTCTGTGATTATCTTACAATTGATCAAACTGTTTTGGATTGGATGATTACAAAATTTCTCTTTTTTTTTTCCCTTGTCTTTTATTTAAAACTAAAGAAAACTTAGAATATATTGACATTAGGCTAAGTAGATAAGGTGCAATGCATATAATAAATTATATATTGAATTTCAAAAATCCTAGTCTTTAGGTTTGAAAGCTTTGAGAGCTCATGGTCCAATCTTTGTATATTGATAAAACAAAACATATCCCACGTGACAATTACGTGTGTTAGATATATAAACATGTACAAGCGAGGGGGGAGTACATATTTTGGCTAAGTATGGAGATAAACGTCAACCTGTTGGCTGCCCTTGCCCACCCAGTGGTGGACCAGGACCACATAAAGCTTACAAGTCTAGTCAGCAAGTGCCCACTAAATTTCCAAGGCCTTATCCTTTCCGCTTCTCGCACGATAACCTATCTTCACATCTGCTTCAAGCCTCCGCATTTATCCCACCAGTACTCCACTGTCTTCTCTCCCCCATGGCTTCTTCTCACCTTGTTCTTCGGTTGTGCTCGTTCCTATGCATTATCACCCTTTTATATGCTCAACCTTCACATCTACCAAACCATGTTGTCGTTCTTCCTGTAACAAAAGACCCCTCAAGTCTCCAATACTTGACCAATCTTTCCAATGGTAGATCCCTTGTGCCCATCATGCTTGTGCTTGACCTTGCTGGCCCTTTTCTCTGGGTTGATTCTGTATCTAACCTCGTGTCCTTTTCCACTCGCCGGGTTCCAAGTTGCTCGCTCCAATGCTCCAGCTTCTCTGCCAAGGCCCTTGGTCTTAAGATCAAAACCTGCTTCTCTGCTACACACAGCAACATCTGTGATGTACCTGCACAAAATAGCATTACCAAATTGGCAACTAGAAGTGAGCTTGTGGAAGATTTAATAGCCATTAATCCTTCCAATAAGGGGTCAAAATCTGGTAAAATAACCAACCTTGACAAATTTCTCTTCAGCTCTGCGCCCAGTTTTCTACTCAATGGCCTAGCAAGTGGTGCTCGAGGAATGTTAGGCCTGGGAATGACTACAACATCATTGCCTTCACAGCTTGCTTTAACTTTTGGCTTCCAAAGGAAATTCACTACCTGCTTATCACAATCAAATGGTCTCGTACTCTTTGGAAATGAATACGCTGACCCAATTTTTGGAAAGGAACTCACAAAGTCACTGTTGTACACCCCTCTTGCTGACCCGGCTGGTGGTGGTGGCTCACAAGAATATTTCATCACAGTCAAATCAATCAACGTAAATGGCAAGCAACTGGATCTAAATAACCAAGAGGGCGCTATTGGGTGGGCGAGAATCAGCTCAGTTGTGCCGTACACAACCCTGGAGAACTCAATTTATAACACATTTGTTAAAGCCTATTCCGAGGCCGCAAATTCCATGAACATAACAAGAGTGGCACCAGTGGCACCGTTTGGTCTCTGCTTCAGTTCCAAAGAAGTTGCAAGCGGGGCAGTGGGGCCAGTGGTTCCTACGATAGATCTGATGTTGCAGAGTAAGATGGTAAAGTGGAGAATTAATGGGAGGAATTCAATGGTACGTTTAAGTGATGACGTCATGTGCTTGGGGTTAGTTGATGGAGGGCTGAACTCCAACATCCCAATTGTTATAGGAGGTTTTCAGTTGGAGGATAATCTTCTTGAGTTTGATTTGGGTACTCGTATGTTAGGCTTTAGCAATTCACTGTTGAGGATTCAAAGATCTTGCTCTGATATGTTGTAGGAATCTCTTAAAGAAAGTTGCTATGTTATGTATGAGATTGGGGAAATTTTTGTGACTATCTATCTAAAATGTGGTTTGGGATTGGATTATATCTCTTTAAATAGTTATTACTTCATACTATTAGGTCTGGAAGATAATTAATGAAAGCTTTCGCTTTACCTTTCATGACTTTTAGTCTTCTCCCTTTGTTCTCTTACTTTTCTTATTATCAACCATGTTATTGGTCTTCCTCGCTATTAACCAACATTTTTTGTTTTCTTCTTCGTCGTTAACTAACTAGCAATATTTTCATAGAATCTCCATCATCAACTTGTACATCATTCAGCTTAAATGCCCAAAATATTGTTTTCTATTATGGGCTAAATATCCCATTAATAACCTCGTAGAGTAGAGTGATCATAATCTAGGAAAGAGATTTTATTGATGATTAATGGGTGAACTTCCTTTTGTTTGTAAATTGAAGTATCATGTGGCTAATTTGGTTAAAAGTTTGGAGATACGAGTTTTCAAAGTGATATGATGAAAAATTTACTAAGAGGGTGATTGAATTAATTTATACATTAAGGAAAGAATTAGCTCTGTTAAAGATGGAGTTTAAAACAAGAACAATTAAAGTTGATTGTCATTTTGAACTAAAGAAAAAAAAAGGAGATTGAGGAGTAAATAAAACATATAAAGGAAGAATTAATATGTTAGTAAAAGAGAAAATGTGTTTTGTTTTATATTAATACGTCTTATAGTATGGTTTTTTGTATTTTTTGTGGCTATTTTTCTGGTATATTATAGAAAAATGGCTTTAAATTGCATGGCTATTGACATTTATAATGAACTTGTTTAGTAATAAGTGACTGCAATGTTAAGTAATTCATATTCATTTTAAAGTTGTTATGTAATTAATATTTGTTATTATTGAATGCAAATCAAGCGATGAATTTTAATTTATATAGGATGAAGAAATTGGATGTTGGACCCCGAATTTTATTGAAAATTTGAAATACTCAAAAGTGAATGAGTTGATTGAAATAGGTTTGAAAATTAAGAAACAAAAAGAAAAAGTGTGAGAATTCAAAGAAATAAGAAAGTTTGACTTTGGGGATGAATAGTGATAGAAAGTTTGACTTGAGAATTGACTTTTTGATTTAGGCAAAATTTGAGAAAATGATCTTTAGAAAACTGGTAGCCCCCGTTGAGAGCTTTCTGTCACTATAAAGTTTTCTATTTTTCGATATCGGGAGTAAAAGTTTTGATCAGTCAAAGTTAGGGTTAGTTTATTTGGATTGAAAAATGCTATGAAGAGTGGAATTGTGTATGTTGTGCTTTGAGGCAAATCGTCGAATTGATGTGGTCTGAATTGAGTGAAGTGGTCTTAATGAAAATCATAGAAGATTTTTCAAGCTTTAAAATGATGTATATTATGCAATTAGTGGATGAGAGAATTGGGAGATATGAAATTTGAAAGTTTAGGTGTGTTATAGGTTGACCTATGTTGTGACTGAAGCTTTGACTGGGACATTGACCTAGTTAAAGGTTGTTTTAGCCTTTAAATTCTTCATGAAAGTTGAAGATTTTGATTTGATCTTTATTTTGATATAAAGTATAGAATTATTGGATCATGGAATAATAAGTTATGATTTTTACAAGTTGCTGTTATTGTTTAGGGCGATCCGACCCTTGTTTGTTCTTTTGCTTCTAATTTTTCCATCCGACATCCGATTAATCCGATTTTTGAAGCGTTGGATTGCTAAGACATCCTTTATCTCTCCATGAAAATTTGTGAATTTTGAGATTAATCTGAAAAAGATTGATTGAAGCAAAGTGAGATGATTGATTAAAGAGTTTGAGTTGGACATTTTTTATGAACATGTTTAGGTATTTTGATGATATCTTGATCTGTAGAGATCAAATTAAGTTGCTTCTTATTTCTGAATAAATTAGAGACATGTTAATACAAGCTATTTGATGGAATCAAATTTCAATTCAGTCCCCAAGATTTCCAAATTTATGAATTGAAGTATTAAAGTTATAAGATTTTATATAAGGGCAATTTGGGCATGACACTTAAGTCTAAGAGTTATAAGGCTTATATTGGAGGGAAAAATGGACATTGCCTACTTATTAAGAGTATGAATTATAAGAAGGAAATGAGGAATGAAAAGAAAAAGAAGAGGGGGAGCCGTGGAAGAAGAAGAGAAGAGAGAAAGCTAGGGTTTGGAAATCTTTGAAGATTTTGAAGAATTTGTAGCCAAATCAAGTAAGTATAAGCATCCTTCCCCTTGATTAGATGAATGAAACATGTTTTGATGTTAGTTAAGAGAGGATTAAGTGTTAGAAGATTTCGAATGAGTTAAAGAATATGTGTGGTTTTAGGGTTAAAGATTATATTGTGTTTGATTTTTGGTTGGAACGAGTTTATAAATGAAGTAGGAATGATGAGTTAGGGTTAAGATGAGTTATGTTTGAGAGATGTAAAGATTGTACATGAAAAATGTGGAAAAATCAGGTTTCGGGAGTTTCTGGGCTTGCAACAAAACCTTGAGGTCACGCCTCTTACCATTGAGCTAAATATGTGACAAAAAGTATCAATTCATAAATAATAAAATCCTTCAAGCATAAAGAAATTCAGAATTTTTTAACAATTTCTCGAAAACATTTTAAACAATAATTCTAACTTTTATAACAATTTCAATTTTCAATAATTTCAGAAAATTTCTTATTTTATCAAAACTTGCAATTATTTTCTAAAACATTCGAAAACAATTCAAATCAAAACCCCCTTTCTTTATTTTTCAAAAAACATAAGAAATAATTTGGAATTTCATTTCTTTAATTTTTAAAAAATCATAATTAACTTATAATTCATAGAATAAACATGTTACCCACCTCGAAATGATGCTAGAAGCTTATCCAAATCGTCGATTTGTCCATAGCTTCCTTTGTTCTTCCAATTTAAAATTACCTAAACATATTCACCCAAAATTCAATATCATCAATCCCCTAATCTTCAAAATTGATATCAGATTTCACAAACCCATCATATTCTCAAGCCATCTAAATCAAAACATTTCCAAAATTCCCAAAATTCCAAAATCATAAAAATGGCATAACCCTAATTAACCTCCAATCGAACCAACCTATAGTTCCTAAAGGTTAGAAACTCCAATACTTAGCTTAGAATCCATAAACCCCTTCGAAAAATCAACATCTTCTTCCTCCTCTAAACATTTCTCTCTCTAGGTTTTTTTACCATAACAAAACCATCATCTATTTTATTCTACTAAAGCAAAACAAAGATGGAAACTAACCTTGGAAGCTTGATTTCTTCTTCTTTTCCACGAAAATCCCTAGCTTTCCACGAAAATCTTCTTCTTCTCTTCACTCTCAACCTCCACCGAAGTTGCTTCTCTCTTCTCCTTTCTCCCTTCTTTCTTTTTCTCTTGTTTTCCTCTTATTGTCGTGCTCTCTCCTTAGGAAAACGACAGCCCCCTTGCCTTATACTTGCCATGTCATTAAATGAGGGTCAAATGACCCTTTTGTCCCTCCATCTTTGCCTTATAACTTACCTCTTTAAGTGGACTTCCCAATATGCCCCTATACTCATCTTAGTTCAAGCTTACTTTAGGACAAGTTTCTAATTATCAATTTGAAGGAATTTGTCAAAACTTTCTTCTAGATAATATTGTCTTAATTTCATAATGACACCAAAATCATTTAATTTGGATCACTATACCAAAAGTTATGCCCCAAATAGTTTGGACATGTCTTATGCTAAATCATTTTTCAGCACATTATTTCCATCCTAAAATTGACAATCTTAGAGACTGAATTAAAATTCACTTCCTTCAGATAAATTGTACCCTTATATTTCTAGTTTAATCCAAATTAAGAATCACCTCATTTGGATAACTAGATCAGAAATTATGGGCAAAATACTTTCAGATTTTTCTAACCCAAGACTAAACACTAAACTCGACTTCCATTCAGAAATTGGAAGCCTTAGGGGCCAAATTGAAATTCTATTCCTTCATATGATTTGTAGCCCCAACTCTCAATTTTATTTTGACTCAAGCATCAATTCAATGGGATCTCCACACACCAAGCATTCACCAAAATACTGAACCATGTTCATAAAATTTTTAACTCACTTTGATTAAATTAATCATCCTTAATTTAATCTCATAAAATCACAAATTTCCCCTAAATATGTAATTAATTGTCTTAGGAATCCAACGCTTCAAAAACTAACTCAATCGGATGTCGTTCGGAAAAGATATAAGCAAAAAGTTGTAAAAGGGTCAGATTTGGAAGGAAGAAGTAAAATGTGAAGCAAGTAGAAACGACATTATAAAACAGAAGCTTTTTCAAAATTCATAACTATTGATTATGAACTCCAAATTTGACAAATTTGGTGTCGATAGAAAGATAAAAGGAAGCTCTACAACTTTCATAAAGAACTCAAACATCAATTCCATCTTTAAAGAGGTCAAAAACTTAGTCAAAGTTACTACCCTGTTGAACATCACCTAAACAAACTCCAAACTTTCAAATTTCATATCTTCCAATTCACACATCCAAAAATTACGTACTTTATAGTGACGGAAAGATTGACAGACAAGCTATAACTTTTATGAAGACCACTTACACCAATTCAGACGAAATCCGTACGAAGAGTGGTCTTAAAGCTGAGTACACGCATTACAAAACAAACTTTGACTGATCATAACTTTTACTCCCGCTATCAAAAAATATCAAACTTTATGGCAACGAAAAGCTCTTAACATAAGCTACAAGTTTCATGAAAATTATTTTCTCAAATTTGGCCTAAATCAAAAAGTCAACTCTTAATAGCCAAAAAGTCAAACTTTTCATATTTTCATACTTTTTCTCTTTATTTCTTGTTTTTCAACTTGATTTTCAATTTCTCATTCACTTAAACTTGTATAATCCTTACAACTCCATTCAAATATCAAAGTCGTCAAAATCCATCAATTCTTTTTCTCATCAATTTTTTTGAAACATAATCACATCTATTTCATAATTTACATTCAAACATCCTTATTTCATACTTTTTATATTTCTAAATTCGACTTAAAAATCGGGGCCAACACATATGGTACAAGACATTTGCTTCTTTTTGGGTTTCCTCTCCTCCAAAGCACTTTATGATTAGAAAATTTTCTTGAGAATTCCTTTTACTTACCTAAAGTTATCTTAGACACCCTCTCTCCCCCTATTAACTTTATCTATCGAAAATCTTCACAAAAGGCACAAGTGATAAATTTTTTCCATATGGACAAGCCAAGAGAAATAGGTGGGTGTTATTAAAAAATTATCTAAATCACATTGGAACTTTATGTCTAATAAGTTAATAAAATTATATAACTTTGTTAAATTAATAAATTCATTTATTTGACAGACAACACTTTTTTAATTTGTTAGCTTTCAATGGAGAAAGTAAAAAAAATGATTTAAGGAAAGTTTGGATAAATATAAGGATCTCACAAAAGATTTTTAAATAACATAGGGTTTTGGTAAAAAGTGGCTAACCCTAGAGGAGCTCGGTGTCTCTTTTTATCCTAAATTTGGGAAGAACTTTCTAGTTTTAAATTAGGCTTTAAATTAATGCTTGTTTAATTTTATTGTTGGATATAGACTTTTTGTGGTTTTTTAAAAATAGGAATAGACTATTAAAGGACATTTGGTGAGAGGAGTTCTTTCGCTTCTAAATTTTGTAAAAAATCTACAACTTGGTTATTGTAACTCATAAAAATACCAAAATTGTGTTCTCAAAAATTATGGTAGCTAATTGTTAAAAAGAAAAAGAAAACATATTATCTCTATAGTATATTATCATCTACACCTAAAAGAAAAATCTTACTGTTGAAAACTATGCAATAGTGGAGGTAAAGTTCGATCCTATAAAATGGAGGTAAAGTTCTATCCTATAAAGAGTATCTAGTCATGTGTTATACCTGTAAACAAGAATAAAAAGGGAGGTTTTTATTATGGTGACACGATGGTAAAAATATAATAAAAGTAATTCAAATATAATAATAAAGAAAATAGTAGAAAACAAACTTTGGTCTAGTTTATATCCTTCTTGAGAATTATATACTGATTGCTGATACAAAGTAAATCAATTATACTTTGAACACTTACCAATGAAATTAATTCCCATCTCTCTTTAAACATAGTTAATTAAAAAGAAACCATAAGCCAATTAACTTTAAGTATTGAATAGACTAAGGATATAAGTGTAAAATTTAGTTAATAGTTTTAAGAACTAGAGAAATTAATGAAATAGAATAACATAAAGCCTATAAATTAATTTGTTTGACATATATCACCCTTGTAATTTAATAATTTTCAATGGAGAAAGTTAAAAGAAAAGGATATGAGGAAAATTTGGGCAAGTATAAGGGTCACCCAAAAGATTTTTGAATCATAGGGAGTTATTAATAAAAAGAGACCAATTTTAGAGAAGGTCAATGTCTTTTCCCATCCTAAATATGGCAAGAACTGATAAGTTTTAAAATGAGCTTTAGCTTAAGGTTTGTTTAGTTTTACCATTAGATATGGATATTTGTTGTGATTTCTAAAAATAAAATAAACTATTAAAACATATTTAGTGAAAGGAGTGCTTTCATTTCTTATTTTTGTAAAAAAGAAAACCACAACCAACCTTGGTAATTCATGGACTTTCAATCAAGTTCTGAAACTGAGAGAATTGGTTCATCCTTATATCAAACATATGATTGAAGATGGAAGTAGAATTTCTTTTTTTTTTTAAATCTTAGCATATTAGTAGACCTCTATTCGAATTGTTAGGGTAAAAAATTCTTAGAAACCCTATCTCTCTCAACACTAAAGTCCAGATGCTTATAGAAAATGATTCTTAGTTTTGGCCTTATCACTCAATCATAAGGAAGCAAGAGTTCACCAACTTCATTGCCATAATTAATCCTAATTTTGATGCACATATGGTCACAGGATAAATCTCTTACTTTACACCTCACTTCTATAAGAATTTTTGATTAATGATTACCATCTAATGCCTTATTATATAGTGATTTAGGATCCTGCAATCTCCCCATCTCATTCATTCTTCTTATGGATTATAGTTTAACATAAGATTAGTATTAGGGATCCATTAAATTTCCCATTCCTATCCTTGACTGTTTTCTATATGGTAAGGAACCTAAAACTCTAAACAACCTATTTTTTGTTGTGACTACTCTTACTACATATTGATGAATATTGTTAGCATGTTCAAAATTTCATGTCCTTTTTCCCATTTGATCCAAATCTTAGAATGGGTTAGACTTGATCACTTTAAATCTAGGGTTGATTATAAAATGTTCAAGTCTACATTTGGAGAAATGATCTATTACATATGGAAGGAAAAGGAACCTAAAAATATTTGGTTGAAGCACTACATATCTAGCAAATAGTCTTCAACACCTCATTACATCTATACGATCTAAGGCAATAGATTGTGATTGGAATATGCTACTTAATCCTATTACTTCTTGCTACTAGAGACTAAAATTAACTAATTTATGAGTAGCAAAACCGCATATATCATAAAAGGACAAATATCAAAAAGTGTTTAAGTAAACTTAAAGTAATCAACGCAAATCACAACTCATCAATCTAGACAATCAAATTTATAGTAGTGAAAATTGGCAAAATTCTCACCTTGGCAATTGTTTTTTGAAGTATGCATAATGAATTTCTGGAATGAGGGTTTGAGAGCAATTCCTTGTGGCTGTAAGTTATTGATATGTGTAAGGACTATCAATGTTGTAATCAAGATGTTTATAATGGGCCTAGTTAGTTTAGTTAATTACCCTATAATAGCTTTGAAATATTTTGGAATAACTTATTTTGTAAATCTTACTACACTAATGAAATTTAACTTTCAAAAAATAACTCATAAAAATGCTAGAATTACATTTTCACAAGTTGCGGTAGCCAATTGTTAAAAAAAGAGAATAGACTAATAGACTATCTCGTTGGTATGTTATTGCTTGCACTTAAACAAAATTCTTACATTAAAAAACATTGTAATGGTAAAGTTAAGGATCAATCCAACAAAGAATACCTAGTAATATTTTGTCCTTATAAAAAAAGATAGAAGTGGAAGTTTTTTCTATTAAAAGGATAGAAGTGGAGTTTTTTTTTAATTATGGTGAAATAATTGTAAAAATATAATAAAAATAATTCAAATATAATGCTAAAGAAAATAGTAGAAAATGAATCTCGTTCTAATCCACATTCATTTTGATATTTTCATACCAATTATTGACACAAAATAAATCAATTTATACTTTGACTGCTCACTCTTAAAATTAATTTCTATATCTCCTTAATTATAGTTAATTACAAAGAAACTGACCTTAACTACTGAATAACCCTAGGGAATATACCTAACATTCAATTGAGAAACAATTTTAAGAACTAAAGAGATTAATGAAATAAAGTAATGTAGAGCCTATAAAGTTACATCCAATTCAAACAATTGCCCTTCTTAAGATTTAAAAATCCTGAATTATAGCAACCTATTAATCCCTAGTCTATTTATAGATTATATGGATTATATAACTACAAATCTATTATATAATCTAATAATAAACTAGATTAAATAATAAAATACTATACTTCCTATCAATAAAGTGACAAAATCATGAAGATTAAAAAACAATAATTAATGTTCAATATATAAATAAAAATAAAGCAATCAAATCTCACAACTTAATATATCTTAAAGTATCAATTTCCTTTAAGTCAAGTGGAGAAAATTAACCATGCATTACCATATATGAGATAAGAGAATAGAAGAGAGGAAAGAAAGATAAAGGAGGAGAATAGTTGCCTCCCTTAAAATCTATCAAAATCTAATACCAAAACAACTAAAAAACTAGAGTTTTTTTTTTGGGTTTTAAATATGGTTGACATCATGTTTTTCATAGTACACATGGTTTGAGGTATGGTCATGGATCTTTCTACCTAATCTATTCCAGACTATAATGCTGCCTGAATCTCTCAAACCCAAAATACGTAAATTTGGATTTTTTTTCATATCTTTCCATAGTATCTTGAATTTTCTCGTTCAAAATTAAAATGAGAGATTTATGAACAATATAAGAAATATTGTTAGACTTGTCCAACATTGTCCAAATATCTTCAATTTATATTAAAAAGCTCTAATTTGTTTCCTATATCAAAATATAAGTGTAACGAGAATATTTAGGTACGACATAGGTGTAAAGGACTTAATCTTAAGAGCAAAAACATGTCATTTTTCATTTCTATCACTTTTATTCTCTTTTATTATTTGGAGCTCTCTTGTTTTTGTTTATCTCTCTCAAATATCTCTCTCTTTTTTATGGCAATTTTTCTTCTCTTTAAGTCTCTTCTATTTTATATTCTATGCATTTCATTAATTTTTTAAGGTATTTTAATTTTTGCAAGTTTAGAAATTTCATGACTTCTTGATTCCTGAGTCTTTAGTCAATCTTTGATTTTTTTTAGTTTGGTAAATCTTGTGTATATACCCATACACAATATATTCAAATTTTGATGGAAATTGTCCTCTATAATTAATTTTCTCTTTTTTGTTGAGATTTTTCTTAAATTTTGCATGTTTTAGGATAGGTACCTACGTTATCTAGTCCTTCATTACTTCTTTTGTTCATACAAAAGTTACTTGTTTTGATTCTTCTTTATATTCCTCAAAATAAATGTTTGAAATTTTGGAACAGAAAACTTAAATGAGAGAGAAAGCGGACTAGCAAAGTGAGTTTTTTTTTTAGTTGAGGTCATTTTACACTTCATATAGGGTGTGAAGTTATAGATGATATTGTCAGTTTTCATATTGGTTAAGAAGGTAGCTAAAGTCGTTTTCTTTGACATTTTTACTATTAATTTTTTAATTTTCTTTATTTATAAATTTATGCCAAAGACATTGTAAGTGTTGCAATAAGAAAGCATAAAAACTATTAAAAACATCTTAAAAATGTTGGGCCCGGGCCCCGGATCCCTGAATCCCGAGGCGGCCCCTCGGGTCACGCCCGTGCCGAGCACCTAAACCGCGGACCCGATCCCAACATTTAGGCACAATCGATCATTCGATACACACACGCAATTCCATAACATACACAACTATGAATTAAAGACCCCATAGCCATGGGGATTTCATACTATTGCAATTCAAGAAAATTCAACAAATATTCTCAAATGTAACAAAATACAAAATGGAATCTAAATCCAAAATACATGAAATATGCTCCATGATAGTATGCTCGGAGGGCCAACAAAAATACGAACTTAATACAAAGCTCCTAATTTGTCTGAAGTTTCCGATGCCGCGCAAAGTCAACGATCGTCCTGATCTGCACCTGAGGAGGGAAAGGAATGGGTTGAGCTACACAGCTCAGTGGCTAATATAATTA
>JANIHY010000209.1:37327342-37342268 GCA_027479065.1 Erythroxylum brevipes
AATGGCCTCAATAAGAGGTCTCTAGAGAATGTTATACAAATTGTACCAAAATAGGTACAATAGGATTGAGGATATAAGAAGAAACGTCGCAAAAACTATTTACCTACACCACATTTCACGACGTTTTTGTGACGTTTTTGAAAACGTCGCAAATTGTATTCTGTGACATTTTTTGACATTTTGTGACGTTTTTTAAACGTCGCGAATTGACTTATTTCTTGTAGTGCATATATGCATGTAAATTTGAATTTTTGAACACATTAAAATAACTATACATGCATTCATTGACATTCAGAGTATAATTGACTTATATGTGAAAGGTGATTTTATTAAGAATTGCAGTTTATATATATTCTAAAAATTTAATTTAGAGAGTGTATTTATTGACGTGAAATTTTGGTGAATTTTGATAATTTTCTGAAAAATATTTGCAAATTTTGGGTAAGTTTTGCAAACTCAGTGAGTGACCATTCTTGATGGCTCACCCAGTCATATAACACATAATTCACATCATTTATCTAATAATCACATTGCATCACATACCATTTTAATCATTTATTTCACAATTCACCTTTAGAGCGGTCACTCAGTTCATTTTGTTTATTTGAAATATACATATCAATTTTTATACGCAATGCACGTGAGAATCAGTTTTATTTATTACTTTGTTGTGACCGAGTGCCTATAATTGTCCCATATCTATTGTGAATACCGGGCTCAATGATAATTGTCTCGTATCTATTGTGGATACAAGGCTCATTAATAATTGTCCTGTATCCGTTAGGGATATCAGGCTCATTAAATGTTGAGCCTGAGGCTCTTATGTGCATAGCTGAGCTTAAAACTCTTTTCACGTTGTCTACTCTGGTCACAACTATCTTTATCTTTCATGTATTCATGAAATGAAATGCATCAATCATATTTGCATATTCTCAGTCAATCACATTCGCATATCATTGGACCTTAGTTCGACATTCGACATTAAAGTTGAGAATTCACATTTTCATTCATATGCAAATGTACATTCAAAACGCATTTATCTTTGGACCGTGGCCTAGCATTTAACAATCAACTTATGTACACTTATTTCAATAAAATTTACATACAAGTGGCACTTCATATCTCATTCATATATCACAATCATCAAACCTTCATTGTCCGAAATTTAAATCAATTCACATTCATAATCATTCAATACATCATGTAAACAAACAAACAATAAAGTTTATTAATTTTAAGCTAAAAATTGGACTTTACTATCACACGATTCTGGCCAATTTTTCAAAATATGTTAAAGTTGGATCTAAAAAACCAAATCCAACTATCAAGAAAATAACACCTAAAACCCAACGGATGGCAATAACAACTCCTAACTTCAACAACCTCAATCTAAATACTTCACCTACTCGACCATCGTCGCCATTGCAAACGCTCCACTGGCAACGATAACATCATACCACTTATAACCCATTGGTTGGTTGTTGTTTAGTGATGTAATTATTTAAAAATATTCTTTATCTTATAAATATTTAGATGTATATAATAAAGTATATAGTAAAATTGCTTCTTTGCGACCATAAAGTCTCAAGTTTAAGTAACAAAAATACCTTTTTTGTAAAAATACAAAAAAAACTTGTGTACATTATGACTCTTCCCAAACCCTCGCAAAGAGGGGAACAGTGTACACTTGGTCCATTGACTTTGACTTTGACTTTATAATAAAGTTTATGAGATAAATATATACATTACAAATAAAATTATGGTGAGATCATAATTATACAATTTATTAAATCATTGTTCTATTGAGACTGAATATTAATATAGGGTAAAAGGATTAGCATACATTATGTTTCTTCCTTATGAAGAAAATAATGGATCTTTTTAAAAAAGTATAAAGATACTTAAACAAATGTGAAGGTGCTTGTTAGAGAACAAATTTACTCAATTAACCAGTTTTATTTGGAACTTTACTTATATGTCTATGAAAATTCTTATTGTGATGAATATATAAGTGATCCTTTAACTTGATGCTCCAAAGTATCCCGTATAAGGATTGTTATGTTTTGATACTATTTATGAATTATTCTAGTTAAGGATAGATCAATTGGTAGTCATTGGATATAACTTGAATTATATGGAAATATTTGAGTTAGTAATATAAGATTCATCACATTAAAGTAATTAGGAAAAATGTTTCATTATTTTTTATTAATATTGAATCACAAAATCCTTGGTCAAGGTGGAATAATACTTTGAAAATAGTTTTCAAATGTTATTGATTGAATTAGTTACTAATGGTAGAGAACTAACATAATATATTCCTAGTTTAACTCAATTCTTAATGTAATTAAGATTAATTAGATTAATTCTAAAATTTAGATTATGGAAAAGTTATTTCTAGAAGGAGATTATTGGTTTATGTCATAAAATTAATCAATTAGTTGCAGTTTAGTGACATAATTATTTAAAAGTGTTCTTTATCTTATACATATTTAGATGTATATGATAAAGTCCATGAGATAAAATATACATTACAAATAAAATTATGGTGAGATCATAATTATGAGATTCATATTTTATTTATATATTACTCTTAAATTGTTTGTAGTCATTGTAATATAAACCAAAAAGACTAACGTTTGTTATATTTCTTTTTTATGAAGAAAATAATTGATTTTGTAGACTAAAGTATGGAGAACTTAAACAAACGTGTGGATGCTTTTTAGAGAATAAATTTATTGAATTGATACCATATGAGAATTTCAATAAGAACATTACTTGTATGTCTATAAAATTCTCATTATGGTGAATGGATAAGAAATCCTTTGACATGAAATCTCTAAAGTAGCTCATACAACGATTGCTATATTTTTATACTATTTATGACCTATTCTAGCCAAGGATAACTCGATTGGTAGTTATTTGATATAATATGAATTATATGGATGTAGTTAAGTGATCAATATAACATTCATCACATTAAAATAATTAGAGAGAATGCTTTATTGCTCTCGATTATTGTTGATTGGGGAAAACCTTGACCAAGGTAAACTAAAACTTTGAAAATATTTGTTAAATGTCATTGATTGAATCTATTACTAATGGTAGAAAACTAAAATGATTGGACTAAAACAAAGTTGATATTATTTCCATACTCTATGTCTAACCATAACATTATATGATACAATGATTGAATTATATGAAAAAATCATACACAAAAAGGTTAGTTAAAACTAGCTTGACATTCTTAAATATTTGGGTAGTCAGGATATATTATTAGACACCATTCTTGATCTATGGATATAAATTCACTACAAAAAATTAGTTATTAGCGATGGACGATTACCGAAGGAAATGTAACCGTTGGAAATTACCAACGGAAAATCATTTTCTGTCGGTACAATTGTCGGGAAAAATTTCAATTTGCAATAAAAAAATTTCGTACA
The DNA here is from genome assembly GCA_027479065.1 of Erythroxylum brevipes. Classification (NCBI taxonomy): domain Eukaryota; kingdom Viridiplantae; phylum Streptophyta; class Magnoliopsida; order Malpighiales; family Erythroxylaceae; genus Erythroxylum; species Erythroxylum brevipes. The sequence goes on from JANIHY010000209.1 coordinate 37,330,789, forward strand.
TAAAAATAAGGAGAAATCAACCCGACAAATTTTTCGACAAAATATAGCAATAGTAAGAAATGTTCGTTGGTAAAGAAGGCAGGAATTCTTCCTAGAGAAAATGAGTTTTGAGTTTAATGACGACAGTTTGTCGGTAAATCTTAGTTGTAAATGTCATCGTTTGTTTTTAGTTCATTGTTTTAAAAAACGAAAACAATGTCATTTAGTTTAACACCAAACGACGTCATTTTTGTATAACCTAAATTGACCGCAACTTCCTCCCCCAATTTCTCCTCGTCCATCATAGCCCCATTTTTTCTCTCTTCTGTTGTCGTCGTCCCACCACATCTCTCGTCATCCCACCGTGCCTCCTTATCGTCCCACCGTGCGTCATTATTATGCCACCGTGCATCCTAAGCTTGCCACCATCCTCAGCAAACCAGCATCGACATCTTTATCGCTACTGAAGGCCACCTCACCTCGTGTCACCACACTCCATTGCCGTGTATCCTCGTAATCGTCATTGCATCTGCTTCAGGTACTATATAATCGTATCTCATGCACCACACCTCGCCTTTATGGTGGTCTTGTAATTGTGTAGGTTTGTTACAATGTTGTTTGGTTCTGTAAATGTGGAGTTATCTCTTTCGAATGAAGTCCATTGTTAAACTTCTTTGTTAGATACCTTTCAATCTTCATTTCTCATGTCTGATTGTAGTTTATGTATTTGAATATATGCTTATTTGAATTTGAAAGTATTTCTTGAAATTTTAGATAATGTTTGTTGTCTGTTGAATTAAGAATAATTATGTAATTAGTAGTTAAGATTTTTATGTTTAAAAATCTCTTTACGAGTTGTTTAAGAAGTTGAGTAGTTCGATTATTGACAACGGATTGATTCATAAGGTAAGATTATTAAAAAATATTCATATCTTTCCTAACTTTTGATTACTTCAAGTTACAATTTTCCTATTGAGGAGTTGAGAGGTTCTTCTCTTCTCACACCCATTTACTTCTTTGCTTCCATGATGAGCTGAAAAAAGTGAATCTTTGTATTGAGAGGGGCACTTTTTTCTTATGCTTCTTGATGTTACCATGAAGCACTCATTCAACTACTCTATTTAACACGCCTATTACATATTGAAATGAACAAATTAATTTGAGGTTTTGTGATGCACAAAATATTTTTTATGTAAGGAAATGTACGGAATTAATATATGTATATTAATCCCTTTATGTCAAAATTTTTTTAAATGGTAAACATAGTATGATATTGTTGTACAGTTTAAAAGAAACTAGTATGTGATAAAATTGTGTTAGCATGGATTATTAGCTCATGAGATATACATTTAGATTTTTTTCTAATTTAATTGTCAAAACAAGTGGGGAAGAGATATTTTAATAAAATAAGATTAGTGGACACAACTTCTTAATTAAAATTACATAACATATATTAATGAAGTTAAAGAAAAATGAAAGTACACATTGTCAGTTATTTCATAGAAATCAGAAAAGGAAGATCCCTAAAGTTGAAGGTTTCGTATATCCTGCTCTAACTATAAAGTTCCAAAACCTAAATGGGTTAGATTGAAATTAACATAGAGATGAGGAGAAAAAGTGAAAGAAAATGAAAAAAAAATAGCACAATGTTGGTAAGAGGGAGACGAATGTGAAAAATGTGAAATTGGGGGGCAAAAATAGGAAGAGGAGTTTATAACATTACAAAAAGAAAAACTTGGCATTTGGAACAATCCATAAGAAATGCAAGCAATGGCCGTTGATTTTCCTTTTTCCTCTAGTGAACTAACTCTATTTCTCTTTTATCTTTGCACAAAAAAGAACTTGATGGATTTGAACTTTGAAATTCTTAAATTGATGCTCGCGATGTCTTTGTTTTATCTTACATACTTTTGAAGATGAAATGTATTTTTATGCCGATTGTAGTCTTTTTCAAATAATGGTGCATTCCCACTAGTTAAATAATACAAAATATTCTTTTTCTTAGGCCCTATTTTGTGTTGAAGAGCATCACTCATCCTTCTTCTTTGTAGTTTGTAGTTATTTGTCCATCCAGGTAAATTGTCTAACTAATATCTACCATATGTGTCGCTTTAATAATACATTAATTAGATGCATTTAAATGGGTTTATATGTTATTCTCTAATAGTATAAGTATTTATGTTTGGGTTATGTATAAATCATTAATGAGTAGATGTATGATTACATAAGCATTTACTGTATGTGGATTAACTTTGAGATCTTATGGATGCTTTCAGGCATAATAAACCCCTAGGATGTATATAAGGTGGAAACCCGTGATGCAGTTTCCATGAAGCTCATTGGTGAAATTTTTCACAAGCTAAGGAGTCACATCAAGAACTTGCTTTCTTGATTCACAGGTGTAAACAATGCTATGTATCATAATATTGAAATCAATTGTAGGTGATTAATTCAAACATAAATACTTCAACTTCAATGTGATTAATGCAAATTTAGTATTAACACAAAAAATTCATATGTTCGATAGACAAGACAATTCTTTGCATAATAAAACCATAGGATGGTATATAGGCTAGAAACCTGTGATGCAGCTCCCATAAGGCTTATCGGTGAAAAATTCCATGAGACTAGGAGTCACAGGGAGAACTTGTTTTCTTGATTCACAAGTGTAAATAATGCCACGTACCATTGTATTGAAATCAATTGCAAATGATTAATTTGATTGATTAATACTTAGAGGATGTTGTGTAAAGTTTAAATGTTCTATAAAATTAGGGGATATGAAGGATACTAACTATGAAATCACTCTTTTAAATTAACAGTTTTGCAGAAATGAGTAATGTTGATAGATCTTGGATGCATAGATGATTAACACCTAGTAGTTTCATTAATCCTGAGTTTGTTGGGGGAGTTGAAGCTTTTATTCGTTATACATATTCTCAACCTGTATATATGGATGGCCCAAAGTTCAAATGTCCATGTAAAAAATGCAAACATATTTGTTTCCTTCCTATTGATGAAGTGAATGGGCATTTGCTGAGAAAAGGGTTTATCCAAAATTATTTTGAGTGGACACGACTTGGGGAGCCATTGACTTGTAGCACCTCAAAGGGTAATGAAGGACACTCATCAGTGAATGTAGATGAGTTTAAAGGGGGGATTGGATTTAGAATAAATAATGTTGATGCAAATAAAAATCCTTACATGCAAATGGTTTATGATGCATTTCAGGAAAATATAGAAAATCTTAATGAAGAACCAAACCCACATGTAAAACAATTTTTTGACTTAATACGCTTAGCTGACTAAGAATTATGGCCAAATTGTAAGACAACGACTCAATTGTCTTCAATTACTCGAATATTGAATATAAAGTCCAAGGGCATATTTTTTATTATAGTTTTGATAAAATTCTTGGATGGTATAATGAATCATTGCCCTCTGATCATACAATGGTTGATAACTTTTACAATATGAATAAACTTATTAGGGGTTTTGGTTTGCCTGTTGAAAAGATTGATTGTTGCAAATTAGGATGTATATTGTATCCTGGAGATGATATGGAATTACAAGAGTGCAAATTTTGTGGTCAATCTAGGTTCAAGCCTAGAAAGCATTCTATGAAACAAAAATTAGTACCCTAGAAGTGGACGTATTATTTCCCACTAAGTCTGAGACTTCAAAGACTATATGCTTTAGAAACTAGTGTATCTCACATGAAATGGCATAATGAACACAAATAGGAAGATTGAACAATGAGTCATCCATCAAATGCACTAGCATGGAAACATTTCAATAACACCCAATATGAGTTTGCAACTAAAAGTCGAAATGTTAGGTTGGGATTGTCGATGGATGGATTCCAACCTTTTGGTCAATCTAGGTAACAATATTCATCATAGCCAATCATAATTACTCCTTATAACTTTCCTCGATGGATGTCTATGAATGAGGCATATATATTCTTGAAAGTGATCGTGCCAGGGCCTACAAATCCAAAGCATAAAATTGATGTATTCTTACAACCATTGATATCTGAATTGTAGCATCTTTGGGAATATGGTGTTGAGACATATGATTTGTCTCTGAAACCAAATTTTATGTCAAGAAAAGCTTTGATGTGGACCATTAGTGATTTTCTGGCATATACCATGTTGTCTAAATGGAGCACAATAGGAAAATTGGCTTGTCCTTATTGTGGCAATGATTTTAATGCATTTATCTTCCAAACGGGGGCGAACATATGTTGGTTTGACAACCACAAAAAATTTCTTCCTCCAAATCATCCATTTAGACACAATAAACAAAATTTATTAAGAATAAGATGGTATAATCACTTCCTTCCTCTCACAAAGGTGGTGAAGAGATATTGTAGGAGATTGATGAATTAAGGTTACTGAGAGTTACATAATTTGAAGATGATGAAGTTAATACAAGTATTAGTAAAAACTTTGGTTGGAGAAAACAAAACATCTTTTGGGATTTGTCATATTGGAAAAAAATTTGATACGTCACAATCTAGATGTAAGGCTTATTGAAAATCTTTTTTAACAATTTGTTCAATACTATAATGAACATTGAAGGGAGGATAAAAGACAATGTAAAATCATGAGGCTAAACTTGCCAGTCTAGTTCAATATCAATAGATGTATTCATTTGAGAGGTAATTCACAAAAATGATTGTAATTGAAGTAATAACATGTTTTAATAACTAAATTGTAATAACCCTATTATTTAATGTTGGTATTTGCATCACTTGAAGAAAAATGTCAAAAACAAGGCTAGAGTTAAAGGTTTGATATGTAATGCTTATTTAGTGGAGGAAGCTAGTACATTTTGTTCACAGTATTTTGAGCCGCATGTTCACACAAGAGAAAAGAGAAAGAAAAAAGTCCTCGTAATGACAATGGGGGAGCAACGAGTGATGCTAATGGTAACTTATCCATTTTCATATATCTTAGACGAACATATTGCGTTTAATAAGAAGAATATTAATAGAGGAAGAAATTGAGGCTACCTATGGTTACATTTTATTGAACTGCCAAGAGGCTCAACCTTTCGTGCAGTAAGTTGAAATTGATTCTTTGGGTTTTAAAATTTAGTGTTATTCAGAACTGAAATATATAATAATGTTTTTAGATCATACGAAGAATTATTACGCAAGCTAATGTCCCAAAAAACACAGGATGATATCAATAATGAAGTTGGAAGACATTTTCCTTGATGGTTCGAGAAATATGTAACTTTTGACTTACAAATATTGAAATGATTGAATTATAAAATTTAAGTGTTCAAATGACTTTATATTATTTAATAGGATAATTTCTTTAGTGTAGGCCTTAGAAAATCCAATAGAGAACAAGTTTATATATGATCTTGCAAAGGGACCTTTAAGAACTATTAAATCGTATCCGATGTATTTCATTAATGGATACAAATATCATACAGAATATCATGGTTATAGTATGGCAGCCATAAATAGTGAAGTTTACGTACAGGGAGAATTGATGGATTACTATAGTAAAATTATTGAGATACTTGAAATTGAGTACCTTGTATTGGCAACAAATCAAAATGTGATTTTTAAGTGTGACTGATTCGATCTAACTCCAAATATTGGTACAAAAGTGTATAGCTGATATAATCTAGTTGAAATCAACAAGCGAAGAAGATTTAGAAAATTTGAACCTTTCGTGTTGGCAATGCAAGCAATCTAGGTGTATTATGTCCCTTTTCCTAGCTTATGACGAGATAAGTCAAATTAGTTGGTCATTTGCAAAGTTAAACCTAGAGGTGTTTTTGAATCACATGGAAAAGGAGAATAGAGAATTGAAAGTGAAGCTTTTTAGGAAAAAGTTTATGAAATAAATGCATATGTCATATATGAAAATAATGAACCTTTGAACAATCCATCTAATGAATATATTGAAATTTCATCTGGAGAGGATGACGAGGGCTAGAGATCTGAAGAGGAGCCTGAGTTTGATTTTAATTATTCAGAAAAATAAAATGATTTTGATTTACAATTAAGTGATGATAGCGATTAATTTGTGTTTGTAATTGAATATTATATTCAATAAATCAATTATTTCCCTTTCAATATATTGTGTAAAATATTGAATTCAAATTGTTATATTTCTAGAAAATTCAACCAAATATGAATTTCAAGATGAACTATGCCACCAAAGAGAAAATATGATATAATGCAACCAAGGTTCAAATAACGATTCGGAGGTACTTACTATCCAGTTGAAGCATTACATTCTGCAGCTGGAACTGAATCACCTCCTCCCCCTCCAGCTACTACACTTACAAATGAGGTATCAACTTACATACCTGCTGCTACACCATCCACTACCCATATAGGGACAGAGATATTAGGGGTAAACGATACGGATGAAGGAGGCAACTGCTAGCCTGGAGCTGAGGGATCTGATGAAAGAACTTACATCATAATTGTCAATAATTTGTAAGTGAAAAACAAGAAACACTATATGTTTAAAATTAAGTTATAGGTTTAAATTTTAAAAATGGTATAAAATTGTTTTTATATTAGTTTGATTCCGTTTAGACCGTGCTCAAGAAACATGACATACAAATTCAAGGAGAAGATTGATCTTAAGGGTTATGTAAAGAAGAATATATCTCAGGCCATAAAGGAATTTTACTATTAAGAGTTTGAGGTATTATTTTCTTTTTAAAATTGATTTTATACATTAATTAGATAAATATTATTGCATTATAAGTATTTATCGAATGTTTTTCCTTTTGTTTCAAAAATATTTTTTTGGGATTTTGAATTTGACATAATCATTAATAAAGTATGGGACAAATGAGCGCATACATGTTATCGAGACTCTGTTGGTGCAATACACAAGATTGGTATACGATTGCCTTATATATCTGAACAAATATGGAGTTGTTGGCAGCAGTATTGGACATCACCTAAGGCAATGTTGATTTCAGAGCGTAATTATACCAATAGACATGAAGGATTGAGGGGAGAGAGTCTTCCTGTATATAAGGGAGGATCTATTACCCATCACGAGCATACATAGAGACTTGTAAGTATCTACACTTCACATTTATATTCTGATTTTTTTAATTTGTTGTATTTCAATTTAATTTGATGTGTGAATTTTGGAATGAAAATATATGTATTATGGAGAATGATAATGTTATAAATGTCTAGTGCCATAAATGACTGTGTTATCGAGTTATTTTCTTTGTTCAATAGGAGGTAAATATCATAAAAATAGAGAAAATTCTGTCAAAATTTTATAAATTATAGTTCACTTATAACATTTATTCTGATGTAGGAAAAGTCTATGGGTACGAAGCCTACACCCCTTTAGCTCTTTTTGCACACTTACATTAAGAAACATGACGGTGTGACCTTTGTAAACACCTGATGTAGAGAACTAAATGTATGTAAAATTTATGCTTTAATATTAATGCTTAATATTTATCACTTACTAACATAAACATTGCCTTCTGATAGGACCAAATACAAGAAAACATTCAACGACAGTCTCAACAGTCTGAAGATGTTGATGAGACTCAAACCTATCTTTATGCAGTGTGTGGTAGGGACCATCATAGAAGGATATTCAGATCAGGTTCATTTGTGAACACATGTTATTTGCAATCCCCCTCATCCAGTACAACATCTAGTAGGCTGTCCGCACCTAACAAAGTCCACGAGCTTCAGAGCACAGTACATACATTGGAAACTCAGTTACAACAGTCAATGGAGTACATAACTCAGCTTTGTAATAAGGTGGATGAGTTGAAGGGGAGGGGTAGTACCTTATGGCAACAATCAGAGCATCCGCGGTCACCAAATGAATAGCATACTTGTAGTCATTTTGTATGAATTACAAATACTTATTACGTACAAAATAATTTTTTATTATCAATTAAGATAATTTTTACTTTATATCATCAATCAACTTTCTGTTTTAAGAAATTAAATGTAGAAACAAATCAAAATATTATCAACAAATAACTCATAATTGTTTAAATTATGCAAAAAACATAAGATTATCAAATAAAATTTAATGCAGGGAAATTAAAAAATAGTTTTAGTAAATTTATCGACAAAAAACAATTCTCATTAGTAAAATCTATTCGATTTATTGACGGATAACTAATAATCGTCAATAATGTTATCATTAACTTACCCACAGAATAACCAATTCTGTCAGTAACTTTACCGATTGAAGACAACACATAATAGCCATTGGTTACACAAAATATTCGTCGGTAAATTTACAATGGATATTCTATGATTTGTTGCAAATTATTAGCTACGGTCGTTTCTCCAACGTATTTGTCGATCAACAAATTTCTTCGTTAACTAAGCTTGCTGACGGAATGTATAGGTTTTTTATCGGTACTTTCCATTACTAAACTTCATTTTTCTTGTAGTGGAGGAATGGGAACCCTCTATACTTAAGGTCACTATCAACATTTCACCAATAGTTTCCATATTTGGTTTCTTCACTAGTTCTTCCTCAACCATCTCTATCCGTTCTTCTTCTTCTTCCTGGACAGAGGTTTCTAGCTTATCTTCTGCAATTATCTCCTGCCACTTCTCTACTTCTTCTTCTTCTTCTAGGATGGAGACTTCTTTGTCTTCTTCTTCAGGAAGCTCTTCTTAGAATGTACCTCAATTCATGAAGCCAACCGTGTCTTTTCTTCACTTTTGAATTCTTATCGGCCAGCTTTCATTTCATCCAGGAGTTCCATTATTTTTTCTATAATACTCTCTTCCTCTTCCTTTTCCTCTTCTTCTTCTACTAGGAGCTCCTTTTCGCTACTAAAGGTGATTGCCAATTCACATTCAGTAGGGTTTACTTCAATAGTACTACACAAACTCCCTTGCATCTCATCAAATATTATCTTTACTAATTTGTCCATCCAATTCACCAAATTTTATACATGAGCCTCTGTTTCCTAATACCTTATAATTGATTCTTGAATGAAATCGATCATCATATTTTCCAAAATTGGCTCGTTAACTGAGGTTCTTGGTGCTATAAATATTCAACTGGAGTATAATCGTTTCAGTAATAGCGTAAGATTCACTCCAGTTTGAATTGTAGCTATTCCCGTATAGTGCACCTTGAGGATGATTGTATATGTTCGGTCATTCCCACATATAAGTCAGTGCTCGACATTCATGATTGTAGTAAGTACTCCTATAAACATCACAACATGGCATAGACATCAACTGAGCGTCCAAAACCATGTGAGAAACCCTCTCTCTCCCATATGGTGAAGTTATAGATTGCAAAGACATATCTAGCTCCCATAAAAATATTGGTTGCTCCATCCTTCCATTGTGAGTTGTGGCTATGAAAATGAATCATAAATCCTACAATAAACCACAAACTCAGGATCGAGTAGAGAAATTCAAAAGATAATTAAGTTAATAAGCCACAAATACAATAAAACATAATAAAAATAAAATACATAAAATAATTACTAGAGTAATAGCATTCAGGTGTTCCTAATTTCAAAGTCTCTAACAATAGTGTCAAAAGCTCAATTAACTTGACCTAAGTTAGTCAATTATGAAACAACTGCAAGTGCATGATTTAGCTATAGCTAGTATCTACAAGTACGGTTCATCTCACGAGGATTATAAGTACTAGTAATTATTGTTATCCTATTGTCTGGTCTAAGGAATTAGCTTTGATTTTTTTAATTTTAAAGAAAATAAAACTAAAGAAAATAAAATAAATGGGCCGCAAGATTAAATAAGAAAATTAAGGAATCACTTAGTAAACTATTGATATCATAAAATTAGTATCTAGGTTTCCAATCCCCTTAAAACCTTTAACAAATTGATCTTTCATTATGCAATTGTTTTATTGATTTATTAGATCATGGAGATTCCTATGGTATGCTAATAGCTAACCTTGAATCTAATAGCAACTAATTCTAAGGTTTTCGACCGAATTGCTCAAATTAAAGTTTACAGTACTGCTTTATAGATTTGTGAGTCCCTCTATTAGGTTTGACCATAATCTAAAAAATTTATATCATCATATCTCTAAGGTTGTAATCAACTCCTTCCCATTACTATAGATCTATTCATATACAGGATTACTCAATCTCTATGTATAAAAGCAGATTATGATCTAATATTCTGGATCTATTAGAACATAAATAAAACATGTAATCAAATCATAATATATAATCAAACCAATTGTATTAATAAAAGAATCAAAATATTTCTAAAGTATCAACATAGCAAGACATTTAGGTACACATGATAGAACATGAAATCAAACATAAATTGAAAGAAAAAAATAGAAAATTGAGAGTTCATAATTCTAAATTTCACTTTCAATTCTATCGAATGTTCTTACAAGGTAGAGGTTTGATATTATATTATGATGCATCTTTTGATGATTTCTTTGTGTTTTCCACTTCTTTGAATTACAATCAACCCTTGAGAATGATCTTTATGTTTGTAATCACCTCCTAATGTCTGTACCTTTCATTTGAGGCTAAACAATTCCTTTTATGTTGAAATTTAAGGTTTTAGGGAGAGGCAAGGACTAATATATGAATGTACATCAAAATTGTGCATAACCCAAATTCTTTAATACTCGCAAATTTGCAGACCTAAGAGAAGTGCAAGAGTTGTTGCACGCCTGTGCATTCCTTCTATGCTTTGAATCTTCATTCTATGTCGTGCTTTCATCATAATTATTCTCTTTTAAGTCCATGAAGCCAACTATAACCTATAAACACACTTATAACAAATTAAGTACTAAATTGATTGTTGGATCGGAAAAAGAAACCATGCTATATTTGGAGAAACGGTAGATTTCAAAACTTTTATGAAATCATTTTTCCAGCAGAAGCAACAAATCCAAATCATCATGCTAATCCATACATGATATGGTATAAGGACAATAAAAACATAAACAATATGAGGAGTATTACTGACTCCTTTGCTACAGCTTTAAATCCTCGCTGCGCTGTCCTCTCCTTCTTCTCGTATCTAAATCCTTTGCCTTTGAATCTTTTCCTTTAGCAATCTATCTTCTCCTTGTTGTTATATCCTCAACCAATTTGATTTACCACTTGTTCTTCAAGGACAATTAGGTTAAAAAAACTTTTGGTGGGAAAGGAGAATAAATGTTTGGAGGAGATTTTCTTAGAAGAAGATGAACCAAAAAATGAAACTCTTTCACTTGGTAATTTCGGTGCACACTTGCATGAAAGGAGAGAGTGTCTAAAAACATGCAAGAAGACTTTTTTACACTATCAAATTCAGTTATGCATGGAATGAAAGAAGAGAGAGGCATCCAATGCATCACTTCTTTCGTTAATCAATCGTAAAGCAACCAATAAATGAGACTCTCTTCATTTATCTTAAAATTGGCTATATGAAAAGATCATAATCTAAAATTGAATTATCAATTTCGGTTTTTGTAAGAAGAAAGAAGGAAGATGGTCCATCCAATGTACATCTTTCTTCT
>JANIHY010000209.1:37843850-37859731 GCA_027479065.1 Erythroxylum brevipes
GGGATATGTCCCGATGAGATCGCGACATCAATATTGCTAAGAAAGGTTTCCGGAGCTGTTTCAGTACCGGGGCCCGGCAGGCCGGTAGGACCGACCCCAGTTTGACTGGACCTCTTTAGCAATTATATATATATTAATTAATTAATTAAGATTAATTAATTATATATATATAAGCATGTGGGACGTTGGAAAGGGTGAGAGGATAAGAGCTTTGAAAAGTCAAAGCTTGATTTCTTTATTCATTTAATTAATGAATGGTCATTAAGCCTCCATTTGTAAGCATCTTAAGGCTAGTATTTTTAATTGTTAAAATAACTATAAGATGGCTTATTTGGGAGATGATGGCCGACGGTTTTTGCTAGGGTTAGAAGTTGAAAAGCTTAATTGTTAAGTTTGCTTTGAAAAGTTGATTTTCAAGTCTTCTTCCTTAAGCATCATCGGATCTTCTCTTCTTCTCCAAGTGTTCCAAAGTCAATCTCAAGCTCTCCAAGGACAGAGGTAGGGTCTAGCAGCCTTTACTTTGTTCTAGCTATTCCCGGGTCAAAAGGGTTTGTCCCGGTTAGGTTTTCTGATCTCTGCGTGGATACCTTTAGAGATAGTCTCTATTGGCTATTCAGGTTTGAGTCTTCATACCGACACATAGATCCTGGCCTTCGGGAAGGTCCCGGTGACAAAAAATTTTTATTTTCCGCACCTGGTACATGTGATGTACCTCCCGGGATTTTCCAACAAGGAAGTGGTCATCCACCTTTAAAAGTGAAAGTTGATAAATATATAACAATTGGTGGAGATTCTAATTTCTAAGAAGTTGAAGAACAAATGGAAAATCCTAACATTAGAACATTGAGGGAGTTAGCAACACCAAATTTAAATAAAACCCTTATGCATATAATTTCTAGATGTTAAGATAGATTTCTAATTGAAATTTGGTGGTCTTCCACCTTTAGAAGTGAAAGTTGATATATATCTAACAATTGGTGGAGATTCTAATTTCTAAAAAGTTGAAGAACAAATGGAAAATCCTAACATTAGAATGTTGAGGGAGTTAGCAGCACCAAATTTAAATAAAACCCTTATAAAAATGGTGTCTAGATGTTGAGGTAGATTTCTAATTGAAATTTGGTTTAATTCACTTTCTCTATTTTTTGTGGTCTTATAGGTGAAGATCCGTAAAACCATTAAAATTAATCATAGAGCCTTCCCTTCTTATTGAAAGATACAAAGGATTTGCTATATTATCTTTCCTCTGGCTCGGTAACAATATGGAATGAGATTAAAGGTTGTTCATGGAGACGTTCTTTCTTATATCACAAGTAGCCAATATAATAAAGAAAATATGTGGAGTAAGACAATTTACTAAGGAAACATTGTATGAATTGTTGGAGAGGTTTAAGGAGTTATTTGCTAGATGCTCACACCTTTAGATTCTTGAGCAACTTTTGATTTGGTACTTTTATAAAGAATAATGGATAGGAGTACGATAGATGCAGCTAGTGGAGGAGCTTTGGTAAATAAAACACCATAAGCATCCAAACAATCGATATCAAATATGGCCAAAAATTCTCAATCGTTTGGGGTAAAGATGGATGCACTTGTTAAGTGTGTGAATGAGGTAAGTAATATAAACCGTGAGAATAACATTTTATATTCAACTGGTTTACTTTATCAACTTGCTATAAGTTGATTGTAATCAACATGAGTGTTCAGAATATGCTCTTTCTCTGGACATTCTAGAGATATATACCCTACATTATAACATATCTAGTCTTAATAAGCTAACATAATAAAAGGATTTCATATTTAACCTTAACAAAAATATAACCATTATTCCAATCATTATAATCCAGGATTGAGGGATCATCTAAAATTTAACTATGAAAATCAAATAAGGCAATACAGACAACATCACATTTTTTATAGATAACCCCAAACACCTACATATGTTCAGTCTCAATCTTCAAATTTAGTTATGTATTTTGAAGAAATTGTTAAGGAATATGATATTAATAGTCAAAAACTTCAATAGGAAATAAGAGCAAGACGTCAAAACTTAGGAAATTTGATCACTCAATTAGCCACCTCTATTACTAAATTAGAAGTCCAAGCATAAGGAAAATCACCTTCCTAAATGGTGGTGAATCTTTAGGGGAATGTGAGTGCAATGACTTTAAGAAGTGACAAGGAAATTTAATCTAGATCTTCCTTAAAAATGGAGGTAGAAAACCATGACAAAAGAAAAAAGAATGATGAATAAAGATAGAAGATGATTTACCTTTACCAATATCAACTCATGCATGTTTACCACTTTTCCCTTGTAGGTTATCTAAATCAAAAGAAAAGGAACATTAAAGAGAGATCTTAGAAACTTTAAAAAGGTAGAAATCAATATACCACTTTTTAAAAGCCATTAAGCAAATTTTGAAATATGCAAACTTCTTGAAAGAACTATGCACAAATAAAAGGAGGTTGAAGGACAAGGAGAGAATACTTTTAGGTACGAATGTATCAACTATTATAAACAGGAAATTACTAGAAAAATACAAAGATCTAGGTATGTTTACACTTGCATGTGTCGTTAGTGATAAGAAAATTGAGCATACCTTACTAGAATTAGGTACATCTATTAATGTCATGCCACACTCAATTTACTAAGCTTTAATCTAAATTCTTTGTAAGAAACTAATGTGATTATTTAGCTATTTGATCGTTATTATATGTGTTATATTAGTGTTATAGAGAACATTTTAGTCTAAGTTAATACTTTGGTATTTCTAGTGGACTTTTACATCTTAAAAATGGATGGAGACAATTTAAAACATTAATCTTTAATTTTATTAGGAAGGTTGTTTATAAAGAATCCATATGGATAAGGGTACTCTTTCCATTGAGTTTGATAGTGAAATAGTGAAATTTATATTTTTAAGGCAATGTACTATAATTATTTTCACTCCTTTTATCATATGGATATTGTGGATTTAGTTGTGCATAACATTTTTAAAGAAGAAGGTGTTGATTATGAGTTAGACTTTAATGTTAAACTGGAAGTTAATGAGAAAGATCTAAAGATTGAATTAACGTCCCTACTTGATCACCTTATGTTTGTCCAATTAGGTGAAGGAGTGTCACTACATGTAATCATCTCAAAAGGATTAATTAAAGTAAAAGAAGAAAATACTAAGCCAATAAGGGAACCACAAGTAAGACTCAACCTGACAATGAAAGATGGATTTGTTAATATAGATTTGGAAAAATATGGGGAGGAAAGGAAATTGCAATTGCAAGAGTTGGAAGAAATAAGGTTGGATTCTTACAAGAATTCGAGAATCTATAAAGAAAAAAATAAATTATTCCATAATAATATGATCTTGAGGAAGCAATTTGAGGTAGGATAGAAAGTCTTATTATATAATTCTTGACTAAACCTTACGAAAGGTAAGTAACATTCTAGATGGCTTAGCCCTTTTGTTGTCATTAATATATTTCATCATGGTGTAATCGAAATAAAAAGTTTAGATACTCGGACAGACATAGATTAAAACTATTTTATGAGGAATGAAAATTTCAAGTGTGGTGCATACTAATTTAGAACTTCTCCAATACATAAAAGTTTGGGAAGAAAAAGGTCCCATCGAGCATAATGATGTTAAACAATTGTGTTTTCTATGAAGCAATATAAAATATGATAGTTTTTATTAGTTCTATTTTAGTTACATATAGTTTTCATTTGCGTTTTTTAGAATTTATTTTATTGGCTTAAGGAGGAAATAGGTCTTAAAATTCCAATACTAAATTCATATGGTGTGATCATACCTTATGTTATTCATTTATGAGGATCAAAGACTCAAAATTCTAAAATACTAATTCTTATGAGGCAAGATCACACTTTATGCGATTTATTTTTCCAGAATGAAACCCTTAAAATTCCACAATACTAACATTCATAAGGTGTGAACACACCTTATCCATGTTACTAGTCTTTTTGGTTTTAAAGAAATTTGTTTTTATAATAAATATAAAATAATAATATAAAAAAGATATAAAATTTAAAAAGATAAAAGGCATAAATTCTTTAAAATAATAAAATAAACAAAAATAATTTATAAAATTAAAAAATTATTTAAAAACTCGAGTTTCTTTTGTTTCTTTTTCGATGGATGCTTCAAGTAGCCCCACACCAAAGCAGTAGCCTCATTACACCAAAGCAACAGACGTAGTCCACAAAAATCACCAATGTAGACGTTGATTGCCCCACCTCCAGTCCCACGCCCATTACACCAAATGCAACACACCAGGCTCCACAATATTATTTAAATTTTCAAAAAAAAGCTCCACAACATCCAAGCAATGCATCGCACAACACCATCCCAAACACTAGGCACACCGGCTCTAGTCCATGCCTAGCAGTGACCACCACACGCAGCCTACAACTCCAACACATTGTAACATCCCATCAGACCATCACATGCAGCCAACAATTCTATAGTAACAACCACTAATGCCCTAGAACTTTAGCTCTCTACTATTATTGAATTAATGTCCTATTTATTTTACTTAGTTTTTATTAATTAATTTCAATTGCTTTCATTGTAATTTTAATTTAGTTATTACTAGGTTGTTTTAATTATTTTTGGATTAGTTTTAGTTTTTAATTGTCATAATTATGGATGTTCAAAAGATAATAATGGAACAATAATGAAAGGAAAGCCTATGATCAATTCAACTGAACAAAATCAATCTGACATTATACCTAACACAAGTACCTATAAGAAGTGTGCTCAAACAAAAAAAAAACACTTCTATCTTGCCACCAGTTTAATAAGATCTTTGTGCATATCTTACTTTTAACTCTAAAGAAAAAAACAACAGAATTTTACGCTCAAAACTTGACATATTAATAAAGGTAGGTATATGCATCATCTGTCCTTAGAAGACTTGCATATCAAAGAAAACTTTGATGATTTGTTTATTAACATGAGTTGGAAATAATATGTGTTAATTCAACATTCAGTATTTATTGAATTAACTACGAAGTTTTATATTACCTTTAAATTTGATAAAATAGATAATTTTTCTTTATGTAGTCCTAATATGGTACAATATAGATTAATGGGTGTCGAATTTAAATAGAGCATCATTGATTATAATTTTGCCCTTAGTTTGATAGATGAAGAATATAGTACTTTGACTCAATACAAAGAATTTATTGTGGACTATGGTGATATTGATTCTTTTAGAGTGTGGAAATCAATGTCTTCTGTCTCGTTAGGTTATTATCTAAGTGAATGTAAGGGTAGTGATTTTAGTGAGCTTGCATCATTTTTTGGTTTTTAATTATTCAAGAAGGAAGGCTACGACTTGTACATGCATTAAAACTAAGTTTTTTTTAAATTTGGTGTATGGTAAAAAATATGACATGTTAATTTAGGTGCTTGGTTGGCAATGCAATTTAAAATCGTTATTTCTTCTAATAGGAATTTATATCTTGGCTCCCTTATTACTCATTTGGCTATTAGTCTTAAATTGTTTGATGTAATTGACACTGATATGCATATTGCCTGTCAGATGGAACTATTAGACAAGTCTTGTTTAAGCATGATGCGGTTAAGCAACAAAGGAGAACATTTCATTTTATAGCATATGACGAACACCTAACCCCCACCCCAAAAGAGGTCCATCATCAATATAACAAGATGATCGTGATGTTCCACCACTGATGTATCTTCCAGCTCCACCAATCCGATATGAACATCACTTTTAGTTGGGGAGGTTGGAACATCAAATTTCTCAAATGGAGAAGAATTTGGATGCTTTGCTCTAATTTATGGGGGTGATACCTACATTTCCACTGACACCATAGTACATGTCATTTTAGATGCTCTCAACTTAAGGGAGTATTTTGTCTATGCTTTATTTTTATTGATTATTTTTATGGCTTGTGAACATCTTGTACATCCATTATAGACAATATATGATTTCGGTATGGGGAGCAAGAAAATATATATTATGATAAACTTTGTGATTAGACTATGATTCATATATTGATTAATCCCCATGATGGCCTCATAATTTTCTGATTATTGTTTATAAATAATCCCTAAGTTAGGATACAATTTTGGTTAAGAAGTAATGTATAAGAGAGACAAATATGATTAGTGTTTTTCACTAAATTAATTTAAGTATCTCATTGGTTTTGTTGAATGAAAGTGTGCAAGAATTAGTGCATTTTGACACCTATATAAGCTTTAAGCCTAAGAGCATTCAGCACATTTCTATTCATAGACTTCCTTTTCTTGTGTATTGTCAAGCATAGCTTCTTTATGTTAGAACTTGCTTTTGAATACATGTTAAGACTACATTTTTGATGAATTTGTGCATAGAAATTAAAAGGGAATTTATGACACCATTTTTGACCTAAACAAGCCTATCTCACTTTTTATCCTTAAAATAAAAACAATTTGAGCCTTAACCTTTCTTTTCTTACATACTAACCTTATTACAAGCTAATTTACATTTCTTTTTGTTGATTTTCTCAATAATTTTGAACCGCTAAATTTAAGGAATTATCGAGCTTATCTGCATAAGATTTTGACTATTTTATGAATAGTAAATTAGTTGATTCAAGTTGCATAATTTTAATTGTTGATTATATATATATATATATAATAAAGGAGAAATATAAGATGAAAAAAAGAAATATCCTCTTTTATGTTATTGTTAAAGAAAGAAAGAAAAAATATGACAAATGAAAAAATGAAAAAAAATGAGGTGATTGAAAAGGATGTTATTTGATTCAAGTGAGTTTTTTATTAATTTAAGTTGAAACTTGTGTGTATAAGTTTGTATGATTTCTTTCAATATATTTAACCTAAAAACTTCTTTTTTTATACCTTACCTAAGCTACATTACAACCTTTATCAAGTCCATTTGATTTATGCATTAGGTTCATTTTTATCAGTGGTTGAGATATGATTCATGAGCAAGCTTATAAAAATAATGTATTATTCTTTAATTTGAGAGCTTAATGAACCCTAAACACTTTGATTTTATGGAGAGAAAATCTATAAGAGGGTGTCAAGTAATGTTTCATTTGATTTTGATGGAATTAATGAGATGCTATATTTTATTTCTAAAATTATGTTCTATGAGTGCTTGTTCTATCAATTGTTATTTTATCATAAACATTTATTGTGTATTAGCTTTTGGGATATTTCTTGATAACATGAAAGAAGATGAGAGGTTGTTATAAAGATGATTGATTTATTGAAATGATGTATGCTTAAGAACAAGCATGAGTCCAATGTGGGAAAATTTGATACGATGTTATTTGATTATGTTAAATGCAATTATCTCTTTTTTGGCTATATTTTGGTGCTTAAATAGGAAAATTGATATTTTTGTTTACCTTAGGAGGTAATAAGTGGAGATTGCATAAAATTGTAGCGTTATTAGTCAAAAATCACGAATTTTGAAAAAATAGATAGATCACTGCAGTAGATAAGGCAAAATCACAATTAATTCCATATTCAATCCAAAAGTTTGAATTCAATTAGGAAACTTATTTCCATCCCCATTATTTTTTAATTTAGATTTGTTTTAGATAGGAATCTTTGCAAGATAGGAGGAGACTAGGTTTTGAGTATAAAAAGAAGACAAAAACACATCTAACACCTCCATATCATTCTATTTTCATTTCTTAGTATTTTTCTCTTAATCTTTTTTCTTTTCTTTTATTTTTGGTGTTAGAACTAAAGCCATATGTGCTAAATCCAAATATTATGATTTAAAAGGACTTAAAACACTAGTTATAACCTTATGAGGTTTTGTTCTACATATAGATTCATGTTTTAATTCAAGTATTTCTTATTTTATGTTCTTATATTTCATTAATAATTGATATTGATTACTTTGACAAATTAATTTGATGTTGATTATTCTATAACTTGCCATGAATTCAGTGTTTCGTTATTGACATAAAGGATTAGTGTAAGTAGCAAATAGGTTATTTATAAAGTTGTATATTTAACTTATAAGAAATAAGAAACTAAATTGAATAGCTTTAGCTAACTTAATTATTTAATTTTAGGGTCTAACATTTTTTTGGTGGTAAATTAGTGTCTAACATTTTTTCACTTAAGCATTTTGCTATCATTTTATTGGGATGGAATACTATCAAACCTAATTAATTAATAGTAAGCTTTGAATACTGGGTTTGAACCAATTAATTTAGAAAATTTTGAGACTTATTATGACAATCCTGATATGTTTGAGACTAATTACTTGAATTGTGAAATTATTCTTTTTAAACCAATGATCAATGCTAAAATTAGATGAAATCTTTCCTTTAAATCAGAGTTAAGTACAATTAAATTTCTCAATTTTATATTCAATTAATTTATTTTGATTCCTTGATAATTTTAGTTAATTAGTTAATTAACTATAAACCCCACTTGTATTGTTTATTCAAAATAAGAAACTAATTTTTAGCTCTCTTGGGATTCAACCTAATTTCATGACGACTATAAGAAGTTAGTAATTAAATGGAAATTAAATTTGAGGGCTTCAACAACTCTATCACATGTAAGTAACTTATGTGGCATTTAACTAATGGGGAGTTAATCCTATTAGATTTTCCATCCTTACAGGGTCATTTTTTGAACTTTTTTAAATGTTAGGGTTTGATTTGAATGCTTTAAAATGTTAAAGTTTAATTTGTCAATTGAGATAAATCTTAGGGTTAAGTTTGCCCTTGTTGATAGTTTCTTTTTAATCTTATTTTTTATTACAACCATTTTTAAAAAAAAGATAAAGGGTAGGGACTTGTTAAAAAAAAAACTTCTGACTCTAATATCTTTAAGTTCAATAACTTTCATATTAGACCCATTTCATTAGAATCAGCCCAATAAACTACATGGATCACTATATATTATTTAAAATAATCTGACAATCTACCACTTGGCTCATATAATGAATGAGTGATCAGATTGCAACAATTACAAGTCATTTAATGGCATGATTTCTTTTGTATATCACATAACCAACTTAACTCAAAAATAATAATAATTGAGGATTACTATAATCCTCAACTTTCTTTTCTTTCAGATGAGATAACTTTCATCACACTTAAACAAAATATATACAAATAAACATAATCATAACTTTAATTAAATTCACAAGTTTCATAATAATATGAGCAACTTAAATATATGAATATACATATATCACACTATAATGTTAACAAGAACTTATCTATAATTCCAACCTATTCAATACGATCAGAAAATATATTAGGCAAAAATCTTTAGTTAATAGACCTACTATCATCAAGTCAGTACCATTATGTCCAATCGACACTTTTATTTGTACACTCTTTTTTGATAGATAAGTACTTCAAATCTGTATGTTTTGCAACTTTTGAGTAGTTGTCTTTCTTAGAGAAGAAGATAGTTGTGGAATTATTGCAACAAAATTTTAACAACCTAGCTATACTTTCTATAATACCAAGCCCCAAGATAAAATTTTACAACAACATTGCATGGAAGTAACCTCAAATTTAACATTTACTATTTTATAGGATTGTTTTACTCTCTCCACCTATTAGGAGAAAGGATATCAAGGACTAAACTAGATCAAATAAAGCTATTTAAACATTGCTGAGACATTCTAATCATAACATCAAAAATTTGATAAAATAAAAAATTGATAAACAAGCAAACATTTAATCCTTATTTAAGACTAATAACATGTTGGATATTACTTTTACATTCATAAAAATTATAACTATCATAAAATAAGATCAAATTATAAAATTTTCCTCCTTTGACAATTCTTTAAATGAAAAACATGGCCTTGCCATTTTTTCTAACAACAATGACAATAACCCAATAGACATCTCACTGAGATGCGAATTTTTGGGAGGTCTTGTAGTGTATAATGTTACCTTGTCACTTTTTCCAACTGTTAAATTTTAGTCATTTTTTTAATGTATGATTCCATAAAGGAGAACCTTTTACTATATCACAAGGGAAAGAGACAATTTATTTTTAAAAAAATCACATAACTTACTAGATTACTAATAAGACACAAGTTTAAGTTTAACTTCCTTACTTTTAACTACACTAGCAACAACCATTTAGCCAAATATTTTGAGCCCAATTTGCTAAGACAACTTTTTCCCTGATCCAATTTTCTCAATTCCTATTACAATTTTCACAAAATATTTTTTTTACTAACCTTAATTCAGATTCCTAAATACAAGTCTACCTCTAAACTTTATATGAAAGTATAGTGTTTAAGAATTAAAATCTTAGCAAAATCAAACTCTAAAAAATGGGGCAAAGTCATTATCTAAAAACAAAACCAATCATAAACCTTTTACTCTAGACAACACATAAAGTTGAAGAATTCTATTTTCCAGGTCGAGCTTATAATATGAAAAACAAACAAAAACAAATGAGAAAAAGCGAGAAGTGGCAACATAAAGAAAATGAACGATTTTATTTTCATATTAAATTGAAAACTTACTAAAAAAAACATTCTTTACCTAATAAACTTAAAGATCAGCCACTAGATAATATAGAATCAATTCAACTTAAGCTTAAGTTTTCAAAATCAATGAATCAACCCAAAAATTAAATCAAAAACTAATCCATATTTAAATAATCATAATTTTCATAAAAACCAATACTCAAATAAGCAAATCAACAAAGGATCATAAAATAATAACACATCATTCAGATCATGAGTAGATCATATCTTGGGGTCATTGGAGATGCTAAGTATATACTTTCTAGTGGCCTAACCATATGCAGAGACACTCTTACACACCCTCTTTATGCTCCACCTGAATCTCCAATTTATTTATTAGGTCTCTTTATATTTTTCTCATCATATTTTTCCCTCTCTCTTACAATATTTAGAGTCATTATAGGTTCTAAAAACTCAAGTTTATTTTTTTGTCTCTCTCCTCTAACTGTAGACCATTCTTTTTATTTACTTATTGAAACATGAGATAGTTACCCATGAGGGTCGTTATATAGCATACACAGTATGAAATGTGTGTCATAGCATAGCTCCCACTAAGTCTCTCTTTTATGCTATGCAAATCACGAATCTAGCTTTACTTAAAAATTAATCCGAGCCACTAGATTAACATACCTAATGCTAATCTTGACACTCGAGATTTGGCTTTAAAGCTTCAATGTGAAATCTAAATCTTTCACATCCGACTCATCAGAGTCTCATCTTAGACTTACTAAGGTGACTATTCAAATATAAAAACTTATCATACACACTACACAAGTATAAAGATAATACAATATCACATATACTCAATATTAATATTGTGAAGTCTCATCCTACCCGCTACTTAAGCATTAGGGTGATTGCCTGTATGATAAGGTCAATCAGAAGCCTGATATATAGTGACATTACAATGTGCCTTATCATGTAATTGCGTACCAATGAATATTTTAAAAATAAAATTTTATTAAACAAACGCTCGTTACAATTAAAAACATGTCTATTATACAACAAAATATAACTCAATGAAAAAACTAAATTCTACGCAAACCTAAACTCATCATATGAGCCTTAAACGAATCTTGGGGAATAGGTTTAGTTAAGGGATCAATTATCATCTTGTTAGTAGGCATATACTTTATGGCAACCTTTTTATTTTTTATGACATCTCTTACAAAATGATAATGCCTTTTGATATGTTTAGATTTTCTATGAAACTTCAGATTTTTAGCAAACTGTATGGTTGCAGTGTTGTTACATAATATTTCAATAGGATCATTAACTCTAGGAGTAAGATTAAGATCCTGAAGAATAAGATTAAGATCCTGAAGAAAACTTTTCAACCATATTGCCTCCTGAGCGGTAAGACAGCAAGCAACCTATTCTACTTCCATTGTTGGTTATACAGTTTTGCTTCTTGCTGTACCAACATATGGCTCCCCCTCCTAAAGTGAAAACATATCCTGAAGTTGACCTAGACTAATTCGAGTCACCACCCCAATTAGCATCCAAATATCCTCTTAACCTTAAATCCCCGTCTTGATATCAAAAGACTAGGTCTGAAGTACCATGAAGGTAGCGAAAAATCCTTTTGACTGCTTGCCAATGAGCAGGTCCTAGGTAGCTTTGGTAATGACTCACCAAACTAACCGCAAAGCAAATGTCAGGTCGTGTACACAACATAGCATACATTAAGCTTCCTATGGCACTAGCATAGGGAATATTACTCATTTTCTTCTTTTTCCTTATTTGTTTTAGGGCATTGATTAAGACTCAATGTAAGAACCTTTTCAACTGAAGTATCAATGAGTTTGGAATAATGCATTCGAAAATGTTCTAACGCTTCCTGACTTAAACCAAGAAGCTTCTTAGGATGATTTTTAGTTATTTCCACACCTAGGGCATACCTAGCTTCTCCCATGTCTTTCATATCAAATTTAGTGGTTTTGAGCATCTCTATATTATTGCCGGCTAGTAATATGTCATCAACATACAAAATGAGAAATAAAATTTTACTTGTTGCTCTCTTGACATACACACAATGGTCGTCTGAAACTATGACTAAGCCAA
Organism: Erythroxylum brevipes; assembly: GCA_027479065.1. Lineage (NCBI taxonomy): Eukaryota > Viridiplantae > Streptophyta > Magnoliopsida > Malpighiales > Erythroxylaceae > Erythroxylum > Erythroxylum brevipes. The sequence continues at coordinate 37,856,439 of JANIHY010000209.1, forward strand.
AAGAAGTAATGGCTTCATAAAATCTAAAATACCACGATCTGGAAGACTGTTTGAGACCATATATAGATCTTTTAAGACGACACATTTTGTCTTCTTGACCTTTTGATACAAAAGCAATAGGTTGATTCATATAAATCTCTTTCTCAAGGTTACCATTGAGGAAGGCAGTCTTTACATCCATTTGAAACGAATCTAGGTCCAAATGGGCAACTAGAGCCAGAAGTAAGCGAATAGAGGCAAATCTCATCACAGGAGAAAATATCTCTTCATAGTCTATAGCCTTTATTTGGGTATAGCCTTTGCTACCAAACGGTCCTTGAGCTTGTTGATCGTTCCATCCGCCTTACGTTTTATCTTTAAAACCCACTTGTTTCCAATTGACTTTCGTTGGAGCAAAAGATCAACTAGTTCTCAAACCTGATTTCGTGTCATTGAGTCTATTTCATCCCTCATAGCATCCATCCACTGTGTGGTTAAGTGAATCAACAACCTCTTCAAAAGAGATTGGTTCTTCTATTTCCAAAGGAATATTTTCTCTTCAATTTGAAAAAATCGTCGAGGAATTCTTCCACGCTCACTTCTTTGAAGTCTAGGACCTATATTTGTTTGCCTTGATTCAAAATCTCTCCCCTAGCTTTTGGAGATGTGGGGTCCTAATCATGTTGAGAACCACTCCCACTATCTCCTTGAGATGTGAGATTTTGAACATGTAGACTATCCATAGGTTCTTATTTTAGAGATTGAAGATGAACCTCATTCTCGATTTGGTTCTCTTAGGCAGAAAAAGTCTCGGTGACTTAGCAAGTAACTAAATTCTCCCCCTCATCAAGAGTATCCTGTTATGACTCATACAAATCTAAGTCCTTTTTTATTTCACCTATGCTTAGGAACTTATCCTTAAGAAACTCCACATTGCGGGAAGTAACTTCCGTCATGCCACCATTTAGGTTCTCACCAAACATAACATATCCTTTAGAATATTCGGGGTATCTTATAAACACCATTTTAGTGGCTTTTGGACCAAGTTTTCCATGTTTATGAGTTGAGTTGTGCCCATAACCAGCCAAACCCCAAGGGCGAAAATAATCTAAATAGGGCTTTCTTCCATTCTATAACTCATATGGAGTGGCGGTTACACTTTTACTTGTCACACGATTAAGAATATAAGTTATCATGAGCAACACATCTCCCCAAAACTTAATCGGAAGACGAGCATGTGCCATCATTGACCTGACCATGTCAAGCAATGTTCGATTGTTACCCTCCGCAACACCGTTTTGTTGTGGAGTTTAGGAATCGTTAATTGTCTTATTATACCCTTTTTCTCACAAAATTATTTGAACATATTAGATAGATATTCTTGACCACAATCGGTTCAAAGAGTTTTAACTCTTCTTTCCAATTGTGCCTCAACTTTAGTCACAAAACGTTTAAATACATCAAGCGCTTCATAATGATGAGCTAAAAGATATACATACCCATAGCGAGAATAACCATCTATTAAAGTGAGAAAATAGATAGCTCCATGACGTGCCTTAACATTCACGGGTCCGCAAATATCAGAGTGAATAAGTTCTAAGGGTTTAGATACCCTTGAAGTCTTACCAAAAGGTTTTGCGGTTGCCTTACTAGCTAAACGTGACTCACATCTAGGCAACTTAACCTTAGTTAGTCGATCTAAAAGACCTTCTTTAGCTAGCCTACTCAATCTATCTTGGCTAATGTGATCAAGTCTAGCATGCCATTTGACAGATTCAAAATTAGGATCAAAATATGAAACATAAACAGATGACGAATTATCATAACATAAATCCAAATCAAGAATTGGAAAATCATTTTTCAATGTAACATGGTCAAAAATATTGCCATTATACATAATATTCAATCCATAATGATTAGAACTAAAAACGAATACAGATTTTATTAAAGTTATAAAAGACACAAGGCAACATCGCACCCCAGGTGGATAGAGAGCATCATGGAGAATCAAAGTATTTTCTCCACATAACTTGAGTTGATATTTCCCTATTCCTAGGACATCTTCTTCACTGTTGTTTCCTAACATGACAATTTGTGAACCCACCGGATAATGATGAAAGTCCACATAGCCAGCTTGATCCCAAACTATGTTCTTGTTTTCTCCCGTATCTACAATCCAATTAAGAAGAGAATTAGCAACTAATGCATGAGAATAAACATATAACTCAGGAGTTATGGATAAGAAAGGTACCTTCTTAGGTTCAGGACAATCGTGAGCAAAATGGCCTTTCTTTCCATAATTATAGCACTTCACACGTGCTATGTTTTTCTTTCCTTGGCCCTTAGCCTTTTGCTTCTTAACAATATGATCATTTGGTCCATTCCTTTGAGGAGGCTAAGAACCTTTTCTTTTACCTCGATTGGCATTGTTGCCCTTTGGTCCTTTGCTTTTAGCAATAAGAGCCACATTGGAGGAGTCGGATGCTTTTAAGCGATCCTCCTCCATTTCGAGGTGCCTAATGATCTTTGAAAGGGTTTTGACATTCTCATTATGTGTCAAAACAAGTTTTACATTCTTCCAGTGCTCAGTATAATCTGGAAGAGCCTGAATCACATTCATAACTTGTTCGTCTTAAGAGATAGCCAGACTAGCTGCCTTAAGATCATGAACCATAACACTCATAGTTTGTAAATGTTTAGCCATAGTACTAGTCGTATTAATCTTGTAATTCATCCACTTGAGTTGCAAAGCATGAAGCCTTGTAGCGGATGTTTGACCAAAAGTGATCTTAAGTTTGTCCCACATGTCCTTAGCATTGGCACAATTCTCAAACTTTCCAATTAGATCGTCATGCATGAAATACAACATAGTATAACATGCCTTATAATACTTTTTGGACCAATCTGCATAAGCCTTTAAGGATGCTTGATATTGCTCACTAACAGTATCAATATCTTTTCTGTCTTTGTCTTTGACTGAAGGCGCAGTCATTATTAGGATCAAATATTCGAGTAATTCTCGTTCATTTAGAAGATACTGAATTTTCCTTTGCCACATATTATAATTGAAGCCGTCCAATTTTTCAGCGGTGGACAAATCACCGATCAAGATTTTATTTGCCATATCTACAAGTATTTATAAACATGACGTAAGGCACATTTTCATTAATTAAATTATCTGAAAAATCCATAATTCATATAGTATGATCAAAAATTTTACTAAGCTCATAATCACCTCATACAAAAAAAATGAATTAGGAATTTCTATAAGTTAATTAACCTATTTTAATTTGACATATCACAAAGATACTAAA
>JANIHY010000209.1:37940199-37953043 GCA_027479065.1 Erythroxylum brevipes
TTATTTTAGACATATTATTGTATCATATTGTATTTTTAAAAAATCTATTCATATTTACTTTGTTTTAATAAATAATTTATATTTTATAACATTATTCAAAATTAAAATTAAGAGCCTTTGAGCTAGACTTAAATTCAAAATTTTGGAGAAAAATCTTTCTAGTTTTCAAACTTTTAGAAAGGCCCTTCTATTAAACTCTAGTTTAAAAATGACGACAGTAAGAACATTATGCATAAATTAATTAAATGTCAAGTACTACTAACTGAATTATCTTAGGATGGTTCATAAGTAGCATTAAAATACAATAATTTTCACACTAGATACCTTGGTAATTTCAGGTATATTGATCAATTATGCAACCATCTTTATGAAGAAATCCACAGACACATAAGTAATATTCCATTTGAGAATCTCATAGTCGGGTTAGTTTAGTGACTTATTTTCTATTAATCACCCGTGCATTAATTTAAGCATTTTCAAACTTTAATTGATGAAATCAATTACTTTCTTCATAAGAAATAAACATAATGTGTGTTAGCTTTATTATTTCAACAATATCCCTTCTTGATGAAACTACAACTAGGAATATTGAATAACAATACGTAAATGTAAATTGAATCACACAATTATGATCCTATCATAATTTCAATTATACAGTAATTATTCCAGGGATTTTATCTCCAGTATTAAAACATCAAATGTAATTAATTTAATACCCAAAATTTGAGATTGTAAAGGAATTCCTAATTTAAGATGGGTGTTAAACTTAATTTTTCCATAAGCTAAATTTCCATTCATAATTCCTATGACTTGGTCTTTTAAATAAGTCATTCTTTCATCAATTATAGCCATTGTCATATATCAAATTGCATCCCAAAGATTGGTTGCAATGGCATAAACTAACAGTCTCCCACTTGCACTAAAGTCAATTGCCTATGCCTCTTATACATCTCCATCCATATGTCGATCATGTCTCTTTTAAGATAGTGACTTAGTGAGAGGATCTACAAGATTTGCTTTAATGAGAAGTCGCTCCAATACTATTTCTTTCTACTCCATTATCTCCTTAATCAAGTAAAACTTCATGATTATATGTTTGGATCGTTGATGAGACCTTAGTTCCTTTGCCTGTGTAATAGCATTGTTGTTGTCACAATACAATACTACATACTCAATAATGTTAGAAACCACTCCAAATTCATTAATGAACTTCTTAATCCAAATTGCTTCCTTTGCCATGTCTAACACTGAAATATACTCTGCCTTGTTCGTTTAATCTAAAATGGATAGTTGTTTGAAACTCTTCTAACTTACTGCACCACTATTTATAATAAAGATGTACCTTGACTGTGATCTACTATCATTAGGATCTAACCGAAAACTGACATCTGATATCCTTAAACTCTCAGTTTAACTCCTTCATAGACCAAGACAACATCTACAATTCTTATCAAGTACTTTAAGATATTTTTCACACCTTTTTAGTAATACTCACCTAGATTGACTTGAAACATGCTCGTTATGCTCAAAGCATAAGAGACATCTTATCTAACACATAGTATCGTATACATGATTGATCCAATTTTCGAAGCATACAAAATACAATCCATTTTTTCTCTTTCCTTTTATGTCTTTAGACGTATGCTCTTTGAGAGAGAAATCTCACACTACATGAAAAAGAATCCCCTTTTGAAATTATCCATGCTAAACCTCTTTAATACTTTGTATATGTATGTGGATTGGGATAATCCAAGCGACCTTTTTGATCTATCTTTATAGATCTTTATCCTTATAATATAGGCTGCTTCTCCCATATCCTTCATCGAGAAGTTTTAGATAGCCAAATCATTACAAAATGAAGCATAGGTATGTCATTCCCAATTAGCAATATGTCATCTACATATAGAACTAATAAAATGACAACACTTCTACTAACCTTCTTATAGGCATACGGCTCCTCCATATTTTTTGTAAAATCAAACTCTTTGATTGTCTCATCAAAATAGATGTTCCAACTCCGTGACTCTTGCTTAAGTCCATAAGTGGACTTTTACAACTTGCATATTTGATTAGGAAATCTGTTAGACTCAAAATCTTCATGTATACACATCCTCCTGTAAATTCCCATTAAGAAATGCAATTTTGACATCCATATATCAGATTTCATATTCATGATATGAAGTTATAGCTAATAAGATCCTTATGAATTTTAACATATCTGTTGCTGAAATGGTTTTATCAAAATCGACCATTTATTTTTGTTTTTAACCTTTAGCTACTAACCTTGCTTTATACGTTTGTACATTATCATCTATGTTAGTTTTCTCTTAAAAATCCACTTGCATCTAATAGGTACAATACCATCAGGCTCATCTACCAAAGTCTGTATTTGGTTAGTATATATGGATTCCATTTCAGATCTCATAGCTTCTTGCCATTTTAAAGAACCGATCTCAAAAATGGCTTCTTTAAAAGTTGTAGGCTTATTCGTATGAGTGATATATTACCATTCCCTTTCTTAATATGTATATCTAATCTAGTGGGGGGACAACGTATCCTACTAGTGCGTCACAAACTGTGTGCCTCTTCAACTCTCGGTTGTATATTATACTATCAACATGAGGTTTTTGTTCCATCTTAATGTGCATTTATAGCTCTTAAACTTCTCTAAGTTCCACCTCACTCCCATGACCTTCTTTGACAATAAATTCTCTTTCTATGAATGTAACATGTCTTGAGATAAACACCTTTTGCTTAATAGGATGGTAAAATTGATATCCAGAACTCTCTCTTAGATACCCCACAACTTTGCATTTATCTTATTTAGCTTGAAGCTTATCAAACGCTTTATATCAGCATCACGTACCCAAATCTTTAAATGTGACAATCTTGGTTTTTTACTAGTCCATATCTCATATAGTGTTTTTTCAACTAATTTGGAGGGAACTCTATTTAGAAGGTAAATAGCAATTTCAATGGCATATCCCTAAAAAGAGATAGGAAGGACTGCATGACTCATCATGAAATGTACCAAAGTTAATAACGCCCTCTTAGATACTCCATTACGTTGTGGAGTTGCAGGAGGATTCCATTATGAGAGAATCTTATTCTCTTTTAAGTAACCAAGAAACTCGTGGTCTAATATTTACCACCTTGATTTGATCTAATACTTTTACTTATTTGTTTCTTAACCTTAAGTCTAAATTCTTTGAACTTCTCAAATGATTCAGACTTTTGCTTCATCAAGTACACATAACCATATCTAGAATGATCATCTGTGAACGTAATAAAATATGAGAATCCATTTTGAGCACTAGCAGACATAGGGCCATATACATCTGGATGTATTTGCTCTAGTAACTCACTGGCACATTTTCCCTTTCCACTGAAGGCTAGTTTGGTCATTTTTTCTAATAAACAAGATTCACAAGTTTCATATGATTCATAATTAAAAGGATCCAAATATCATTCTTTATATAACTTTGCGATTCTAGTTTCATTGATATGACCTAACCTACAATGCCATAAAAAAGATGGATTTTGGTCATTCAACTTTCTTTTTTTTTTCTATTTATGTTAAGAATCAGCCTTTCAAGATATAACTCATACAAGCCATCTGTAAGTAATCCAAATTTATAATAAACATCATCTTTATAAAAAGAACAACTCTTAGTCTTAATAATAAAGAAAAATTCATTCAAATCCAAATAAGAACTAGAAATGATGTTTCTTGTAATAACTAGAACATAATATCAATTATTAAGTTCTAATACAATGCCAGAAGGTAAAGTTAAACTACAAGTTCCTATAGCTAATACGACAACTCTTGCTTCATTGCTAACTTCTAGGTCACCTTTCCTCATCAATATAATCCATGTTAACATCGGCATGTTATTACCTATGTGAGAACCATAACCAGTATTTAATACCCAAGTACATAAAATAGAAGTAGAAAGATTGATCACAATTATAAATGTACCTGAAGAGATAGCTTCCTTAAGCTTCTTATCTTTTACGGAAGCAAGATAAGATTGGTAGTTCCTTTTCCAGTGTCTATTGTCTCTGCAGTGAAAGCATATGCCCTTGTCATTGATCTTCTTCTTGACCAACCTGTACTACATTAGTTAAAGCCTTCTATTTCTTTCTCTTTTTTAACGGAATAATACTTCTAACATTGAAGGATATAGTGAAATCTCAGACAAACTCTAAAGACTAGACGTAGCCTATAAGGGTGAACCAGTACAAATCACGATGTCATATTCTCTAACCCTTATCTCTTTAATTTTCTTGTTGGTTGAAGAATAGATAATAATTTTTTGTTGTTGCATTACTCATCAAATTAAGTGAATTGTTTTATAATAGTCTGAATTTGTAAAGAAAATCAAGAAGATTTTAAAGATCAATATCTCAGATGATTTAACACAATTCAAGCCCCCCCTTTTATGTATTCTACATATTATATGTGATTTTATATTAACAAGTGATTTACTTCAATGATCATGAATAGTGAAGAGTGTACCTATTGAAATATTTTAGTTAAACACAATTTCCTAGTCTACCATTAAATTGCTTAGTTTTTGAAGATGATGAATGTTAATTGATCATAAGTAAAAGCTTAAAATGTTAACTTCTTACTATAATTTTTAAAAGTCATTCATCTTTGTTTATGATTATGTACTCTTGGAACATATAGGAAATGAGTAAATATTTTGAGTCAATGAACTTAATTTTAATGTTTTGCACAAGGACACTTAATTGATTGTTTAATTATTTTATAATACTTAGCGATTAATGATATTAAATTGCTTAAAATAATCAATTTGACTCGTATGTGATTTTAGGCACAATTTAAAAAAAAAAGAAGTTAAAGTGAATTAAAAGTACGATATTTGGACCATATTTTGAAGATTAATCACGGAGTAAGAAGAAATTTAAAAAACAAGAAGAACAAAAAGTGAAAACACAAAGAAGTTGCTCACGAATGTGCATGGAAATTTCATGAGCAAGAGCAACCCATGCAATGTGATGAAAATGCAATAGAAATTGAGCAAAATGGCATCAAAAGAGGAAGAGAAGAGCTATTGGGAAGAAGCAAAATGCAGCGATAAGGTGGATTAAAACAAGAAGTAAAATGGCAGGCAACACAAGAAGGAACGCAGCAACAGAGCACTACACGACGACACACGACGGAAGGAAGCAGACATTGTAAGTGAATGCAGACATTTTCCATAAGCAGCGGTAGGTTTTAAATGGGAGTGAATAGTACTAGTGGACCAGCAATTAATTCAAAAATAGAACAGTAACGCAGAGAGTAGAGAAGAGAGGAAGGCGCTGCTAGGAAGTTTCGATTGGGTTATTCAATGTGAAGAGAGGGAGGCATCACTTGGGAATTTCGGTTGGGTTATTCAAGATGAGGGTTGAAGCAATTTTTTAGGAGGGACTTATGAAGGGTTAGATGTTCAGATGCCAATTCAAAGGTAACAACGATGTCAACAACTTAAGTTAAGTGTTTTTTTGTTTCTTTCTCTCGTTAAAAATTGATTGTGTTATCTTATATTAATTAATTTGAGTTTTGTTTATACATAATCATATTCTCGTTATTATTCTGTTATTTGTGTATGACCTATTAGATATTGTAAAAAGATGATTTTAATTCGTTCATTGAATAGTTTATTTGCAAACTCATTGTCAGAAATGTAATATAGGAATGCTTAAATATTAATTTTTTAAAATTTTGAAGGATCCAATTCACTACTAACCTTTAAATAACTCCATTTATATATATATATATATTAAAAATAATTTTTTAAAAAAACCTTAAGCACTGGCCCCATGTAGCTCCGTCGTTGTCTACAATCAATATGTAACATGTCTCATTATATTATATGCTAAATAGATGGATTACATCAAGATTTTATTGTGAATTTGGGCACAATGTCACTAGCTCTAGAAACTTAATTTCCAAAGTTATTTGACGTATCTCAGCACATTCGTCGACTGCTATTCGTATACTCCCAAACTCTATAGCCTGTGGCCGGGCCAACAGTAGGTTTGAATTTTGATTAACTTACTAGCATTCAATGCAAATTTGAAACTGAAAGGAGACAGACAAAAGAGAGAGCTCATCACAGCATCATCATTTACTCTTAATGCACACGGCAGCTCTCGGCAATAACCAATTCAAATTTATAATTTTATTCTTTGTTATACTTCAATGCATGCATCGCCTGTGAATGATGAGTATAAATCTGCTGTTTATTATTTTGGTATTTTATTTTATTTAATAAATTTTAATTATTTATTTATATGAATCTCACATAAATTATATGTAAATTTTATATAAATCCTATAAAATAAATAGTTAAAATTTTATAAGATAAAATAAGTCAGAATAATATTCTCGTAAATGATACCCATATTTTTGCGAGGAAATGAAATCAGAAGTAGAGTCAGAACTAGAGGCGGAGGAAACTATTCACGCCTTCCAATGTCTACAGTTTGTGACTTTGTGTCACTAATCGCATAAAACAGTGAGCTATATAATAAACGGACAAAAAGAAGGAGACAAGTTAAAAACACATGGTGTGAAACTAGGTGAAAACGTAACTTTACAGATTCTGCGTTGAAGATTGCCATTTTACATACGCCCAGACTAAGAGAATCCAAATAAAGATGACAAGATTTAACACATGCTCATAGTCGGATCCTTTTACACTTCCCGTCCCCAGTGTCACAACAAAATTACCTTCCCTTTGTTAAAAATGTCTCAGAAAACCGAAAAAGGTTAGACTTCGTTACTTGCCAAGGTCTTGTTTTGAATCAAAGAGTTTTTGCAATGGGCAATTGCACCTTGGATAGCGCTCTGCAACTCCTCCATGGACGATGTGTCTCCATGGTAATATGTACCAGTACCACCATTTACCCTGCTTGCTGTCCCTGAACCCATTATTAAGTTCCTCGAAAGTATGCCCGAGTGGCTCGGCGATGATCGCATCGAAGATGGACAGCTCAAGGCACAGCTTCTCCTTTTTTGGTACCCTAGATTTCCCGAGAAAGAGTGAGAAATTGATGAAAACCCGCCATTGGCTTCTTTTCTTGCAACGTTCTTGCTTGAGCCGTCCATGTTCTTAAGAGATCCCTCAGGTTTCAGAGACAAAGAAGATGTGGACATTGTGTGCCTCTCTCCTATCTTTTGGTGCTGTTTCTGGGAAAGTTTCTCATACAATGGCTTCACTTTCTTCAAATACTTCCTTATAACCTCTTTTGCAGTTGAGCTCATTCTTTTCACCGAATAATTCACAGACACGTTGTCGTTATCTCTGATCTTAGGCTCCTTCTTGAACACAGAAGATAATCTCGACAAAGAAAAGTACTTGGTGCTCTTTTTGATCTGGGAATTGAAGTTCACATGCCTTTGACTGTAAGGATTGTTCGTATTCAGTCGCTTAAACTCATCGTCCTCGATGACCGAACTTGGTCTTGATGAATCACACTCACCGGGCAGCACAAGATCACTAGTAAACGATGAGGTTGATTCAGTGCTTCCAGTGGAGTCACGAGAGGCGGTAGTTGTCGTATCAGAGGAAGAGGAAATGCTTGAAGAAGCTAAGATTAAGGTACGGACCATGGAGATACGAGGTGAGAGATGGAGAGGCAAGAGCTGGCCTTTGTAGAAGAGCTCGTCAGCTGGGCAAAGATTAGTGGAAGATTTCCGAGGGGAAAGAGAGATAGTGAACTCAAAGTCCGACGAGGAAGAGGAAGAGAAAGAGTGAGATGGTGATGATGGAAGAGTTTGTGAAACTCTCTTAGTTTTGTTCTCTCGTCTCTTCCCCATCTAAACACCTACATTGACCATCTGCCTTCAGAGAGCGAGAGAGAGAGAGAGGGGGAGAACAGGGTGATTCAAATGTTTCTTATAATGATGAGCTGGGTGTGTTGTGTGGATTTTTCTTTGATCTCACTCTGTTGGTGTGGTCCATGGATCTGTACATGTGTAGTAGTAAGTAAGTAGGTGTAAAACGGTGGATGGATCTGAGTGAAGAGTAACCATAGGACAGGAGAGGAGAGGAGAGGCTCACATGGGGACTTGGCGACCTCCCTTTCTTCTGTCAATAGCCTCTTTCACTTTCAGCCCTCTGCCTCTGCGTGTGTGTTTTGTTTGGCGATTGCATGCAAAATATGGCATCACGTGCCTTTAAACATGAAAGGTGGGGTGGTTAGATGATGGGGTCTAATTAAAAATGGGGTTTTCTTCCTCAAGTTGGTGTTCAATAATAACGCTTTTAACTCCCCAAATTTTGCTTCATGGAAATACATGTGGAAGGTTTAATTTTGGCTTTATAGAATGCATGATGCTGTAATAAGTGTAAGCACTAAGCAATATCCGCCGATTCAACATCATTATTTAACTAGATTTGATCTGCTATTATATTTATACAGCTGTTTTGTTGACGATACAAAAATGTTGAACACTAGCTTACAACATTTGACAATTAGCATGCTATTATGTATTGGCTTCTTTTATGTGACAACCTCATTATTTGCATCAGCATGCAACATAACTATTTGGCAAGCCCAGTCACCTTACCCTTATTACACATCTAAATTATATTATTTTAATCTTCCTCATTTTCCATCCACTAAACTAAATCTCACATCAAATGGAACGATTGCTTAAATCACCTGAAGATGCCCGTATATCCCAGGATCACTTACTAGAAGATTGGTCCCAATCATTTTGTTAGATGTATACAATTGGCTTCTCCACAAAGTTCCGAGATTTGTACTGTACTAGTTAGCATTGGCCAAAAAAATGGTAAGAAACTCATATAATGACCTATATTTAAAATATCGATCAAATACTAGTCAATAGTTTAAACTTCAAAAAATTCAAGGACTTATTTGTAAAAAAAAAAGATTCTGCACATCTATTCCTTCTCACTCTCTCTCTCTTTCTCCTCACTTACCTAGCCCAACCCAACCATCTTCTGCTCCCTCACAGATCTAATTGCTCACCACCATTGCGCCATCGCCTACCATCAAACCACGTGTCTTCGTTGTTGAACCGCCTACCCAACCTCATACTACCCTCCATCCCTCTCTCCAATCACCTGCCCAAGCTCAATTGCTCTCTCCACGACTCTCTTCGGTCCAGTTGCTCGCCCGGAGTCCTGGCCTCTCTAGACAGTTTGTTGTTTGTAGAGTGTACAGTGTAGATTTGGATTTTCAATTTTTCAGATTCGGATTTAAACCCGACCCATCTTGAATTGAATCGAATCGACCTGACTCTTTATTTCAATTTATGATTTTTTTGTTTGTGTTTTTTTGCTTTGAATTGTAAATACATTATGTTTTGGTTGTGTCATGTGTTTATGTGAATGTTTTGGAAGTTGGGTTTGTTGGAATTGTTTGCATGAGTTAGGAAATTTTAGTTTGAAAGTTGAAATTGTTTGTATGAGTTGGTTCAATTTCAATGTAATTTGGCATTGTCAATTTATGAAGAAAATTAATGCATTGAAAATTTTGGTTTTAAAAGTTGAAATTGTTTGTGTGAATTGATTCAATTTCAATGTAATTTAAACATTGTTAATTTATAAAGAAAATTAATGCATTGGAAAATTTGAGTTTGAAAGTTGGAATTGTTTGTGTGAGTTGATTCAATTTTAATGTAATTTAAGGATTGTCAATTTCAAAATTAATGCATTAAGCTATTAGTTTGTTAATTAATTTATATGAACCATACAATTTACTAATTATTGTTTGTAAATAAAAGCATTTAACATATGAATAATCATTTACATATAAGATTTAATATACAATTAAATCATTTAATATATGTAATTAAGTTAAAAATTAAATGTTTGCATTTTTATATTATTTGTTGTTGAATTGTGTCAGATTATGGAAGAAATTGGATCGTGTAGTGTACGTTAACTCTTCATTATGGAGTTAACTTGAGTAAGAAACTAAAAGTGTTGATTAAAATTGGTAAATGAAAATTTGTTAAATCAAAGTTGAGAATTAGGATTTTAGTACCAATGTTGATTAAAATTAGTTAAGAAAACAAAATAATTCTAAGCATTACAAATTGAGTTGTATAACTAAACAAATAAATTAGTTTATAGTTGAATTGTGAGATTACATAAAGTAAGTTGTAAATTTATAGTTGTGAGCTATAGTTGAAGTTGAATATGTTATAGTTGTGAGTGTAAGTTTTTAGTTTATAGTTGAACGATATAGTCATACAAAATGAGTTATATTATATAAGATGTATATGTTTATTGTGTAATTTTATATGTTGAATACTTGAATTTGGTTTTTAACTTATTAGTGAATTATGATAGATGAAATTAAATTATGTATGATGTAATTATACAAAATGAGTTATATTATATAAAATGTATATGTGTAATTGTGTATGTTGAATACTTGAATTGTTGGTTTTTGACTTATTAGTTAATTGTGTTAGATGAAATTGATTTTTAAAGAGAAGAAAGTTTAATTACCTTGATAATTCAACCACTTTAGGAAGATACAATAATACAGCATGGGCTCATGTTGGATTAGTCCCCAAAATGAAGAACTATATCATTTGCTTGATTTGTAACAAGCATTTGAAAGGTGGAGGAATTACTAGATTAAAGAAGCATTTAGATGGGATGAAATGTCAGGTGGAGTCTTGTTAAAAAGTGAGTTATGATGTGAAATGACAAATGGAGACTTTGCATGAAGAGTATTAGCATGAAAAAGTTAGAAGAAAAATATTGAATTATTAAATTAGTAGTGGAAATTCATTTATTGATGTTCAGGATGACTATGATAATATTGAAGGTGGTAGTATGCAAATCCAACAAGAAATAAATGTTACACCTGATGTTAGGGAAAAAAAAGACATTTGTCTAATTTCTTACACCGTGAATAACTTCTAGAGCTTAACCTTCAATTCATAGTATCTTACAATCAATAGTGACTCATAATATTGATATGATAATGGCTAGATGGTAATATGATTCAGGTAGAGTATTCAATACTTCTTAGTCTTATTATTATCAGCCTATGGTAGATGGCATTGCCTCTTATAGTTCAAGATACAAAACTTCTTCAATTGATGACTATAGAGATAAAATTTTGAGTAACTATGTTTATGAAATTATAAATTATTTGGATGAAAGGAGAATGGTGTAGGCTACTTTTGGGTGTTCAATCATGTGTGATGATTGGAAAAATAAAAGACATGAGTCAATCATTAATTTTTTGGTTTATTCTGCAAAGAGCTTTGAATTTTATTGATGCATCTGGCCTTATTATAAATACTGATACTCTATTTGAGATATTCGATGAATTTGTTAATAAAGTTAGGCCAAAAAATATTGTTTAGTTTATTACTGACAATAATTTCTCTTATAAAGTGGCTAAAAAAAGATTACAAAGCAATTATAATTCTTTTTATTAGACTTCTTTTTACTGCATATTGCATTACCTTAATGTTGAAAAATATAAGAGATGTTAGGTATTTTCCTATTATTGATGAGACTGTACAGAAAGCAAAAAAGGTTATTAAGTTCATCTACAATCATGCATGGTCTTGAATTTAATAAGAAAGAATTTCATCAGTAATAGGAATTTGTGTCGTCCTATTATTATATGACTTGCAACAAGTTTTTTATCACTTCAGCGTGTTATTATGATAAAAAAAGATATGAGGCAAATGTTTACAAGTATAAGTAAGTTGTATCTCAACATGTTAGGGTTAATGCTGAATTGGAGATTTCTAAAATTATACTTGAAGATATTGATTTTGTCGTAATGTCAAATAATCATTGGCGACCCTTTGGTAAGGGTACTTCGTTTAGCTGATAATGATGTAAAGTCAAAAATAGGTTATTTTTATGATGCCATGGAGAGAGCTAAGGAAGCAATCTAGGCTAATCTGAAAAGTAACTTTTCTTTGTACACACCTTATCTTACAATTATTAACAAGAGACGAAAAGGACAACTTTATTCTCCGTTATTTGTAGCTGAGACATTTTTAAATTTTAGTGTCTATTTTAAACTAAGTTTTATAAAGAAAACTGAAGTTAATAGGAAAATATTATTAACTATTACAATAGTTGTCGCTTATGAGATGATGCAAAATCTCCTAAGCTCACAAATAAAGATTTATAAGGAGGCTTCTGGTGATTTTGGAATACAAATTGGTATTTGTTAAAGAGAAAAACTTAATTTAGGTATGTATTTTTTTCACTTTTAATGCTTGTTAAAAGATAATCATCACTTTATTTTATCTATAATGTTAATTTTGTTGTCTTACGACTTACATTTTCTTGATGAGACCAATTAAAAAATGGTGTTCTAAAATTGCAAAGGTTTTCAATTCAAATTCTAAGTTAATGTATGAGTACAACAGGTTGTCGAAAGAATTGAAGCATATTTGAATTTATCCATTATAAGAAACTGAATAGATTTTAGTACAAAAGATTGAACGACTTGTTCTTTGTTTGATAAAATGTAAAGCTTCAGGAAATGTATGTTATTATCATTATTAAGATAGATATAATTTCTTACATTTTTAATAATTTAATTTTATTGTTTATTAGGACTCTTAATATAGAATAAGTTGTTCAGTAGATCTATTTTGCATTGATAATATCAATTTTTTGGTGGATTGAGTTTTTGAGCTATAGAGTTTGATAGATAAGAGTGACTTAGAAGATAATCTTAGATGAAAAAATATTGACATATCATTTGATGTAATGAATTTAAAAAATGGTGATAATGAGGCTCCTCTCAATAATGAAGATTTTTATACAAAAAGAGAATTGATGTCAATGCAATTATAGTAGGG
>JANIHY010000209.1:38085709-38096849 GCA_027479065.1 Erythroxylum brevipes
AGCTAAAGATGCAAGTAACCAGTATTGGGACTTCAGTGAAGGGTTTGGAAGTTCAATTAGGACAACTTGCAAATGCTGTTGGGAATTTGAATCAGATGACATTTCCAAGTAATACCGAAACTAACCCGAGAGAGCAATGCAAAGCCATCACTCTTCGAAGTGGAAAAGAATTGGAAGAGGTGAAACCTAAAGAAAAAAATTCCACTCAGTCCAATGATAACGAAGAACAGAATACTTGTGAAGAAGCAAGTGCACCTACACAAGTTGAGAAGGAAGTTAGTTCGGAGAAGAAACTGGAAGGGGAACTGCAAACAAAAATCATCCCCAAGTTACCATATCCTCAAAGATTTCAACGGAAGAAAATCAATGATCAATTCGCAAAATTCCTTGAAATCTTTAAGAAACTTGAGATCAACATTCCCTTGATTGAAGCTATTGAGCAAGTACCGAATTACGCAAAATTCATCAAGGACATTGTTACCAAAAAGAGGAGATTTGGAGACTATGAGACTGTATTGATGACTGAGGAGTGTAGTGCAGTCTTGCAAAGAAAGTTACCACAGAAACTGAAAGATCCGGGAAGCTTCACAATTCCGTGTGAGATTGGCAACACACATTTTGGTAAAGTGCTTTGCGATTTGGGAGCAAGCATAAATCTCATGCCTCTTTCCATTTTCCAAAAGCTGGGATTAGGAGAAGTCAAGTCATCGACAATTTGCCTCCAACTAGCCGACCGTTCTCTCACTTATCCTTGAGGTATTGTAGAAGATGTTCTTGTTCGTGTTGACAAATTTATTCTCCCTGCAGACTTTGTGGTGCTCAATATGGAAGAAGATAAGGAGATCCTAATCATACTTAGGAGACCATTCTTGGCTACCGGAGGCGTAGTAATTGACGTGCAACAAGGGGAACTAACCTTGCATGTAAATGGGGAGAAGGTGAAGTTCAACATATACAAATCACTCAAACATCTAAGTGATACACTGACTTTCAACTGAGTGGATGTCATATCCTCTTGTGTGGTAACATCTTTTCCTTCCATTATCTCTAAAGACTCATTATTGACATGTTTGGAAGGTATGTTTATCGAAGATGCAATGGATGATGATGATGCTTGTTTGATGAAGGTATTGGATTGTTTTGAATGCTTGAAAAATTTTAATCAACCCGAGCCTTTGTTCTATGTGACTAATGCTGATGTTGTTGGTGATGTGAAAGATGTGCATCCATTGAATGATTTGAAACCCTTGCCTGAAAATTTGAAATATGCATTCTTGGGTGTTAATCAAACTTTTCTTGTCATTATTTGATCTTCATTGACTCATTTAGAAGAAGAAAAATTTCTTAGGGTGTTAAGGGAGTTAAAAAATGCATTAGGATGGTCAATTTCAGACATTAAGGGAATTAGTCCTTCTATTTTAATGCATAAAATTCTGATGGAGGACTGATCGGTTGAAAATCGATCTCTTCAATTGTGTGAATTGGAAGAATTTTGAAATGAAGCGTATGAGAATTCCAAATTCTACAAAGAGAAAACTACGAAATGGCATGACCAACACATCACGAGGAAGGAATTTGCTTCAGGAGAGAAAGTTTTAATTTTCAACTCGAGATTGAAGCTTTTTCCAGGTAAATTGCGCTCTAGATGGTCGGGGCCTTTTGTTGTGAAGAATGTTACCCCCTATGGAGCAATTGAAGTTGTGAGAAGTGATGCAAGAACTTTCAAAGTGAATGGGAAAAGATTGAAGCATTATTATGGTCAAGAATTGAGAAATATTACAAGCATTTCACTTAAGGACCTATGATCAAATGGCTACGTCGAAGCTATCGACGTTAAACATAGCACCTGTGGGGAGGCACCCCAATCTTATCCTTTCATTTTAGTTCTTTGTTGTTTCAATTTCTTTTTATTGCTTTCATTTGAGTACCTTATTTGCTTTTTATTTGTTTTGTTAGGAATGCAATATTGGAGTTATGAATTATGATTTCAAGTCACTGAGCCTTCTACACTCCAGGGAGTCCTTATGTTCTCATTTCCTTATTAGTATTATTATTATTTAGGCATTAAGGACAATGTTGTGTTTAAATGTGGGGGGGAGGCTTTAGTTTGCTCTAGGTTATTCGGATTTATGATGTATTGTGAGGGTCAAATTTGGCACCTTCTTGCTCTTGTTTGAACTTGAGAAAATTTTTAAGTTAGTTGCATGTTTTGCATTTTAAAAAAAAGAAAATTTAATTTGAATTTTTTCAAAAATTACAACAATGTTTTTTGTTTTTCTTGCATCTTAAGTGTGTCAGATTTCTTTAGGATTCCTAATCGTTGATTTAATTCAAGTATTATGCGTGAGATTTGGTTAACAACGATAAATGTATAAACTTGATGAATGGATTTTAATGTAACACTTGAGCTTTCTAGATAGTAGAGTGACCTTGAAACTTTGTTGTATTGACTTAATAGACGACCTATGTGAGCTCTTGTGCCTTCAACATTATTCTTTGTTGTGTGAATTCTTTCAACGGTATAATTCTCTAGAACTTGCTTAATATCTTGACTCAGCATGCTTGCATAAATATGATAAAGGCATCTAGGTTAAACCACTTTAATTTAAATAGTCAACCTAAAACATGATTTCCATTAGAAAGCCCCTTTGAGCTTTTATCCTTTTATTTGCTTTCCACATTATTAACTTAGCCTTGATCTCATTTTTATACTGTATACCCTATGGCCAAGGTTAGTAGAGCATCTATTTGGCAAAGTTGAAGATGTAAGTTGGTTGACATATGATGACGTGGTGGTAATCCGAATGTTTGGTTGTGAATACAACACACACACACACAAAACCAGAAAAAAGAAAAAAGAAAAAAAAGAGAAAGAGTTTCTGCCATGTGATTGAAAAAAAAAAGAAAAAAAAGAAAAGTGTTTCCTAAGTGTTTCGAATTATATACTTGTTTATAGGAAATCCAAATGGAATGAAAAGAAGTGGAGTTGTTTAGGTTTAATTTGTTGAATTATGTACCTGGATGCATACATGTACATGAGTTCTACGATATTCTGTATAACTCTATTGCCTTTGCTTTAGCCTTCTCTTATGTTTCTTTTACCTCACCTTTAGCCAAGCCCCATTACAACCATTTTAAAGACCTTTTGATTTGTGTATAGTATATGCGCACTTTGATAGTGTTGTCAAGATTGAAAAGCAAGCATATGGTAGAATGTATTTGTTGATCGAATTTTGAGAGTTACACATTTGAGCCTAAATAGTTTGAGTGTTGGAGTGTATATCAATGATAGGACTTATTATTTCGATATGGCATAGATTTCCTTTAATTCTATTATGCTAGTTTAGCTCGACTGTTACATGTAAACTGAGTTCATTGATTTTATGTGTTGATCGTGGTAAATCGAATTCTAGTTATCATGCTTGAATTAATTGATATGGTTGCGGATCTGATTTGAAAGCTACATACTTAAATATTTTTTTTCGCATTGGATGTTTTTGTTTTTCTGCACCTTGTTTTTCAGGTTTTCTGTAGTTTTGCTTTTTGTTCTTTTTTATTATTTGAGGACAAGCAAAAGCTAAATGTGTGGGAATTTGATACACTCATATTTTCATATATGTTTAGGAGTTAATTCAGAGTCGTTTACATTCATTTTATGTTCATCTATGATTGGTTTATCATGTTTTAGCATTATTCGAGATTCGTTGATGTAAAATGCATAAATAAAATAACTAGACTTGAATTGCATTGTTTTTTGAGTTTCTGGCAGACTTGACCTCTAGTCATTGTAGGGTTTTTATCTCAAGATTGGTTTAGTCAAAAATTCTGAAATTTCATACTTAAATTCTTAACTTATTGATGGATTTTTTGAGACAAATTGCACATTTTTCTGAGCTGGAATTCAGGAGAAATAAATTCACAAAATTTGCGTATTTTGGAGCACCAAAATGACCTATTGACGATGTTTTGATCATAACTTTTGACTCAGATGGTGAATCACATGATTCGAGTCTCATATTGAAGCTAACTCAAAGATAAAGATACCAACAAATTTTGAGTTCCTAAATCTTCACCGTTTATTTTTTATGCACTGTCAAATTTGACCTTGATCTATTCCAAGAAGCCAAGGATCAATATCAGCCCCCACTTTTTAATAATTTTAGCCCATGTACAGCTCACTCTTCACTTCAAAAATAGCCCCCACTTCATGCCACTACTCGACACTTGCCTATAGCCTCCAACATCAACAAAGTAGTCTCCATTTTATTCACGCTAGCAGCCTTCCTAACAACTCCACCTTCCTATCAACTCCACTCTTCACGCAAGCCATCCTTCACGCCACTCCCATCCACATAAGCTCCATCTTTGACTTTTCAGCAACAAACCAGCCCCTACATTTGTTGGACCCCGTTTTCAGAGCCCAACATCTGGAGTTATAAACCTTGGGTTTGCGTAGTATCTAGTAAGGTTATTTCCAATAACCCTAAATGTAGCACCCCCTTACCGTAGGGTATACACCGAGACGCCCGTAGATCATTCCGGTACATAACCTACTGTACGGGTGCACTACGATTCGATCATTTCTATTATCCACGTGGCATCAATATAATTAAACTGTAATATCCAAAATCACTAAATTTTAAGTCTGAAAGATACTTCTCATTTCATTTCTTAAAAACCATAAGTTCACAATTCGGTCATAGTTACAACTGTACAAATCCATAAGGAACTAAAATAACTCCTAACTAGGTCATCCCCAAAAGATCCCAGCTGACCAACCTGTGAGCCATACTTCTCTTGCTAGCGCTCACACTGCAGGAAAAGTCAAACCCTGGAGCTAGGAGTCAATAATCGTTGTCCTGAAAAATAATTGCAATGTTGGGTGAGTTTGCAAACTCAGCGAGAAACCATCATCGATGGTCCACCCAACTCATGCATATACAAATAGTTCACATAATATCACACAATAGCGTATTCAGAAATATCACATGCATCCAATTTCACAATTATAAGGCATTTCGCCTTTCTCACAATACACAATTTATCATTCATATAAAAATGCACATGTGGCACTTCTCATTTTATTACGTTGTTGTGACTGTGAGCTTGAGCTCATTTACGTTGAGCCAGTGGCTCTGAATTACATTCGGCTTGAAGCTCTGATACGTTGAGCCTGTGGCTCTAAAAATTTTGTTGGGCTCGAGGCCCTGTGCGTAGAGCTTAAAGCTCTAAAATACGGTGGTTGCACCGGTCACAACTGTCTTTATCTGAGCATACTTTTATGCATGAATGCACATGCCTCAGTTTGCAATATTCGTGTCACAATATGATACCAATTAACCAATTTCAATTTCAATTATGCACAGTTAACACTTCAATATCAAATTCCAAATATTTCGGACACCTGTGGTCTGAAATTAATCAAAAGCAATCACACAAATCCTTCCTTAACTCCACATGGCATAGGTGCATAAAATGTAACACATAAAGGTTGAGAAACCAACTAGGTTACTCACCTCTGAACTTCCGAGCTACTGCCGGGAAGTCTCAGCTATGTCGGACGATCGACGCTCCACTTGAGCCTCTAAAACAATCAGAATAATCAAACATTACTAATTGTACAATTTTTAATATTCAATAATTGCATATGTAGCGAATGTGTTGAGTATAATACATGTTATGACATTCCCGATCCTAAACCCGAATCTTTCCAAATCCACTCTTCCACTCTAATTCCTAGCAATTCCTAATACCATAATTCAATTGACTAAGTTCTGAACTCTCTAAAGTCAAATTCCAAGACATAAGAACTATCCTTAAATCGAAATCAAATTCACTATTCAATCACCATCCGATTTCGAGAACCAACGAAATAAATTCTGAAATTTCATTCTCTAAATTCACAATTCTTAAGTCTCTAAATCATAATCAATCAATAGCCAACTCAATAAGGATTTAAACCTCAAAATCTCCAATTAAAAGAAGCCATTTCACCTTTGGAAAAAAGGCGTCCTCGCCGCGGTGCATGATCGCTTGCCACGGCGACACTCCTCGCCCGCGTCGCGGTGTACGCTAGAGGGCGCCTTGCTGCGTGTTCGCTTTCGCTCGCCGCGACGTGCGCTTTCGCTCGTCACGGCGTGTGACAGAATTTTGCTCACCGCGGCGTGCAATGCACACGTCGTGGCGTGCGAAAGAGGATTTGCTCGCCGCGGCGTGTGATGAACACGTCGCGATGCGCGAACCCAGATTCACGCCCGAAACTCAAATTTTTTAGTTCTATCAATTTCTAATCCATCTATTCTCTTTAAAAACACTCTAAAACAACTCAATACACTCAAAACCATTAACCCCTAAACTCAAATCCATCAAATAACCATTATTCATCAATTACCCAAAATCAAACACAATAAAATTCTCAAATCCCTATCATCCGGAACTCATCCTAATTCCATTTCTCAAATACTTCAATTAATCACTGAATCAAACAATTTAAAGCAGAAGAAATAGAACTTACTTGATTTAAGCTTTAAAACCTTTGAAAATCAGCAAGGAACTCCAACCCTCAAGCTTATACCACACCCACGGTTTCACTTAAAGCCTCACCAAACCTCATTTTTCTCTAATACCAAGCTTAAGGATGGATTAATGGTAGAGAATGGAGCAATTTGCAAGGAAGAAAATGGAAACAAAGAGCAAAGATGATGATCGATCACGAAGGAGAAGAGGAGAACGAAGGTGAAAATCTTCTTTCAAAGGCAAGGGTGTCGTGGGAAGCAATATTCAAAGATTAGGGTTTTTATACTATGGATTTAAAGCTAAGGGCATGTTTGGCAATTCATTTGCCACATGCCCAATTCTTAGGATCTAAAAATCCGACTCTTATTCTATTTTTCTCCCAATTCTGCAATGACTATGAATAATAAATTCTAAAATCATAACTCTAATTATCTCGTGCCAATTATCATTCAATTGCGGAACCGGTCATTTGGCCAATTTTTCGATCCAGACATGTAATTCTAAAAATTCCAAAAAAATTCTTATAAATCCTTAAGATTAGGAAATACATAATCCTATACTCCAATTTAAATTTTCAAACCTCTAAAATTCAATTTCACTTCAATTCTATATTCAAAACATAATTTATTCGATTATCATCCAATTTTCCAATTCACACAATTTTATCGGGAATATGTCATACATGTACGTACACACATATGCTTGTACAATAATAAGCATTTATCAATAATTATAGAGGCTATAATGCATGCACAATTCGATAATATGCATGCAATCAAACTTAACCCATCCGAATTACCAATATGCTCTTCACATTGGTAACGGGATGTTACATTATTCCTTAGGTTGGGACAATTTTGCTACATTCCTCCCAATGGAAAGAATTACTACCATCCCGAACCAGTCACCATGTCGACATTCCTTGAATAAGATTTTGAAGGAAAAACCTTACATAATATATTTAAATACAAATAATGTATTTGTTGAATAAAATATTCAAATTCAAATACAAATTAATCGTTATCATAACTTAATTGTAAATTACAATCATCTTCTTCTTCGAAAGAATAAGAATTAAACTCTGTCTCATCTTCAGATCCCTGACCCTCGTCATCGAAAGAATAAGAATAGATGGATCGTTCAAAGGTTCAATATTGTCACACGTGACAGATGCATTTATAAAAGTGACATCTTCCTACAACGCTTCACTTTCAATTCTCTACTCTCCTTTTCCATGTGATTTAAAAGCACCTATAGGTTTAACTTTGCAAACCACCAACTAATCTGTCTTATCTCATCGTAAGGTTGGAAAGGGGACATAACACACCTGTTTCGTTTTCATAGCCAAGACGAAAGGTTGAAATTGTCCTAATCTTCTTTGAATGTTGATTTCAACTAGATTGTATCGGCTATGCACTTTTGTTCCAACATTTGGTGTCGGGTCGTACCAATCACATTTAAATATCACACATTACTTAACTGGCAAAGTAGGGTGCTCAACTTCAAGTATTTTAATAATTTTACCATAGTAATCCATCATTTCTCCCTCTATCGAAACTCCACTGTTTATTGTTGACAAGTTATGCCCATGATATTCTGTATTGTATTTGTATCCATTCACGAAATACACAGGATATGATTTAGCAGTTCGCAGAGGCCCCTTTACAAGATCACAAATGAAGTTATTCTCTATTGGATTTTCTAAGGCCTACATAAAATAAATTATCATAGTAGAGAGTATAATGTCATGATAATAGTTAAATGAAGTTTTGAACTATAAGAATATTTGTAAGTGAATACTTACATATCTCTCAAACCATCGACTAATCATATGTGATACCTAGCATTATCTCGCATAACAATGCCTCATATAATCTAAAATCGTCATGACATTTTTCAGTAATGAACTACACATAATTTTAAATGAAGAAATAATCATGCTCAACTTACTAGACATAAGGAATAACCTCTTGAAAGTTCAATAAAACATAACCATGTGCAGCCTCAACTTCTTTCTTAATTAACATTCTTCTTGTTACACGTCGATATGTTCGTCCAGGATATGTGAAAATTGACAAGTTTCCATCAGAAACAATCGTTCCTCCCCCATCGTCATTACGAGGAACTTTTCTTTCTCTTGTGTGTACATACGGCTCAAAATAATGTCCACAAAATGTACTAGCTTCCTCCACTAAATAAGCATTACATATTGAGCCTTCAACTCTGGCTTTGTTTCTTGCATTTTTTTCAAGTGATGCAAATACCTATATTACAAAAAGTGATTATTACAATTTTGTAGATAAAGCATGTGAAAATGGCTATTACAATAATTTATGTCGACTTACCTCTCAAATGGATACATCCATCGATATTAAACTGGACCGGCTAGTTTTACCTCTTGTGCTAAATGCACGGGTAGATGCTCCATACAGTCAAAGAAGCTTGGAGGAAAAATCTCTTCTAACTTGCACAAAATAAGTGGAATTTCGTTTTCTAATTTTTTCATTTCATCCAACTTGATTTCAGATGATGTTAAGCTTTTGAAAAACAAGTTTGACTATGTTATATCTTTCCATACCTTAATCGGTATCAACTTCTGAAATGCAATTGGAATTAGTCTTTGCATAAAAACATGACAATGATGACTTTTCATCCCAAATAATTTGTACTTCCTGAGATTCACACACCTAGCCAAGTTTGAAACATAACCATCTGAAACTTTAGACTTTTTAACCGTTCACACAAATGCTCCTTTTGTTTCTTGTCCAAAGTGTAACATGTTTTTAGATATTTACCGGTGTGAAGATCTTTATGTAACTCATATCTTCTACAGAAAAATTTACAAATCAGCTCTAGATTTTGCATTGTCTTTTGTCCTCCTTTCAATGTTCATAATGGTATTAAACAAGTTGTCAAAAATGTTTTTCTCAATATGCATCACATCTAGATTATGACATATCAAATTCGTTTTCCAATATGGCAAATCCCAAAATATACTTCGTTTTCTCCAACTAAAGTTTTGACTAATGCTTGTATTTACTTCATCGGCTTCAAATTCTGTTACTTTTAACAATCCTAATTCCTCAATCTCTTGCAAAATCTCTTCACCTGCCTTTAGAGGAGGAGGAAGTTTTGTGACCATCCGATTTTTAATGAACTTATGCTTATTGCGCCTAAACGGATGATCTAAAGGAAGAAATTTTCTTTGATTGTCAAACCAGCTTATTTTACCTCCGTTTGGAAGATAAAACGCATTAGAATCATTAACACAATGACTACAAGCCAATTTTCCAGCTGTACTCCATCCAAATAACATAGCAAAAGTTAAAAAATCACTAATGGTCTACATCAAAGCCGCTCTCAACACAAAAGTTTGTTTAAGAGAGACATCATATGATTGAACACCATATTCCTAAAGCTGCTGCAATTCAGATATCAATGGTTGTAAGAAAACATCTATTTTTTTCTTCAGATTTGTTAGCCCTGGCACAATCACTGTCAAGAACATATATGCCTCTTTCATACACATCCAATGAGGCAATTTATAAGGAGTAATTATAATTGGCCATGAAGAATATTGTTGCCCGAATTGACCAAAAGGTTGGAATCTATCCGTCAACAATCTCAACCGAAAATTTCGAAATTCAATTGCAAAATCAAGATAGGTGTCATTGAAATGTTTCCATGCCAGTGCATCTGATGGATGACTTATTACTCCATCTTCCTATTCATGTTCAGCATGTCATCTCATGTGAGATGCAGTAACATCAAAAACATAATGTCTCTGAAGTCTTGAAGGTACCGGGAAATAATACATCCGCTTCTATAGTACTAATTTCTGTTTCATTGAACACTTTCTAGGCTTAAACCTAGATTGAACACAAAATTTGCACTCTTTTAAGTTCACATCATCTCCCTAATACAACATATATCCTAACCGACAATAACCAATTTTTTACACAGGCAAAATAAGACCCCTAATAAGTTTCTACATATTATAAAAACTATCAACCATTGTATGATCAACAGGCAATGATTCATTGAAGATAATTGGGTCATTGTCTCACAATTTGGCCACAATTCTCGATTAGTTGACTGTAGTAACTCAAAAAAATGTTTTCTCACAATTTGGCCACAATTCTCGATTAGTTGACCGTAGTAACTCAAAAAAATGTTTTACTTGTAGTTTAGGTTCTTCTTCAACATTATCCCTATTTGTCTCAAAGGTATAACCGGCCCCATCATAAACCATTTGCATGTACAAATTTTTAATTCCATCAACATAGTTTCTTCTAAATCCAATCTCCTCTTCATACTCATTTAAGTTGGCAAACGATTGTGGTTCATTACCCTTTGAGGTGTTAGAAACCAATAGTTCCCCATGTCGCATCCACTTAAAATAATTTGGGACAAACCCTTTTCTCAGCAAATGCAAATTAACTTCAACAATAGTAAGGAAACATTTATGTTTGCACTTTTTACATGGACATCTGATCTTTGACCCATCCATATATGTAGGTTGAGAACATGCATAATGAATAAATGCGTCAACTCCCTCAACAAATTCAGGATTAATGAAACCATCAGGGGTTAATCGTCTATACATCCAAGATCTATCCCGAAA
>JANIHY010000209.1:38141345-38157083 GCA_027479065.1 Erythroxylum brevipes
ACCATTTTGCCCCTCCATGTAATGCCTTAGCCTCTCAAACTTAAGTGATCTTCCATATTTGCCCTTATACACTTTTACTCTTTCACTTTCACTTACATCATACTATACTCAACTTAATCTTAATTTCTCCATTAATACTTCCAATTCTAGCAAACTAAACAATAAATCACAAAATCAAATTAATTCATACCTAATAACATCAATAAAAATTTTGGGGTCCAACATTTCTCCTCCTCTTAAAAGAATTTCGTCCTGGAAATTATTACGTGAGTCATCGAAGAGATGCGGATACTTCTCCTTCATGGCTCCCACGTGGCCTCTTCTACTGAATGGTTTCTTCAAAGGACTTTGACTAGCTGAATCGTCTTGTTCCTGAGGGCCTTTTCCTTGGTGTCCAAAATCTCCACTGGAATCTCCTCATAACTCAAATCATCTCTCAACTGAACCTTTGAAGGTTAGACTATATG
Source organism: Erythroxylum brevipes (assembly GCA_027479065.1). Taxonomy (NCBI): domain Eukaryota; kingdom Viridiplantae; phylum Streptophyta; class Magnoliopsida; order Malpighiales; family Erythroxylaceae; genus Erythroxylum; species Erythroxylum brevipes. The sequence goes on from JANIHY010000209.1 coordinate 38,141,813, forward strand.
TGACCGATTAGATCGATACCTTCTCAACATCGATACATGGAGGACATTGTGAATGTTAAACAATTCTGGTGGCAAAGCTAACTTATAAGTCAAAGGCCCAATCTTCTCAATAATCTCATACGGGCCTATATATCTCAGACTAAGCTTGCCCTTCTTACCAAATCTCAACACTCCCTTCCATAGAGAAGCTCTAAGAAACACCTTGTCTCGAACTTCAAATTCTATCTCTCTTCTATGTGCATCCTCATAACTCTTCATTCTGTCTTGAATTGCTTTAATTCTCTGCTTCACCAATTTGATCTTATCAACTATAACTTGCATCAATTCAGGCCCTACAAGTCTCCTTTCACCTTCCTCATCCCAACAAATAGGAGTTTTGCACCTCCTACAATACAAAGCCTCATAAGGTGCCATTTGAATTCCCGAGTGATAGGAATTGTTATAAGAAAACTCAATTAAAGGCAAATGATCATCCCATGAACCTTTAAAATCCATAACACAAGCTCTCAACATTGCCTCCAGAGTCCATATTGTTTTCTCTGATTGTCCATCAGTCTGCGGATGGAAAGCCGTACTAAAGTGCAACTTAGTTCCCAAAGTCTCCTGTAACCTTTCCCAAAACCTGGAGGTGAACCTCGAATCTCTATCAGAAACTATAGAACTCGGAATCCCATGAAGCCTGACTATTTCAACTATATATTTCTTGGCCAAAGCATTAAAGGAATCTGTCTGCTTAATTGGCTAGAAATTTCTTGACTTGGTTAGCCTATCCACAATCACCTAAATTGCATCGTGTTTCCTGTGGGTTCTGGGCAACCCCATCAAGAAATCCATCGTGATCTTTTCCCATTTCCATTCTGGAATAGACAAAGCCTTAAGATTGCCTGAAGGTGTGATCAGCTTTGACTTGCTGACACACTAAGCATCTACTAACATACTCTGCAATATCCTTCTTCATTCCTTTCCACCGAAAGTGTTCTTTCAAATCTCTATACATTCTCGTACTCCCCGGATGCATTGCATAGGGAACATTGTGCGCTTCATCCAATATCTCATCTTTTAACTCTAATGAGTCCGGGACATACAATTTGTTTCCTACCACCATCAGTCCATCTTCTCTTTTCTCAATTTCCAAACGTTTACCCTTTTTAATCTCTTCTCTGAGCTTGCTCAAATGCTCATCCTATTCCTGCAATTCTTTAGTCTTCTCATTTAACACTGCCCTTACCCTAAAGTTAGCCAATAAGCTCCCAAATTCATCTTTCCTCAAAGTAACCCGACGTTTGGCTAATTCCTTCAACAAAGGAACATATACTGTCTCCACCTGTGCTGCAGTCTATCATCAAATCATAATCTTTCAGCAGTTCCAACCATCTCCTCTATCTCAGATTCAACTCTTTCTAGCTCATCAGATACATGAGACTTTTATGATCTGTAAACATCTTGGTAGTGACTCCATATAAGTAGTGTCTCCATATTTTCAATGCGAAGATTATAGCAGCTAATTCCAAATCATGCGTAGGATAATTCATCTCATAAGGCTTTAATTGCCTAGAAACATAAGCAATGACTCTATCTCCTTGCATTAATACACAACCCAATCCTTTCCTTGAGGCATCACTATACACGGTATACCCATTGCTACCTGAAGGTAAAGTCAAGGTTGGTTCAGTTGTGAGCCTATTCTTCAATTCCTCAAAACTGCTCTGACACTCCTCTGTCCACAAAAACTTCTGATTCTTTCTTGTCAATTTGGTAAGTGAAGCTGCTATTATGGAAAAGCTCTCCACAAACCTCCGATAGTATCCAGCTAAACCAAAGAAACTCCTTACTTCTGCTATGATCTTAGGTGCTTCCCATTTCACCACGGCTTCTATTTTCCTTAGATCCACATGCACTCCTTGTTCTGAGATCACATGTCTGAGGAATGCTACTTCCCTTAGCCAAAATTCGACAAATTTGCATTTGTCGAATTTGGCATACAACTCGTTTTTTCTCAATGTCTCTAAGGCAATCCTCAAATGCTCTTCACGCTCCTTATCATTCTTGGAATAAATCAAGATATCATCAATAAAGACAATGATAAATTGGTCCAAGAAAGGCTTAAAGACTCGATTCATCAAGTCCATAAAGGCTACAGGAGCATTTGTCAATCCGAAAGGCATAACTAAAAACTCAAAATGCCCATACCGTGTTCTGAAAGCAGTCTTTGGCACATCAGACTCTTTTATCCTCAACTGATGGTAACCTGATCTCAAGTCTATCTTGGAGAAGACTTTTTCCCCTTGCAATTGATCAAAAAATTCATCTATGCGTGGGAGCGGATATCTATTCTTGACAGTGACCTGATTAAGCTTCCTATAATTCATACACATCCTCAACGACCCATCTTTCTTCTTCATAAAAAGGACTGAAGCTCCTCAAGGTGAATAGCTCGGCCTTATGTACCCTTTCTCCAATAACTCTTCCAATTGCTCCTTAAGCTCCTTCAATTCCGTCGAAGCCATTCGGTAAGGTGGAATTGAGATTGGTGCAGTACCTGAAAGAAGCTCAATGGGAAACTCAATTTTCCTAGGTGGCAGTAGTCCTGGTAATTCCTTGAGAAAGACATCCGAGAATTCCATGACTACTGGAATATCTTCTAGCTTTCCTTTAACTGCCCTTGTGTCTACCACATAGGCTAAAAATGCCTCACATCCCTTCCTCATCATCTTCTTTGCTGTCAGAGCTTAAACAATTTTGGGCGGGCTTGTTATTCTGTCTCTTGTAAATACCACTCTTCTCCCATTATCCAATTCGAACTCTACTGTCTTCTGTTTACAATCTAGACGGGCATTGTACTTCTCTAATGTGTCCATACCCAAAATCACATCCAATCCTCCCATTTTCAATGACATTAAGTCCACAACTAAGAGTCCCCCACCAATACATATCTCACACTCTCTATACACTTGACTGATAATAATATACTGGCCGAGTGGAGTACTCACCATCAGTGGAGTATCCAATGGGCTCAAATCTCTACCATGCATAGATCTACCCAACGAAACAAATGAATGGGTGGACCCCAAATCAATCAAAACAACAATATCAACATTAAATAATTTAACCATGCCAGTAACAACTTTTAGAGTAGTTTCTGCATCCTCCCGTGTCATTGCAAACACTCGAGCTGGTGCCTGTCCTCTTGGTCTCCCTTGAGGATTCACCCTCTTAGCTGCATCAGAACTGCCCACTTCCGTTGCAGTCTTGTTCCCCACAGTTTCAAATCTCTTAGAAACTTGTATCTGACTTCTCTCCTATCTTGCATGCTGAGGGCACTCTCTAGCCATATGCCCCTTTTCCTCACAGTTGAAGCAAGCTCCTGTCAATCTTTAGCATTCTCCTTTATGGAGTTTCCCACAGTGATCATATTTAAGGATGGATGATGCATTTCCTTCTCCCCTTCTGTTGCCTCTCGCCATAGAGGCTTGATGAGAAAAAGTGGGAGTCCTCATAGATTTGGATCTGCTGGGCCCACTGCTCCGCTCCTTAGCTTGCCTAGGAAAGGTCCCGGCACTCCTTTTGGATATAGGAGTACCACCTCCCCTCTTGAACAGTTCTCTCCCCTTTCTCTTCTTGTTCACGGCACTCTTTATATTCTCTATGTTTTCAACCCTCAGTGCCGCTTCAACCAGTTGTTAAAAATCACAAAAATTCTGCACCACTATCTTCTCTCTGATAGTTAGATGTAAACCCGATTCAAACCTACGACACTTAGCCACCTCACTCATCATCATCTCAGCTGCATACTGGGATAACTGTGTGAACTGATGCTCATACTTGCTCACTGTAATCTCCCTTTGGGTGAGACTCAGAAACTCCCTCTGCTTCTACTGAATGTACACCTTCGACAAGTACTTCTTCTTATAAGTAGCTAAGAAGTCTTTCCATGCCAACCCTACCAGTCTCATCTGGCTCCCTGACACACTCTCCCACCAATATAGAGCATCTCTCTGTAGCAACCTTGCGAACCCTCTCATCATCCTCACACTCCATCTGATCTAATATCCTCTCGGTCTTTCTCAACCAAGTCTTGGCTTTTTCTAGATCCGTTGTCCCATAGAAGTCGATTGCCCCATACTTCCTCAACTTATCAAACTGTTTCCCCTTCTTAGCTGGGGTCGAAGCAGAAGGTTGTGACATCTGACCCATAGCCTGGACAAATGCCTGAGTAAAAGCTTGGAACATTCTCAGATCCAATGGAGGCACTTGCTCCTGCAGAACTGGCGACTCTCACGTCGGGGACTGAAAGGGCTCACTTCCTTGCCTTACAGAAGCCTCAGCAATTCTTGGGGCTACCAACTCATTAGTACTCTCCTCTCTTGTCGGAGAGTCAGGTGTAACTGATCCTTGTAGAACTCCTCGTGTCCTTCTACGAGGTGGCATCTTACTCCTTCAAATATAAACACTAAGGATTAGATACATTTCAATCTTATTTCCTACATGTATGCATGATATGCATGTCACTTAATGCAATCAATCAATTGACAATGTAACAAATAATCATACATCAAAGCAAGTTATACTATTATGCATTCTAAGCCGAGGATAAAAAGCCTAAGCTCTGATACCAAACATGTTGGGCCCGGGTCCCATTTCCTATCCCGAGGCGACCGCTCGTGGTCCTCGAGTAAGGATCGCGTGAGGGTGGGTCGAAAACCTTCAAATTTAAAGGATCAGCAACGGAGAAAAAGCCGGGTTCTCCGCAGCAACAAAATGCTCACCGCGGAGGACGCCTCGCAAGAGAGAGTTCACCGCGACCGAATTTTGGCTTCGCCGCGACGAATTCTCATGGTGATGCCGCGGCAACAGACTGGCTCACCGCGACGAACTCCCAAATTTTTGAAACCCAACTCCTAACATTTAGCAATCCATACAAACAAATGCACATTCATTTTAACAAAAAGTTAAACACACTCATATACAAAAGGAACTTTAATTCTTCATGTCATTACAATTTCAAAGAGATTGAACAAACTTTGCTAACATAACACCATACATATCAAAGCTTAAAACTAAAATACATAAGGATGCTCAATGTTGATATGCTTGAAAAGCTAACCAAAATCACTAACTTAGTACAAAAGCTTCTAACTATCTTGGAGTTTCCGATGCCTTGCAAGGATCAACGATCTTCTCGTTCTACACCTGAGGAGTGGGAGGTAATGGGGTGAGCTGCGAAGCTCAGTGGCTTATACATTTATAGCCATTGGCAACGAGCCACACACTCAAGCATATATAAACATAAATATGTAGCAATTCAATACTTAACAATTTACTCACAATCTTATAGCTACCAAAATGTCATCACAAAGAATATGTCATGTAATTTCTTCATCACAACATAACAATTAATTATGCATCATGCCTAACAAATCAATAATGAAATGCACAACAAATGGCTCGAGAGTTTCGTATAACAAAACGGATAAACCGAAGCTTATACTGTGAACAAAATGAGTCCGATTTCTCAGGATCTCATGGTCTCAAGCGGGCAGCCGGGAGAAGGCTATATGTCGACATGCACGTGACTAACAAAACGTTCCTCTCTTGCCCAAACACAATCAAATGTTAATGCTTAACTCATTTCATACACATTCATACTTTTCATGCTCATCATGCTGCTTCATCTTTTCATTCATACAAATTGCCATGATATTTTTCAAGGCAATACATGATCACAATCACAATGCATTTTCAACAATTTCCATAATTCAAACACGCAATGTCATACATACATTCAAACAAGCAAGACAATTTGCCCATACACAACAACTATAAATATATTACCCACCAAATATTGCTTGATAATCCAAGTTCAATTTTGTCCTTCCTCTTGTGATTGGATTAGGTCTGCTTGGTTTCCTATATCAAACCAAGTTCTCATTCAAACAACATTCAAAAGAAATTCATAAAGCTTTCAAATTCACAAGTGCTAAAATTGACCCATAACACTTTCAAAACTAGACTTTCGGGTCAACTTTTCCATGATCATTATGATCAGATAAATTAAGACATTTGGTAACACTTCCTTCTATAAAAATGTTCTTCAATGTCTTAAGTTTCTAACGACACCAAACTCATTCCATTTGGTTCAGAAACATAGAAGTTATAGCTCAAACATGTTGCGACTAACCTTATGCTGAAACTATAATCTATACTCAACTTCTATCCAAAATTTGAGATATTTAGAGACTGATTTAAAACTTACTTTCTTCATCAAACATGTATCTCTATGTCTCTAGTTTCCAACGAATCAAAAATCACCTTATTTAGACATCTAGAGCAAAATTTATGCCCAAAATACCGAAACATGTCAGTGTAGGAAAATGGCCTCTCGCTGCGGCGTGCGCAAGAGTAGGCTGCGACGTGCGAGGCCAGAATCCTCCCGAAAACCTATTTTTCCACATTCTTCAACTATAAACTTCCCATCTTTCAAATATAACTCATCTTAACCCTAAATCATCATTCCTACTTCATTTCTAAACTCATTCCAACCCAAAATCAATCACAAACACAATAAAAATCAAAAGCCCTAGAAGATCATAACACTTTCGTACACCATTCATTAACAACTCCCTACACGTATTCAACCCCATTTTTCACTCCTAATTATCACTAAATAAGGTTCGTTTATCTAATTAAAGCTTATACTTACTTGGAGGAGCTTCAAAATTCTTCAAATTCTCCAAAACCCTAGCTTGACTTTCTTCTCTTCTTCTTTTCTCCTCACACCCATGACACTTCTTCTCTTCCTAACAAGCCAACCATTTCTTCTTCTTCTAACTTACCCTCTTAATGATTGCAAAAGACCCTTATGCCCTTCCAGTTATGCCTTACAACTTAAAGGTTTAAGTGATCTACCAAAATTACCCCTCATGCATTCTTACTATATTTATACTTTAATTCCATCAATTCAAACAATAGTTCCTCGTAACATTGACATGCTAATTACTTCAAAATAATAAATCTAACAAGACCTCAAAATAAAATAAATCATGCTTAATACAATAAAGTAAAAAAAAATTCGGGGTCTAACACCTACTATAATTTAGGGCCTAATTGCCTATTGACCATTACCATGATTAATGCATGAAGTTGCCATGGGAACATCATCTCTTTTATACGGAGGATATATCTTTCATCCACAGAAGACACAATTAGAAATCAACTATACTCCTCAACCTCCATCACATTAGGAGCAAAATGCCCCCAAGTCCTTCGGAGATTTTCTTTGCTAAAGAAGAAGAATTCTACATAGAAAATTGTATTAGAGTGGTAGACAATTTATTAATCTTCTCTATTAATATCTTGATTACATTGGTGGTAGAGTCCACGTTAGATTTTAGTTATAGAATTTCATTTACGAAAACAATATCATTCTGTTGGTTGATTTTCATTTTTTTTCCAGCAAGAAAGTAAGTTGAAGGTGAGGTTGTTGTCTTGAGATTCTCTACCATTTGGGACACAAAAACTTCATTCATTACCAGTGTAAGAACTTCTTCCTCCAAGACTGAAGGCACAATTATTTTTTTCCATTCCTTATTTGTGGCATTGTGTCCCACTAGGTATGCCAAATTATTGGTATTAATCATGAATTTTAGCATGCTAAGGAGGAATTCTCTTAGAATTTATGCTTGATTTCTTATTAATAGTATAAGTGGGCTTTGAAAAAAATTAAAAAATAGAATTCTAAGCTACCAAAATGCTAAAATGTGTGGAAAAAGAAATGCTTTGATTTATGCAAAAGGGAAAAGGGAAAATTCAAGCTACAAAGGGAATTTGACATAAAGAAAGCTGGAAAAAATAATAACAAAGTGCTTTGAAGTTTTTTATCTCTCTAGAGATTGTCTTAAGATTATCTTGCGATTGGATTTTTGTAAATATTGTCTTTGATGATGGCAAATTTATAGTGCTCTCATCCTTGAGTAGTTTTTTGTTGTTGTTGCTATATATATCTCTTTTCCTACATTTCAATTAACTACTTGCCACAATTTTCTTTCCTTGCACGTTCTAGACTTCTGCCTCAAACAATTTTCTGTAACCGCTTAACTTCCAGTCCACTTCCTACATTTTGACTGACTACCTCCATGCACTATTGTTTTAAAAACACATGTTAATTATGTATTAACTGCCTGAACTTCTTAAATCTTGAAATTCTTAATTGCTTCTTATATGCACAAATTCTCAAGCTAAATGACTTCCAAGATTTTTAGTACTTTGTCATTTTCACTTTTGAGCCAAAGTTTATAATATTTTTAGACTATCAACAAGTATAAATTCAATTTTCAATGGATATAGCTATCACCTTGAAGGGAAGAATATTCCATTACAACCATTAGTGTAAAGATGGAAATTGAGGACACAATGATATTATTATGTTAAACGAGTTAGAGAAGTGTAAATTATTAAAGGTACAAACTTAATGGGTAATTCATACTAACTGAATGTTATTACGCCAGACAAATTTCAGTATAATTTGATGACTAGCTTGGCAATCTAAATGTTTGCACTTGAATTTAGCTTAAGTTTGAGATTGTAAGGACATTGCGGAATTGTGGTGAAACTGTTTAGTTGCTTCTATAGGTAAAACCCTTCTGAGATATACAGAGACTTGTCACGTAGCAGCTCCTACACCTCCTTGTCGTTTGAATTCTTACGTTGGTATGAGTGGTTAAGTCCTCATGGCTTACCTCTCCTGTGTATTTATCAACAAAATAAAAAAGAAAGCCAGCAGCTGCTATATGCTATTCTTCAAATCCAAACCAACTATTATAATAATCATTAACATGATTAAGAAGTTGCTTTGACGTTTAAATGTTGGATGTTTGAAAGGGAAATAAGAGAACTCGGAAGAAATTATAGTTTTATGTGATGGCGGGCAGTCGTAACATTGTACATTAGAAGAAAGATTAGAATACAAGTCAACTGCAGCATACCTTGCTTGCGAGATTTGATTATTATTGTTATCCTTATTTTCTTTATCTTTGCATTCAATGACCGCCTCAAATGAATCATTTGAATGTGATATGGTCTTGAATGGAAAAAGTTAAAATGTTTCCATCACTGATTGAAGGCTTAATTAAATTATAGTACGTAATAAAAATCAAGCATACTCGTTAATTTGCTCTATCATTCTTCTCAATTACTTTGAATATTTTGATAAAATCTAACATAAATATGTTGTTATGCCTTACTACGAGCAAGTCTTGCCCAGAAAACGACGATTTCTCATCCCAATCACGAATTTCACCGTATGCCATCGTTGTCCTTCAAAAGGCGTGCCTCTCTCTCCTTCCTTTCTCACCCATAATTCCCGGGAAACAAACAGATACAAAAACCAAGTTTGTTAGCTCCTCAACTTTCGATCCACATCAGACTCAATGGACTCAACTACCCCTTCCCAAGCTCAACGTCGCTTTGAGGCCATTCATAACCACCTTATCGCCGCCGGGGACTCGCGGTCTCTGCTTCTTCCCAGCCCCACCGCCGGAGAGTTCTTCTATGGTACGCTACGCCACTTCTCTCTCTCCCTCTTTGTTCTAAGTAATATCCATGTGTCTTTTGTCCTTTTTGGTTTCTATGTTGTTGCCTCATGATTCGGTGGGGACAAAGTTCTGTTCTTTTCTATCATTCCCTTTCTTAAAGGGTTGGCCCTTCCACTATTGTCATCCTTAAGAATTTATGAATGTTCCGGTCTGGTAACACGGAAAGCAGATAAGTGGATTGATTCCTTTAATTGACGTCATAATCAAGTCTTTTTATGGGTAGCTGTTATCGAGTCGTCTCTGTAGAGAATCCACCTACCAACTATTCCGGTGTTTTATATGAGAGATATTGAAAAAATTAAATTAATCCTTTAATTTGCCATCGCTTTGTTCTACCAAGTAAATTGTTTGATCAGAAGTAAATCATTGTTTGGTTTTGGATAAACAAATTCATTTGTCCCTTCTGTTTTCTGGATCAATTGCTAATGGCTGTATACGAAGGGATTATAATTAGTGATTTTGAATTTCAGGATCGTGAATCAATCCAAGCTCGGCCCAGTAGTGTATCCAAATTAGTAGGTTAAGAGGGATAGTGTATGTAGGGTGTCTTATTTGTGCATTCTGAAGTTGGGAAAAATTCTTGGACTTTTATTGCTGTGAATTGTTTGTCTTGAGGAAAATAAACTAAGGTCGCTCTTCATGCAAGTTTGGATGTTCATCCATGGTCTTTAAAATTTTGTCTCATTCCGTTATAAGTAAAGCTCAAACTAGCCCGTTATTTTCCCCTTTCCCCTTTTCTTTGACTAATAACAAAGAAGTTCCCAAGTCAGGTTAGGTTCAGGCTTTAGCCCTTATGAGTGAAAGTTTTAATTTGAACCCAGCTGAAAAGCTAGCGAACCCTACTAGTGTAGGTCACTTTGGCTACTTTCTTTCCATGTCTGAGGTTTTCGTTAATTTTCAGCCCTTGAAAGTGATGTTTATGAGGTCGAAGTATATGGTTATGGAGGACTACCCATAATGTCTGCAAGTTTGTGCTTTACCATGAGATGAAATAATTCTTGCAAGTGCCAAACTCTTCCAGGTTCAGGCCTGTGATAAATCCATACATTCATGCTTAAGCCCTTCTCTATGATCATGATTTAAGGCCTTTGAAAGTGTGGGCAGGGGTAGTGAGTCGAGAATTGGAAATATGGATTTGAAATATTCAAGTTAGCATAAATGTGGTTAGATTTAGTGCCAAAGGTCTTTGCCATTTGAAAGAAAAATTAATACAAGTAGGAACTTGGGAGAAGGCAAGCGTTTAATTGGGACACAACCATTTTAGGATCAGACACACAACTACAATAATGAATTGGACATTGCTCAGAGACGGTCTACAGTATACTTTTAGATACTTGCTCCAAGTCTTTATTCCCATTTATTATAGGGTGATTTTGACTCACTTCAGGAACCTATTATCAATCATGTTCAACCCCAACTTTCCCTCTTCAGGGAACTTTCCTCTCATTCCCTATCATGGTGAACGGTGCAGATAAGCATGCAGGTTGTTGGTTTTTCACAAAATGAGTTTCATAATCAATTTAGAGGAACAACTATAACAAAAATGACCTTCATAAACAGATAAAGAGTGTCCGAATTCGTTTTATCACATGTTTTCACTTGTGTGGTTGCTAAGGTCGAGCATTCTCTGGATTATAGTGCTTTTATCATGATTCTCATGGTATGTGACTGATATGCCACACTGGACTAAAGATAGTAGTCTTTGGTACCCCAGCAAATTTTACATCTGTTGGCATTTCTGAGGAATCCGTAAGACATTCACTACGTCTACAGGGAGGTCCATCAACACTAATTGATTGTTTAATCTATATCAATGGATCAATGCCCATAAGTGTCATTCTCTTTGATTATTTGCACTAGATGTTAGCATATGTTTATATAATTAATTGCATTTGGAGCAGAGCAGGGTTACAGTATCGTGCTTCCAGAGAAGTTGCAGACAGGAAAGTGGAATGTATACAGGTTGGATTTTCCAATATTCTTGGAAACTCTATGCATATTTTGTAATTTTATTTACTGTTCTTATACTCTATTTTGTTTATGAAAGGTCTGCTCAATCTCCTTTGAAGCTTGTGAATAGATTTCCTGATAATCCAGAGATTGGTACAATGCATGACAATTTTGTGTAAGAATCTACTATTGGCTTGACCATGTTACATTTACACTTAATTACCACTTAAACCACCCCTGCCAGTTTCGGAGTATTCAGCTGTGTCTGTTAAGAAAGTAGATATGATTCTTTTGCATTTTCTGAGTATAGGCGTTCAGTTGATACCTTCCGAGATTATAAGTATCTGGGAACACGAATTCGGTTTGATGGAACAGTTGGAGAGTAAGTATCCCTTTATGCAAAAGTAGTTCATTAGTTATTGAATTTTCATCATTCCTTTTCTTTAATTTGTCCTAGGTACAAGTGGATGACATATGGGGAAGTAGGGACTGCACGAACAGCTATAGGTTCTGGCCTAAGGCTTCATGGTATTACAAAGGTGAATATCTGCACAAGTTTGGTTTTCTGTGCTGTATAGACTAAACCTTATTCACGTCGGTCCATATTTTTAAAAATTTTCATGAATTTATTTGAATTAATTTCTTGATTGGTCTTCATTGATAATGAATTACTACTGGTCTTTGTGATGACAGGGATCTTGTGTTGGTCTATATTTTATCAACAGACCAGAATGGCTTATTGTTGATCATGCCTGCTCAGCATACTCCTATATATCAGTTCCTTTATATGACACTCTTGGTTAGTGATGGGTTCTGCTTTATTTAATAATTTAGTTGGACATCAAAAGTCAAATTACTATTTCCTCTGCAGGCCCAGATGCTGTCAAGTATATTGTAAACCATGCTGTTGTACAAGCTATATTTTGTGTGGCACAGACTTTGAGCCCAGTGAGTTGAAGTTTTCCCTTCTTTGCCAATAAAACTTTTTGTCCTGAACTTCAAAAGTCTAACACTTGCCAATCTTATAAAATTCGAGCTGGAAATTTAGGATAGTCTTCTGGGAAGTGTTTTCCAGTAACAGTAAGAACAGAAATTTTGAAGAACTCTATGAGGTGTAATTTATTGGTGAGACAAAAAAAAATTTGAGCTTTAAAATTTTATTTTCTGTAAGATTTATTTCTGTTATTGTTTCTTTTATATGCTTTTTGTCACTACTCACCATCATGTATGCTCTAACGCGCTTTTATACTTTGCATACTTAGCTCAGCTGAACCCTGAAATCAAAGATACTTTCTAATCATTATATATAAATTCAGAACCTCAAGTTACCAGTTGAAATGATTGTTTTAAAGAAGATTTATCAACTTTGATGTGCTCTGCCTTTCGGCTATCTTTGTAATTATTATATATGAATCTTACTCGCTAGCAAGTTTTCAAGCTGTCCTTGAGGATATCAAAGAAGCTTATCCTGCTTCTTCAATTGCTGAATACTGTCTATTTTGATTATTGGACACCTTTTTTTTAATCTTATTTCCACCGTTTATTTTATTGTGTTTGGTGATTTTGGATCTAAGTTCAGAATTTTCACCATTTTCCCTTTGGAATCTGCAGCTGTTGAGCTTCTTGTCTGAGATACCAACTGTACGATTGATTGTGGTATGAATACAAACTGAGCTTTTGTAATAAAAGGACTTGGCAGCTATTTTACCAAAGGAAATAAATGCATGAAATGTAAATTGATACAACATTTCTATTGAAACTATTTTCATTTTCCTTACCTATTAAACAGGTTGTTGACGGACTAGATGATCAATTACCATCTCTTCCATCATCATCTGGAGTTCAAGTTGTGTCATATTCAAAGCTACTTAGTAAGGTAATTTGGTTATAGTCCTCACCCACATGTCCTGAATGGTTTCAATGACGATTTATGAAACAATACTCATTTTCTGGTTATATCTACAGATTAAGGAGCTGATATCAATCATACATGTAGTTTTTTTATTTCTTCAGTTTATTGTAGAAAGATTAAGACTTCAGACAGATTTATGATCAGTAGGCATATTTATGGTTATGCATATTTCAGTGGCGATTTGAAAGGGAACTCATTTCCCAATCAAAGCTGCGGAAATGAGTTTCTGCTTACTGGGGTTGCTAAATGGTATAAGCCAGCTTTGAGTAAAGAACTTAACATATGGCTGATTGAATGTAGGAAGAAAATGGAATTGGCTAGGTAAACCTCTGAAGTGAGCCAGCTCTTGCCAAATGAATGTGCCAAAGTTTGAACCGTAGAAAAGAATAGAACTTTTCAGTTGATTAGAATGCATGCTGAAATTATTTATGGAATGTGTATGAAGCGCAAGGGATAACTGAATAGAATTTCATTAAATAATTTGGAGATAGTAAGATTGATATGATTGAAAATAATGATCTATGTGGTATTATGAATTATCATCATGTACAAAAGAATAAAATAACATTAACTGAGAATAAATATTCAATGAAATTAAAATATATTTTAATATTAATTTTTTTGAATAGTAAGTAATATATTAAATTAAGGTAACAAGGTTTCAATAGTACATAATGAGAACAGCCTACAAGGTAAAGGTCAATAAAATTATCTAGGAAATAAAGCTACCAGTAAGGATTAAAATAGGGTCAATACGGAATTAGCAGACGCAAACAAATTTTGAATTCGGTCTCGGTCTGTGACTAGTGGGAGGAGATAGTAGCTGACGAATGTCGCAGGCTATTGTCTTAGCTCTAATGTATCCAGTGAGATTGTTAAAGCAAGTTATCACATCTATAGTGCCTGAGCCATGTAAATGTTGGTTCGTTTCATGCCAGATATAATAGACCAGGGATCCAAATGCAACTTTGAATAGCTTCTTGTCTCCTTTTGACTTGAATTGTATTTGGGTGATCCGTTCAATGATGAGACACCAATGTAGATTAGAGAATTGAATATTGAATAGATTTAGAAATAGAGACCATAACTCTGAGGTAAAGCTGCAGCTAAGGAATAAATGATGTAATAGTTCAGGGGCTTCTTCACATAGCAAACAATCTTGAGTAGGGATGTTGTACTTGATCCTATCCCTTATGCCAAGTCTTTGGCGTGAAGCAAGCCAAAGTATAAATGGGTGTGAGGGTGAGATGGCAGCATTCAATATCATTTTGTAACATTGAATAGGAGAAGGATTGCCCCATAAGGGCATTTTACAGGAAGCTGTAGTGAAATTAGAGGATTTGTCTAATTTCCACACTACCATATCAAGATGTAGGACACCTAACTTACATCTATTGGAATTAAAAGGCCAATGCTAGAAATTTTCATTTATGAATACATTGAGCTTTATGGCTGCTGGGATTATAATTTGCAGGAATTGGAATTTAGGTATGTTGTTTATAGGACCCCTTGGATGCCATTGGTCAAACCAAAAATGAGTGTCCTTGCTATCACCAATCTTGTGAAAGATGAAAATGTGAGCTAATTCTCTCATTTTCAAGATTTGGTTAAAAGTCCAAGAGATTCCAGGAGAGGGTTTATAGCTCCTATAATATAATTGAGGACATCTAATTGTTTAAGATTTATTAAATTTATGTCTTTTTTCTTCATTGACAATTCAAATTTTTGTAAGTGCTCATTTTTTATTTAGATAAATTATTTAACTGGCATTTGTTTTGTAAGACAGTACTATGATAACTTATTAAATTAAAAATAGCAT
>JANIHY010000209.1:38277256-38287406 GCA_027479065.1 Erythroxylum brevipes
CCGATCTGATTATTAATTATTAATAAAACTATTAATACATTTTCTTTTATTATCATATTAATTATTAATAAAATAAAAGGTATATATTTATTAATTAATAAAAATGAGAAGGGTTAAAAATCAATTTTGCAAGAAGAAGGTAAATTAATTTTTTTATTTTTTTAAAAATGATATCTTTATAAATTATTTTTCACATAAACGATTAATAAAGAGTTAATTTTATCAAATATTTATAAAAAACAGTTAATGCGAACCGTTAATGCTATTAGTTAATCTGTTGCCATATATGACCCCAGTAATTTTTATACCTGCAACTTTTGAAGTATGGTAAAATAATTTGCAAAAGAAGAAAAAAAATCTAGGAGAGAGAGGACAAAAAGAAGAAATCCAATTTGGGAAGAGCTTGGAGTGAGTGCTGAAGAGGACTATCAATCTCGCGCACAGAGATAGATGGATCGAAAAGAGCCAGAAAAGCTCCACTGAGATGTCAACGCGCAAACTCCTTTCGCCTATTATTCTCTGTTATTTTTCGCTTTTTTGGTCTACACTTATCTTCCGAAATTAACCAACCAAGAAACTTGAAACAGCTACAATTCTAAATTGGACGTTTTGATTTTTTTTGCTCTTTCATGATTCTATTGAAAACCCACGCAGCGTCATCTCTTCCAACTAATGTTCATTTTTTCAATTGTTTCGATTAGCTGCTTATATAGAGAAAGATCGTTCCTTTTTTTTTCGTTATTTGATGGTAATGGGGACTGGTAATGGAGCAACCTCTTCTTCTCAAAACATGGACCTGTCAATCGCAGGCAAGTTTTATCCTTTCAGCTTTTTATTTTTCTTATGATGTTACTGTTTGATACTTTTGGAATTTTGGTTGTCTATATCCCCCGGTATATATGAACTTTGGTTGGATTTATTTGTATTGGAGATATGAGAAATGGATTCCGGGTCTCTTTTAGTTTACCTACTTGGATCTGCAGTTGGATTTAAATTTTATTGATCCTTTTGAGGTTCGAGTTGTTACTTGGTTTCAGATCCACGTATGGGTTGGTGATGAACAGGAGGTGCATTTTCAGGTTACTTGTTGAATTTTACCGTAGTTTATTATTGTAAAGCTTGATTTGGCAGGACTCTGCAACCGAATTTGAAAACAATTTGTTCATCATCCATAAGTAACTTGTGTGCAGTCAAGCATCAAAACTTTCCGTGGTTTTATGGTAATTGTGGTGTGAAGTCAATTTATTGGTTCTACTTGAATTTTTTTGGTCTGGTGAAGTTTCGAGTCTCAGATTAGAAGCTGTTCACATGGTTGATGACATACAACGGGTAAATAAGAACCTGCAATATTAGTTGATACCATCCTGGCCATGAAGATATCGTTGGTATTTCTGATGCCTGACACGTGCAGAACTCATGGGAAGTAAAATGTTGAAGGACTGATTCCATCTACTTCACAATAAACCACAGAGTGGCTGTTAAATTACCATTCAGATCTCTATTTGTTACCTTGTAGTTTTAATAATAATATGATCTATAGGTGCTTTTTTCCTGTTCCAGATCAAGCTTCTTCTCGCTGTAGCAAAAATATGCTTTTAATGCAGGCCTCCTTGCAAATTAATTTTGATTTTAAGTACCATTGAGAGGAAAGCTTCTTAAGCTGACCATTTCACGTCTCTTTTCAGGTCTTCGTGAAAGTCATCGACAGGAACTAGAAAATCTGACATTGACTACCCGACCTTTCAAAACATTGAAGTTCTTTCTTTTGGCTATGGTTCAGTACTTTAAGCATTCTGTATTCTATCTTTTGGCAAAAGGTGGATTGTTAATGCTTTTAAGTACTGCAATAGCAGCAACTGCAATTCTGGTGGTGACCATTGATGGGCCTCATGAAAATGTATGTTTGGTGATTTAGTTTTGTACCCAGAAAATGGAACATTCCTATTTTTGAGTGTGTAGCATTATTTTTTGTGTCTCTTTAGCATGTTAGTTCACAACACTTTGCATGATGATCAAGCATTTAGCTATAGGCGCTGTTACTAAATCTGAATAAGAGCTAGATATGAACCATCTTAGGTCCTCAACTTTCAGGCCTTGGGTGCTCTTATTAATTGCTTAAGAGCCTATTGTTCTGATATTCACAACCTTTTCTGGCATGTTTCTGCAGCACTTTGAGGAACTTTCTCGTTATTTACGTTTTGCATTGTGGTGGATTGCTCTTGGTGTTGCATCTTCCATTGGTCTTGGTATGTAAATTTTAATTAGATTATTAAACAAGATATAGTTCAAGACCTAGTTTGACTGTTACTAACAATATGCTGAATGATTAAACTAGGTGGTTTTGGTTCACTCGATATTTATATGTGTTTTAGATTAGAAGTTATTGAGTACTGTGAAATCTTTCCATGGATCCTTTTTGTTTCTGCCAAAGTATTACTGTTTCTTAGCCTTTTTTTTTTCTGGGTAACTTAACTTTTCCAAACTTGGCTCCTTTTCACGATCAAATATTTACCTGTTTGGTCATCGTTTGTTTCACACAGTCTAGTAATCTCAATTTACGAGTTTTCTATTATTTGAGTTACCTTTTTATCTGTTTTATTAGTAGAAATTGTTTTCCAGAGATAGGCACTGATACTGGTTATCTAGATCACACAGAAATTAGTGTTTATAACTTTTCCCTTATCTCATATAAATGTGCAGATTTTACAATTATTTCATTTCATCTAAAGGTCATTTTGTTTGGATATTTCATTTCAGGCTCTGGATTGCACACTTTTGCCCTTTATCTCGGTCCCCATATTGCCTTGTTCACAATAAAAGCAATGCAGTGTGGCCGAGTTGATCTGAAAAATGCTCCATATGATACGATACAGTTGAACAGGGTCCCTTCCTGGCTTCATAAAGAGTGTCATGAATTTGGGGAGCCCTTATTTCCATTTTCAAATGGTTTGAGGGTTCCTCTATTCAAAATATTGCTGCAGGTCCAGATGGAAGCTATTCTGTGGGGTGTTGGGACTGCAATTGGAGAGCTCCCTCCTTATTTTATCTCAAGGGCAGGTATGCTTTATGATTTTTAGTTTTTGAACTTTGAAAATAAGGTATGTTGGGAATGAAAACAGGGATTTCTAGAAATAACAAAGTTCATGAAGTTTATTTTCATGAACAAATTTGTGCAAGATTGACGTGATGGTTTGTACTTGAATGAGTTGATTAATGTGACAAAATTGATTTGTGGACATGAAATTTCATGGATGATATAAATTATTGCTCTTGTACTGGTGTTCCTTGTCTTGTTTTGATGTCCAGTAACCTGACAATAAACTCTTAGAAAAGTTGGATGCCCTATATTTTTAATGCAACTTATTCTAACACTTCCTGGAATATTCATGGAGCTATAATCTCGGTAAAATTAATTGTACAGAAGCTTAGGACAAGGGAACTAGATACAGGATAAGAATGATGCTCTGATAACACATTTTGGACATTCTCTACTGATTAAAGTGAATTCTTGCATTGATGTTGAATTGGATGTATTTCATTGAATGGGTTTATAGTTTTTCATTAATGCTTTTGGATGAATCAATCAATTTGTTAAATCATTGCAATGTTACAGCATGTACCAGACCCACGATATGGGGCTTGGATTTGATCATTATTTCTGCTTTCCTGCTCTGACTTTGGTAGTTTATCTAAAAACTATATTCTGTCAAAATATGTTTCGTATTGTTAGTGATTTTTGTTGCACTAATAGGTAGCAACTCAGATACCATGGAAGAATTGGATGCTTACTCCACTGAAGATGATGGATTCATAGCCACTCACCTAAAGTCGATCAAACGTTGGTTTCTCACACATTCCCAACATTTGAATTTCTTGATGATACTAGTGCTTGCCTCAGTAAGTTTGATGTCTACCATATATTTAGTGCTTTCACTCTTTTCTCTTTTTTTTTTTCCTTGGAAAATTGGTCCACCAGTTCTTTCCATAAAGAGTTTTCCTCTTTCAATAAAATCACAGTAGAGGTGCTCTACTTGGCCTGCATAAACTTTCACCATATGCACTTTGTCTACATATGCAAACCTTGGATCTTTTCAAATCTCACCTGTATTAGTATCTTATATAGCAGATGATATCAGTTCTCCTGAAATAATAGAGTTGCTGTTAAAGCTCACATGCCAAAGCTCTTTATTAGTTTGACATGCACAAGTTGGCTTGTTTGATAAAATATATCCAAAATCACAACTTTTTCTTGGGTATGATTTTGTTTTCTATTTCCCCAATTTGTGCAATATCTTCACGCATGATGTGGAGTTCACTGGCATATTACATGAAATTTCCTTTGTAGTATGAACAGGGCTTGCATCATAAAAGTAGATTTTGATTTGTTATCTCTTAGTAGTTTCTACATGGAGTGAAAAAGTTCCTGTATATTTTTTAGGTGCCAAATCCACTGTTTGACCTTGCTGGCATTATGTGTGGACAATTTGGGATTCCTTTTTGGAAGTTTTTTCTTGCAACATTGGTCGGAAAGGCAATCATTAAAACACACATACAGGCATGTACAATTATTCTGATACTCTTCTGATGTTGGACTCGGTAAGAGTTCTTATATCAAGTATAGAGTGCCTATATGGCTATACTGCATAGAAGGCGCAATTTCTCTTGTTTGAAGAACGTTACTTTATTATATTTATTTACTTCATGTGTGCGGGCTTGATTGTATATGACACTCTCAAATCCATTTTTTGGTTGCTATTAACTTGGAAATAATTGAGCAAATAAGTTCCCAGGTGAAAAAATTTTACAAGGGTATCAAGGAGGACGCATCGATGATTGGGTTTGAAAGTGGAGTGCTAATTTATATCTGCTTTCTAATTGCTTTTTCATTTATTACGTTTATGCAGACAGTTTTCATCATCTGCGTTTGTAACAATCAACTCCTTAATTGGATAGAGAATGAGTTTATATGGATTCTCAGCTTTATTCCTGGTTTAGCTTCTGTCCTGCCTGGTCTCACCTCCAAACTCCATTCTCTTCGAGAGAAGTATATGACTCCAGCACCTCCTACCCCCGCTACCGCAAAGGTACCAAACAAAAATATATTGAATGCTCTTGATGGCTTTAAAATCTGCCATCTTGGTACTAGCTTGAATACCCCAATTCTACATTAGGCTTAATGTTCGTCTATGTTTGTACGTGAGATTTGTTTGTCCAAATTCCAGGTTAAAAAATGGGATTTCTCATTGGCGGCTATGTGGAATACTATTGTATGGCTCATGCTTTTAAATTTCTTGCTGACAATCGTGACTGCAACGGCCCAGAGATATCTGAAGAAGAAGCAGGACGAGCAACTAGCTGCTTTTACAGAAAGTAGATCAGCTCCAACTCAATCGCGTTAGGAGTCTTACTAAAACAGGCAACGTTATGCACTTTACTCAAATTTTTTTTTTCCTTCGTTCCAATTAATTGAACCAAGGAAATGCACGTCTTTTCTGTTTTCCAATTCCCCCAGAAATATGGCTTTAGCAGGAAGGCCTCCCTTGAGAAGATTGTATACAAGTAGGAACTCGGTGTCCTGTGTCATTTTGGGCTAAAACATTACTTGGGTAGTTGTTGTCAAGTACTGCTATTAATGGGAATGAAGGCTTATTTTACTACTATGCAAATTATTGTCTAAGAGGTACCTTTGATCACTCTCGCCCTTGTGCTTATATTATAAGGTGTCTGACATGCATCATTATCATTTTTGCTCCTGCTTATGTACGGGTTGCGGAATAAGTTGGCGGTGCAACCTCTTTGTACATTTATTACTGGGTTTTGGTTATTTCGAGGCAAAAAGGGGTTTGCATTAGATTCCATAGTTTGAGAGGATTCCAAAAAAAAAAAAGAACATTTTTAACTAGATCATACTGCTACATTTTGGAGTGTTTAAAATGAATTTTGACGATAAAAAATACTTAATCTTAAATTGACAAACTTTTTTTATGTATTATATAAAATTATTATTTTTAATTAATAATGTGGATCTCGTGTATGTCATAATGTTGTGGGATTTATACATTTAAATTAATTTTAAGATTTTTTTCTTAATTTTGATTATATATAATGAAATTAACAAACCTAATTTAACTTAATTACTACTAAATTTTCAAATCATCATTTTATGGGGTTTGGACTGTTGTGTTCACTACAATTTTATTGTTTCAAATTATCCTTAGGTTATCGTATAAGCGATATGGTGTGGAAACGTGAGCATAGCCATGGAGTTTGCTCCCTTGACGAGCTCGCACGATGCAATGTAAAGCATTAGTCGGAGTCTTTTGTCGCCTACAAATGAAGTAATGCATATATTTATGGATTTTAGCTGAGTCTCTGAATGAAACAGTAATGTCTTGCGCTTGATTCACTTCAAGACTTGAAATTGAAAGAGGCTCTTCACTGAATAGTTAATTATTCTTTAGTGAGATTCGCAATTATGTACGAAATGGGTCATTTTGATTTGCGGTAAACAAAAGGAATTGATAAGTTCCAAAGGGGATGTTGTGGTTAAAACGTGGTTTTGGATTTAAATTTGAATAGATTTGAATATGGGTTTGGTGGCTTGGGTTGATGAAGATAGAAGATGAGAAACCATCGTTTTTTGAACTAGTAATACCTCAAGAATGCTACCACACAGAAACCAAAGATAGGTATATTTGCCTTTGACAATATGTAAAGATGTAAAGGATTTTATGGTTGAATTTAATTACTTTCTTCCTCGTCAACTTCATATCATGGTTTGCCTTTTAACATAACCTCTTGTCTGTGTATGTTATCAAAGATTATGACTTTGTAGTGATACTCTATTTTTATATGGTTTTGTTTAAGAGGAAAGGGTTCAAGGTGAGACTGTTGAAAAACTCAATCATGTTACGAACTTTTGCTTTTGAACATCACCACTTTGTCAAGATGTTGAATATGTCATGATATTAGCATCTCTCTCTGAAATGTGTTTGAAAAACTCTTTAGAAAGCTCCATTGATCAACCACTAAGATATCTTTGTCAGGAAAAATGGACTTGCAACCTAAGAACATTGATTTTCTAGCAAGTAACTAATCGAGATCAAGGCTTTAACATTTTCTTAAAATTTAACTTAACTGAAATGTGATTTGATCCTCACCAATAGTAAAATTTGATATCAATATGAATACGACCAAAGACTATCCCACCGAAACAAGTACGATTCAAGAATATGAACACAAAATCACAAAGAATGAAGTGAATTACTAGACTCACAAAAAAGAAAGGATTGAGAGTGATAAGATTTTAGGGTTAGTTCTCACCAAAAAGTTTGTTTTTAAAAGAAAATAAAAAAAGAATTACTTTAAAAGATTAAAGAAAAACTCTACAAGGTTTTTGATTGACCAATGATAATGATAAGTTCCCTCATTATGTCAATAAGGAAGCTTTTTTTTATGAAAAAACTTAAGTGAAGATTTAAATAATGAAATAAAAGATTAACTATACAAGTCCCTCGTGTCAGCTAGTTCTATTACAAAACCAAGTTACAAAGTGTACTAAATTTACATTAGAAGATCAGTTTGATTATAGGTGCCATCACTCCATTATTTGAGTTAGTTTAAGGTGTAAACCTTTTGACACAGTTGTGAGTCTAATCTATATGACTATTCCGTAACATATCTCCTCCTAGTCTATATGATCTCCTCCAAAAAGCTTCGAGTTTCTCTCCTTCTATATGTTGTAAACTGCAGTCCAAACAAAATTGAATAGTTTGTAATCAATTATAAACTTTAGTTTTAGTTGTGAAGTCCAGTTCATTATATCTTACCAGTAATTTGTATAACTATTGATGTTTAGTAAGTTACTTGTGCCAATATTTGGGAAGAGAAGCTACACCTGAAGAAAAGGTAATCAATGCTTTTAGCTTGAGTTAAGCATAATTCACAATGTGTAGACCCTATACTAAATTTTATTTTGTTATTTATAGGGATTCTTCCTCAAATTGTGATCCACAAAATAAATGCCTATGTAGGCCATATATCCTGATCTTAAACAAGATGATTCTAAGGCACTTTGCAGGTAAGGATAATAGGAATTTCCTGCAAGACTTAGAGGTGAAGATTGGGGATTTATCCTCCATCCACTGTATCTGATCTACTTTAGCTTAGTTAACTAAATGTTTGGTAAATTGTTGGTGATTATTTTAGTATCTCTACTGAAATAAAAAGGCTAGCTCTGTTGATTATTATTGACAAACTTTTTTTCACTTTGATATAGTGGGGAATTAGGAATGTTAATTGCTGTAGTTCTTCCAACTTGTAAGGAGGACCTTTTGGATGCCAATTTTTATACTTGAATGAGGTCTTATTCCCATTAAATATTTTGTGTTTAATGATTCCCTACATCCAGTCTCTCATACTCACAATTTGTTTGCATTTCCATAACATACTTTAGTGTATAGGAACTGTCTATAAGCGATGGTGTTTTATATGATATATGTGCACCCATTTCACCTATAAATCTTCTTTATTCTGACTCAAGAACTATAATCTCTATGTTAGTAATATTTTGGTCAATAGTTTAATAGAAGCCACACCAAGTCCCACTCACTGCTATAGGAGAAATACTATAGACCATTTGACCTTGAGGACATTCCTATGATTGTTAGAGCCACTCCATAAAAATTCCCTTAGCATTTTATCAATTTATTACAATATGCTCCTAGGAAGTGCAATATGAGACATCTAATAAGTAGCTAAGTTGTTTAGCACTAAAATCACTAGTTGTAGTTTACCTCCATTTCTAAGGAATTTGTTATTACCGAGGCTCCTATTTATTACGTTTAAAAGGGTTGACATTTAACTACTTTAAGCTTCCTAGAATTAATGAGAACTCCAAGGTACTTAAAAGGTAATTTCTTTTGGAGAATTCCTATTCTAAGAGGCTTGCTAGTCACTGCTTGTTTAATTCATAATAACCAAAAAAAGAAGTATTTAGAAGAGTTGAATTTTAATCCAATGTTTTTAAAAAATTATCCAAGGTGTCTAGAAGCAGGTCAATGGAAAATGCATCAACTCTACAAAGCAGTGGTAAGTCATCAGTAAATGTTCAATGAAACATCTTTAATTTGTTGCACTTATAATGGTATTTGAAGCTACGATTCTTAGAAATATTAGAATTCATCAAGCAATGACCTACATTCCAAACACAAAGAGGTAAAGGGACATTGAGTCCCCTTGCATTAATCCCCTAATAGTTTTGAAAGGTATGATTGGTTCCCTATTTATCAAGATTGCACAAGAAGGTCTACTTGAAAAATAGTCTACTTGAAAAATATTAGGAGGAAATTGGTAGCCTACAAGGCACTGATTAGAAAAATCAACTGATAATGTCATAGGCCTCAGTAAAGTCTACTTTGAAAGTGCAGTTTTTAATAGTTTTTTTGGCTTCATAACCCTTGAAGAGTTCCAACACCATCATAATGTTACAACTAATGGATCAACCATAAATAAATGCATTTTGTATTGAATTAATAAGATGGACCTATTGCTTCTTCACCCTGTTTTTTTATAATTTTTAAAATAATATTGTATAGAACATTCAACATGCAAGTGGATGATACTCACTAAAGGACTTAACATTGTTTTTTAAGGAATCAAGCTAATGTAGGTTTTATTCTAATCCCTAAATAGTCTATTTCTTTGGAAAAATTTGTTAGTAGTGTGCTCTAGGCCAATGGATATTTGTGATTTATGTATTAACATTATGACTTGTTAATAATATATTATGAGGTATTCCTTTTATATGTAAATGTTTGTCGTTTATGTAATGTGATTTACGTCCCATGAATAGTATTAGGCTTATGTCATTAAGTATGTGACTTGATAGTAAAACTATAAGCATTATAACACTATTTTAAACTGTCCCTGGTCGATCGTTATTGGTAGAACAATAATGAATCAAGGTTAGTATGTGTTCTGATTGATGATCACATTTTACTGATCATGGATATGAGTTATCAAATCAGAAATATAGATATATGTTAGAGAACATATATTGGACCGACCCATAGAGAGAATACTACATGGTTTCATGTCATTAGTGATTCTCAATATGGTTTGACTTTAGTCCTTTGACCTGAAGTCATCA
>JANIHY010000209.1:38344847-38357524 GCA_027479065.1 Erythroxylum brevipes
ATTAATGTTTAGGTATGTATTAAGTATAATAATTATGAAATTATATTTTATTAAATCAGTAATTGACAATTATTTTAAGTAATTAATGAACCTCTAATTAAATTTGGTTTGAGGACAATTTGGTTAGTTTCACTCTGTCAATCCACAAAAAGATATGATTTATTAATTAGAAATTTTGATTTGATGAATACTAATAATTATTTATATTATAAATATTATATTATAAAATTAATATTTTTAATAATAATAACAACTAGAAATTACTAAATAACACTACTAAGCTTTCTAAAGTTGAAATTTTGGCTACTAGTCAAAAAAATTTCTAGTAAATGTATAAGCTTGTTGGAGTGTTTGAGGATCCATTATTTTGACTATGAACTCCAACTCGAGACCCTTCAGGAAGAAACCTATGTGGCATATTGTTCTCGAGTATGCAATTAGGGTCGAACAAACCAACACTGTTATGTCCCAAGTTGCAATCGGTTCAACAAATTGTCATATCAGGAGTGTTGGATGGGAGAAATCGGGAGAGGGATGGATCAGATTAAACACGGATGGGGGGCAACGAAGTACTACTAGGTATGCTTCTGCTGGGGGGCTCCTTCACGACTGCTCGAAAATTTGGTTAGGAAGCTTTGTCCATCTTATCGTATTGTGCTTCCCCTGGATACTGAGTAATGGGCAGTTTACTCGGGCTTGACAATGGCATGGGATTTGGGTTATCGCAAGATTGAACTAAAGGTCGAATCTCTAAAAGTCATTAATATTCTTTCCTCTTCAAGCTTGAGGACGTACAATAATAAGTCACTAGTACAAGCTATTCGGGTTCTTTTCGATCAACCCTGGACGGTTAACTTCCGCCACGTGTTTCAAGAAGGAAATCGTTGCGCAGATTGGTTAACGTCCTATGCGATGCATTTTAGCTTAGGAATTATTTACACTTTACTCCTTCGGGATGTCTTACTATCCTTTTAGAAGATATGTACGGGGTCGTTACCTCACGGTCCACTGTTTAGGCCGCGTTTTTTTCCTCTTATATAAAAAAAATTCTTACAATGATAATTTTGAATGTCTTCAAACTAAAGTGTAGTACTCTAGTATTGAACCTTCCTGCTTTGATTCTTTCCTATCACTTATTAGGTCTTCACATATATCTTAATTTGTCGAATCTGTCTCAAAATGGTTAGAAAATTTTCGCACCTCAGCGCTTCTCCTCCATTTCTATTCTTTATCATCAATTGGTACCACTCTTGCGCTACTCCTATTTGCAAGGATGCTAATTTCATTTCTTGTTTTTTCGGTGTTTAGTTGATTGCAAAAAATTGTTTGCATTGGTAGGTCGAACTTTTCATCCCTAGCCCATCAAATGTAGGGAAGTCTATTTTGCTAAATTTAGATGGCATTGTGTAGTTTTTGTTTTGTCTTCTAGGGTTCTCATGGTGACTTTTGTGTCCTACTTTCCTATCTTTTGCATGAGTTCTTGGAATATTAATTTGATATCGTTGATCTCCTTTTCTTTTCTCATTTGTACTTTCAGTAGATTCTTCATTCCTTTGTCCAAATGACGTACCTTTACTTCTATCGTGTTTTCTGCTATTGAGATACGACCAAAGGTGGTATACTCTGATACTAATTATTATGATATTTTATACTCGAGATTTGAGTTGGTAGAATGTTTGATGGAACGTTAAGAGAATGGTAAGGAAATAGGGTAAAGAAGAAGAAGAGTAAGTAAATACAAAAGAGGAGAGACAATTTTCATCACGTAGCATGGTCGTTAAAATGACTAATAAACAATATAAGTAGCCTTCAGATGATGACACGTGGTCTGTCTATTTTTTGGTTATTACAATCGTTATAGATACGATGCATATCCTTTTGTTTACTAATACTTGTTCTTCGACGTCATTTTCTTGCTTCTCTCTTGTCTGCTGCATGTTTTGATTTTTATTTGTAACAAAAGAATGCTACCATAATCTGCTCTCTACTTCCCTCGAGATACTGAGTGAGTTGTCTATTTTGGTGACAGGTGTGCATCAGCTGTTGCAGCGAGAGTGGACTGTTCAACTGCAGCATGTGTACAGGGAAGGCAACCAGTGTGCGGACAGCCTAGCTCAACTTGCTAGGGTATGCAGCCCAGGTCTCTATCTACTCCCCGAGCCTCCTTTTAGCATTCAGGAGCTTCTCCGCCGCGATGAGCAAGGCGCTCTGTACCCACGGGCTTTAATTTAGTTTTGTAACCCTGGTGTAATAAAAAAAAAAGAATGCTACCATAAAGTAGAATTAGAATAGGGGGACAAAGTGGTGTCGGATAAAACGAGAGAAGAAGAATCAAAAGAAATGATTAGAAAAAACAAACTATTCAATTAGGTTATTAACTTAAGAAAAGACATCATTTGTTTTCAAAGTGAATATACTTTTATGGCTAAAAGTTTTGACAACAAAAATCATTTTGTAGGTAAAAAATATAGCTAAAAGCTATTAATTTTGGTATAAATTTGTGTTTCGTAACTAAAACTATCTTCTATAAAACTTGAATACTTAAAAAATGTCATTAAAAATTAGGAGCCACAAAAATTAAATGTAGCTTATTCACAAAATAGCTTTTGCTCCTAAATCAATTTTGTAATGAAAATAAACGTAACTAATAATCTTCAACAAAACCACAAAATATTTATTTATGGGGTATTGCTTCAACAAGCTACAAATTACTTACTATTAACTATAGATTTCAAATCATAGCAAAACAAGAAAAAATATAGCTAATATTCATGTTTATTGTCATGGTTTTATAGATATTGTTAGAAATCGAATACTTATGTAACTATGGTAATTGAGATGAATCGATTTTAAAAATAGTTCGAAAAAACAACAAGAAAATAATTAAGTTTCGGAATAAGATATGAATAACAATTCGTTTTTTATTATGATTAATATAGAATTATCTTCATTTTATTTTTTACTATTATTTCTATATATTAGTTACTTTTATTATGTTATTATTATTTTTCCGTATTATTATTGTGTGTATTTATTCATTTTTAATTTTCTTAATTATTTATTTCTTTTTATTTTTTATTTTTTTTTATTTTCATTCATTTATGTGTTTCATTCGAGAACAACCTTTCTACTAGTTAAGGATAAGGCTACACACTACTAGACCTCTCCAGATCTCGCATCTCAATGAAATTTTTACTAAATATTATTATTGTTGTATAAAATTTAAGTGATCGTAACTTTTAAAAAATCAAAACAGATCCTACCCTAATTTTCTAATAAAGAGTAAGTACAATTTTTATGAAAACCAACGTCCGTTCTTTATGGATCTATACCTATAATACAAATCTCAAGCATTTTAGTGAAGTTACAAACTTGTCCCTTTACGGTTACAAGAGAGTGAATTGTATTTTTGATTTGTGGAGGATGAGAGCTCGGAAACGAAACACCTTCACCGCTGTTGAAGCTAGAGTTGAAAGTTGAAATGAGATTAGTGATAATGGGAGTTGTAAAATACAAATTTCTATTAATTTTAATTTCTCCTCCGATAACATATTTTTAACGTTCAGTTCCTTTATTTCTTCCTTAAAGCGTACAAAAGAAAGAATAACTAGGTCTTAAAATTGACATTCAACAATCAAATTTCATAGTCGCGTTCTTAAGTTATGATCCTTAATAACAATAAGGAAAACGTTTTGAGTAATAAAAATTAAGTTAAAATAGAGAGAGAGAGAGACAGAGTAAATTGTAAAAAAATGACTATCTTAATATTAGTTATTTTAATACTTCAAATGTAAGTAATTTTAAGTTAAATATTACCTAATTTCTAAAAATTAAATCTATTTGTTCAGTTTAAAAGTAAGAATTTTGAACCTGTCAATTTTTTAGTTGAATTTTTAATTTTTTTGTTGTATTTAATTTAATAATTTTATTGTTAAAAACTCATCAGTTTATAAATTAATCGAATAAATAAGTTAATTTTTATTTAACAATATCAATTTTAATTTAATTTAATTTTTTTGATGAATAAGGACAATATTTTCAATTTATTAAAAATCTTTTAAATCTTAAACCTCTTGTCTTACTATTATAATTTTAGTTAAATTTGGAAAACATTAATTATTATTACCAAAATAGAGGTACGAGGATGAAGAAAATATTATTGCGATAAGTATTCATTGTTGATATTATTTTAATATTTATGTTTTATGTTCATCAAAAGTGGAAGATTCTATTTGACATGGTCTTTAAGACTTAGGAGTAATGGACCACGTTTCAAGTTAGTGGAAGTAGGACTTAGGAGTAATGGACCACGTTTCAAGTTAGTAGAAGTAGTTTACTTTATATTAGCTAATTTCGGTTCATGTAATGCCAATATTAAGGTTATTCCATATTTGAATTTTGTGTTGAAAAAGTTTTCATTACATCCTTTTCTGTCAATTTATTTTTCAACGAGTCCCTTTTTTCTTTCTATCAGTGGTATCAGAGTCAAGTTTAGAATCAAAACAGTAGCTTTTTTGTTACATCGAAAAGTGTGAATGGCCTTAGACAATTTTGTTCAACCAGTGATTCCTCGCTTCGATGGTCACTATGATCAATGGAGCATGTTGATGGAAAATTTCTTGAGATCGAAAGAATATTGACAAGTTGTTTCAAATGGAATATTAGAACTGCCAAAAGGTACGACACTGTCAAATCAACACAAAACTGAGATTGAAGCGATGAAGTTGAAGGATCTCAAAGCGACAAATTACTTGTTTCAAGCCATTGATCGTACAATTTTGGAGACCATTTTATGCAAAGATACATCAAAGCATATATGGAACTCCATGAAGAAAAAGTACCAGGGCACCGCAAGAGCAAAGAGGCAGCAGCTTTAAGCACTTCGTATGGACTTTGAATTGCTTCGTATGAAGTCGAGGGAATCAATTACTGATTATT
The DNA here is from genome assembly GCA_027479065.1 of Erythroxylum brevipes. Taxonomy (NCBI): domain Eukaryota; kingdom Viridiplantae; phylum Streptophyta; class Magnoliopsida; order Malpighiales; family Erythroxylaceae; genus Erythroxylum; species Erythroxylum brevipes. The sequence continues at coordinate 38,349,786 of JANIHY010000209.1, forward strand.
TCTCTCGAAAAATGGCAATCGTGAACCAGATGCGTATTCACGGTGATCGGACAGATGATGTGACTGTAGTGGAAAAGAGCCTTCGATCCATGACACCAAAATATAATTATGTTGTTTGTTCAATTGAAAAATCTAACGATATTGATGAAGCACTTGATGAATTACAGAGTTCTTTGATAGTTCAAAAGAGGAAGATGAACAAGGAAGAAATAGAGGGACTAGCTCTAAAGGTGTCAGTTGATTGGTCGACAAACCATGGTGTTAGAGGAAGAGGAAGGGAAGGTCGAGGATTTAGAGGCCGAGGTAATAGAGAGGGAGGTGATCGAGGCAACAGAAACGGTGGCCGATAAAATCAAAGTTATAATATGAAAGTGGTCGTAATCAATCGATTGATAAGTCTAAAATTGAATGTTATAGGTGCCATAAATTTGGCCATTATCACTCGAAATGCTATACCAAATTGCCTCAAGAAACAAAAAAAGGGGAGAAATCAAATTTTGCAAAAAAGGATGAAGAAGGAACTCTGTTAATGGCTTATCAAGTCAAAGAAGAAATCGAGTCAGATATTTGGTATGTTGACACAGGTTGCAGCAATCATATGTGTGGCAGTAAGTCTCTTTTTTCCTATTTAAATGAAACCTTCAATACTATTATTCACTTTGGTTATTCTCATACGATACGGGTAATAGGAAAAGGTGATATTGACATTCAAACAAAGAACGGTTTTGTTGAAACCATGTCTAACGTGTTTTACACTCCTGACTTGAATAGCAATTTGTTAAGTGTCGACCAATTACAAGAAAAAGGTTTTGAAATAACTGTGAAAAATGGTAATTGTGAGAATAATATCCTTTTAGAGGTGCTATTGCTGTTGTTCCTATAATTTCAAACAAGTTGTTTCCGTTGAAGATTCAAAGGGCTCCATCTTGCCTTTTGACTAGAACAAAAAATTCGTCATAGCTTTGGCATTTTCGATACAGTCATTTGAATTTTGGTGGGTTAAAGACTCTCCAGCAGAAAAAATATGGTATCGGGTCTTCCACAAATTGTAATTCCTTCTCAAGTTTGTGAAGAGTGTGTTGTTAGCAAACAACATCGCTCTCCATTCCCACAAGGTAAATCATGACGAGCAAAGGAAGGGTTACAGCTCGTTCATTCTAACATTTGCGGACCGATAAATCCATCCTTTAATGGGGTTAAGAAGTATTTAATTACTTTCATTGATGATTTCACTCGGAAAACATGGATTTATTTCTTACAGGCAAAATCAGAAGCTTTTAATGCATTTAAAAGCTTTAAAACACATGTTGAAAAAGAGTCAGAAAAAAAATTCAAAACTCTCCGAACCGATCGCAATGGGGAGTACTGTTCGAAGGAGTTTGAAGATGTTTGCAGTGAACAAGGCATTAGAAAAGAACTAACAACTGCCTATTCACCACAACAAAATGGAGTATCAAAAAGAAAAATAGAACAGTTCTGAACATGGTGAGAAGCTTGCTGGCAAAGGGAAATGTTCCGAAAAACTTTTGGCCCAAAGCAGCAAATTGGAGCATTCATTTATTAAATAGAAGTCCCACTTTTTCTGTTCAAAATATGACACCGGAAGAAGCATGGAGTGGACGAAAACTAGCTTTAGATCACTTCCGTATTTTCGGTTGCATTGCATATGCACATGTACCATATGAGAAAAGAAAGAAGTCGGATGACAAGGCCGAAAAGTGTGTTTTTCTTAGTATAAGTGAAGCTTCCAAAGCATATGAGTTATTCAATCCTGTCACTAAGAAGATTGTAATCAGTAGAGATGTGGTTTTTGATGAAGAAAATACATGGAATTGGACTGAAAAAGGTACAGGCAGCTAGCCTATACCAATTAATTTTGATGAAATTGATGATATTGTTGACCAACCGGTGCAAATTCTAGATGCAGACCAACAACCAGAATCTAGTGGTCAAATTTTAGTGATTATTGATCCAGCAGAAATTATACGGCCCCGTGAAAGAAAAAGACCTGCTTGGATGACAGATTATATAAGTGGAGATAATTTATCTGATGATGATTTGACTATACATTTTGCTTTATTTGTAGATTGTGTCCCTCTTACATTTCAAGAAGTTGTAGAAGATTCAAAGTGGCAAAATGCAATGGATGAAGAGATGAGGTCCATAGCGAAAAATAATACATGGGAGTTGGTAGAACTTCCAAAGGGGCAAAAATCCATTGGAGTTAAATGGGTTTATAAAACAAAGTTGAACAAAGATGGCAATGTTGATAAGTATAAGGCACGACTTGTCGTGAAAGGGTACAAACAAGAATTTGGGGTTGACTACAAAGAGGTATTCGCTCCGATTGCAAGGATGGATACTGTTCAATTGGTATTATCCATGGTTGCCCAAAATTCCTTGTCCATCTATCAATTAGATGTAAAGTCAGCATTTTTGAATGGTGAATTGAAAGAAGAAGTGTATGTTAATCAACCACCTGGATATGTGAAGAAAGGTAATGAAAAAAACATATTTAAATTAAAAAAGGTTTTATATGGATTAAAACAAGCTCCAAGAGCTTGGTATAGCCGTATAGATGCTTATTTTGTTATAGAAGGTTTTCTTAAATGTGCTCATGAACATACTTTTTTACAAAGCTTGGCAATAATGGTTCTTTGCTTGTTGTGTGTCTATATGTTGATGATCTAATATATATTGGGAATGATAACCTCATGATTGATGCATTTAAAAGAAGTATGATGAGTGAATTTGAAATGACCGATTTAGGGTTAATGCATTATTTTCTCGATATTGAAGTTAGCGGTCACCAGCTGGTACTTTTATTTCACAAAAGAAATATGTTCTTGAGATTTTGGACAAGTTCAAAATGGAATACTGCAAGTCAGTTAGTACTCCTACTGATTATGGCTTAAAGTTGATGAAAGAAGATGGAGGAAAGAAGATAAGTGCCACTTTGTATAAGCAAATTGTTGGAAGTTTGATGTATCTAACTTTAACAAGACCTGACATCATGTATGGAGTCAATTTAATAAGTCGATATATGGAAAATCCAACTGAGAATCATCTAGCTACTGCAAAACGGATTTTTCATTATTTAAAAGGAACTGGTGATTATGGAATTTTTTATGCAGCTGGAACAAAAGGAACTTTGATTGGTTTTTCTGATAGTGATTATACAGGTGATGTGAATGACAGGAAAAGCGCATCAGGATTTGTCTTCATGATGAATTATGGAGCTATATCATGGTCATCAAAGACGCAACAAATTGTTACATTGTCAAATACGGAAGCTGAATTTGTTGCAACAGCAGCATGTTCCTGTCAAGCTATTTGATTAAAAAGATTGCTTGAAACACTTCATTATCAACGGCAAGGTCCAACAACTATCTATTGTGATAATATTTCAACAATTAAAATTTTCAAAAATCCAGTTTTACATGGAAAGAGCAAGCACATTAATGTTAGATTTCATTTTTTGCGTGATCTTTGCAACAATCGAACAATTGATTCGATTTTTTTCAAGTGTCAAGATCAAGTAATTGATATTATGACCAAACCACTTGAGCAAGTTGTATTTGTTAAGCTTCGAAGAATGCTTGGAGTATGCTCTTCAAAGAGTGTTACTGTTTGAAAATGGCGATGCTAGAAGTTCATCTCTCTAAACTAATCTTCTGCAGAATATTAATTCAAGGGAGGGTGTTAATATTATTTTAATATTTATGTTTTACATTCATCAAAAGTGGAAGATTCTATTTAACATGGTCTTTGGGACTTAGGAGTAGTGGACCACGTTTCAAGTTAGTGGAAGTAGTTTACTTTATATTAGCTAATTTCGATTCATATAATGCCTATATTAAGGCTATTCCATATTTGAATTTTGTGTTTGAAAAAGTTTTTTGTACATCCTCTTCTGTCAATTTGTTTTTCAACGAGTCCCTTTCTTCTTTCTATCATTTACAGCTAATGGCATCATTTATTATCTCATGGGAAAAACAAAATAAAAAGAAATAAGCAAATATAAATACGAGCATCTCATTATCTTCAAACATGAATGAAAGAACGATAATACAATTACAGTAGGTTGTTTTAAACATCTGATTATTCTAACCACAGGCCGAGTATAGACTATCCAAAGCCCAAAGCCCAAAGCCCAAAGCCCAAAGCCCAAAGCAAAAGCAGAGTAAAGTAGTATTTATCATAACAGAAGAATGTCTAGGAAACTCTAGAAAACCAGAGTACCACCTTTTTGTCTATTGCAATGTACATCATACAACCCAAATGTCTAGGAAACTCTAGAAAACCAGAGTGCCACCTTTTTGCCTATTACAATTTACAATATATAACCCAACCCAACCCTGTTTCTCTCCCACTCTTACTCCCGTCTCTCTCGCACCTTCTACATAACGAGGTTCGACTTTTTTAGCTTGCTATTTTTTCTTTATGATTTGAACTTCACTCATACTTGCTTTGATTTTTCTTTATATTCATCAACTCTGTAAGTGCTAAAAGTCGTAGGTGTTTATTTTGTTTGGGAGTTTGGAAATGTGGATTTTTTTTTAAAACTGCAAGATGTCTTCTTGCCATTGAAGAGAGATTGGTTCATTTAGTTTGTGTAATTATGGCCTCCCTGCGTAATTTCTTGAGAATATGCAGGTCATTTCGTTTTACTAGTGGGGTTACTGGCTTTGGCATTTGCTCACTTGATTATCTTCATTGATGGACATCGACATGTTATAGTGCTTGCCAAAATACCCACATGAACTATCTTTTTCTAACTCGGTTGTGCAAAAGTTAGGTGCTGGTTCCATTAATCTTAAGTAAATGAGATATGGATGATGATTTATGTTTGTTTCCTTTTTCAATGGTTGAAAAGGCTGTTTAAATCTTATATAAATCTTGCGGTGGCATAGGCTTGGGTAATTTTTTAAGAATTCTTGCATCGGTATAGGAAGCCTTTTTTATCTTTTATTTTTGGAAATTATCGGTATAGGAAGCGTTGTTGATTTTTTTTTTTTTTTATAGAACAAGATAGAGTTTAGAAACAATCCACTGGGAAAATCCCATACACTATTAAAGAAATTTGATGAACAAATCTCTACACTAGAATGCAAGATTACAGCTTGTGCAAGAAACCGGCAGCCAAACTTCCTTGGAATCAATTGAAGAGATTAGAACTAATTAATGTTTTAATTGAGTTAAAAGAAATGTATACTGTTACGCAAAGGAATGCTAAATGTTGCTTTCCTCTTGAAGGGAATTAGTATCGTTGTGATTCTCATTCAGACTTGGTTTTTTGTCAGTTTATTTCAACTTACACTTCCTATGTGATGTTGCTTATTCATAGTTCATTGATCAGTTTTAATTTTTCACGATTCAGGAATGGCTGAGCCTCAGTACACTGTAGCATCTGATAATGAGACCACTGGGGAAGAAAAATCTTCATCTGCTTTTCCAGAAATTGCTATTGGTATTGACATTGGCACTTCACAATGCAGTGTTGCTGTATGGAATGGTTCTCAAGTGGAGTTGCTTAAGAATACTAGAAATCAGAAATTGATGCGATCATATGTCACGTTCAAGGATGAAAATCCTTCAAGTGGAGTCAGCAACCAAGTCTCCAACGAGCTAGAAATTTTAACTGGTGCTGCAATCTTCAATATGAAACGTCTGATTGGGAGAGTAGACACTGATCCGGTAGTTCTTGCCAGCAAAAACCTTCCATTCTTGGTGCAAACTTTGAACATTGGTGCTCGACCATTCATTGCAGCCTTGGTGAACAATATTTGGAGGTCCACTACTCCTGTAGAAGTCCTTGCAATATTTCTGGTGGAGCTGCGATCCATGGCTGAACTTCAGTTGAAGCAAACAATTAGAAATGTTGTTCTCACCATTCCGGTGTCATTTAGTAGATTCCAGCTGTCCCGAATTGAAAGAGCTTGTGCTATGGCTGGTCTTCATGTTCTCAGGCTGATGCCGGAACCAACTGCTGTAGCACTGTTATATGCGCAGCAGCAGCAACAGCTCGTACACGAAAATATGGGTAGTGGGAGTGAAAAGAATGCCCTTATTTTTAATATGGGTGCCGGCTATTGTGACATAGCTGTGTCAGCAACTGGTGGAGGAGTGTCACTGATCAAAGCATTAGCAGGTGCTCCTATTGGAGGAGAAGACTTGATACAGAATATGATGCAGCATCTCGTACCGAATTTGGAAAACCAGTCCTTAATTCATGGGGCTAATGAAATTAGGTCAATGGCATTGCTTCGTGTTGCCACCCAAGATGCAATCCACAGGCTCTCTTTCCAGACAAGTGTTCAGGTTGATGTTGACTTGGGGAATGGATTAAAAATTTGCAAGGTAGTTTACCAGGAGGAATTTGAGAAAGTGAACCAAAAGATATTTGAGAAGTGTGAAAGCCTCATAACACAGTGTTTACGTGACTCGAAGGTTAATTTAGAAGACTTGAGTGACGTAATAATTGTAGGTGGGTGTTCATTCATCCCTAAGATGAGAAATATTGTCAAGGAGATATGCAAAGCAAAGGATTTTTACCAAGGAATGAACCCTTTGGAAGCTGCAGTCTGTGGGGCAGCATTAGAAGGAGCAGTGGCTTCAGGAATCAGTGATCCTTTTGGAAATTTGGATCTATTAACAATCCAGACCTCTCCTCTTGGAATAGGGATAAGTGCTGATGGAAACAAGTTTGCTGCCATAATACCTAGGAACACAACGATGCCCACAAGGAGAGAGTCATTGTTCACAACCACTCGTGATGATCAAACTGAGGCACTAATTGTTGTGTATGAAGGTGAAGGGAGCAAAGTAGAAGAAAATCATCTGCTGGGGTATTTCAAGGTTGTGGGAATTCCTTCAGCTCCCAAAGGAGTTCCAGAGATAGATGTGTGTATGGACATTGATGCTTCAAATGTGTTGAGAGTCTTTGCTGGAGTGAGGATGACTGGAAATGACCATCCTGTAGCACCGTTTATGGAAGTGAGAATGCCAACGGTTGATGATGGGCACGGTTGGTGCGCTGAGGCCCTACACCGAGCTTATGGATCAGCATTGGACGTGGCCACCATTCACAAATAAGTTTGAGTCTTTTAAAAAGTTAATTTGTATGGTTTCTGCTGTTAACATGTATGGTTTCTGCTGTTAACAGGGTATTGTATATAACTGTTAAATAATGTGTAAATTTGGCTTGTTTGCTGAATATTGCATTCAAATTTTGAAGTTTAGTTGAACTTCACTATAAAAGAGACAAGTACACTCTCCAGTGTCGTTGAAGTTTGAGAATTCTATCATGAAACAAAGGTCTAGGACTCTATGGCTATCAGAGAGAGACAAAAACTCTACATAATTCTGTGGGAAATTTTCCAATAGAATTCTCTCTCTCAAAAAAGGGAATACAACTGCTTATGGAAAATAACAACTATTAAAAGAAGCAATTAATTTTTTCTTGATAACCTTAGGAACGTCATAAAATGTCGATCTGTTTTGAAAACCGAACTGGATCGGTCGATCTGATCAGTTAAACTGATAATTGGTAAACTATCCGGTCTGATTTATCTTTTAAAATCAGTTCTCAATTGAATCAGTAAGAATCGGTCAAAATCGATCAATTGACTTGTCGGACCGGTCAAACCGGACCAGTCCGATCACTGGTTTAATAAAATTTTTATTTTTTATTTTTTGTATATTTTCGTATTTTTTTAATATCATTAATATTATATATA
>JANIHY010000209.1:38452634-38462830 GCA_027479065.1 Erythroxylum brevipes
GGGGTTTAGTGGATTCCCAAATTTAATGGAATGAATCCATTCCCTTGGAATTGAAAATTTCAAAGCAAACATTATTTTTTACTATTATTCCATTCCTTCATTCCCAAACCCTCAAACCAAACACCCCCTTACTGTTACGAACTTCAAAATTAAATGCAGCATTTAATTGGGGGTTGGGGGAAGAACACGGCAAAAGAAAGACCATTAAATTAAATTTGTTCTATCCACCCAATTTTTACGAATCTCATTTATTAAAGCGGCAAAATTAGTTGATGTATTCCCGTAAAAATTATGAAACAAAGAAGAAAGCATACATCCCATCTTCTGGACCCATATCAATGATTGCTTATTGATAGAGGCCTATGCCAAAAAGATAAAGGAGGAAGCTCAAGCTAGCCTATATTCCAACATTCGTCTCCGTGGTTCAACTTTTAGATGATAAATAAGTATTTTTTATTGTAATTTTTAAAAAAATAAATGCTTAGTTGTAAAATAAAGAAGTAAATTTTAATAGATTTAGTTTTTTTTTTTTGGTGAGAATGAGGGCAAAAGCCCTAAACTTTAATTAACAACCAAACGTGGGAAAGAAACACCCATAATGTCAGCTACAAGCAAACTATTTAACCCGACAGGCGGGGACTCAAAAGAAACATAACTAGAAGTACGATGAACACCAAATTTCGCAAGCCAATCGGCAACATGATTTTGCTGCCTAGGGACATGACAAATCCGACATTCCCAATCACGAGCAGCAAGAGCACGAATCTCATGTACCAACACATAAAGTGGATGACGCACTCCAACCCCATGGCGGATCAACATCACCGAAGACTCCGAATCCGACTCAAGCTCCACCAGTCGGAAACCTGTATCCCAAGCAAGACGAAGTCCATGGAAAATACCCCATAACTCAGCTTTTTCAATACTGCAATCACCACAGCGCATCGCGAATCCAGCCACCCAATTTGATTTGCTTCTTTTATACTACTTAAAATTGCAAGCGTGTGGTTGCAAACTACACTTAGAACAGAAAAAAGCACTTGTACTTTTTTGCTTGAGAAATAAAAAGAGAATAATGAGATACTTCAAGTTACACGTCCCAATTGTACAAGTTTGTGGATGCTTGCCATTGTTTAAGAGACTAGGATTGTGATTAAATTTTGCTTAGAATTAAAATGTCTATCATTTCTTTCTTTCCAAATCGCTTGCATATATAAGCTATCATTTGCAATGTGGATCAACTTGGGAAGAGTTCTTAAAGTGGATAGTCATTGAATGGCACTAGAAAATGTTTAAACTTGAGTAGTGCAGGTACAGGGCAGTTTGATTGTTTCCTATATACGATTGGTCATCTCACATATAAAAAAATAAATGATCCAAAGTTTTTTCAACTACTAAATAGCAGTGTTGAATCTATTATGAATAGCAAGCCGCAAGAGAAAAGAGATTTTAAGAGGACTTTTTTAATGCCAAATGATTATATGCCACTCCATGACTAGTCTCTTCATCCGTAGGATGTCTCTCGTGATTCTATTTGAAAAGTGATGAGTACGTCGATTATGCCAGAAAAAGGTGTCTTGATTGAGAGGATTGGTAGGATAATGAGGTTACAAGGGACTAAGATTTGGAGGGAAATTTCAGCTACTTCCAATGATGAAAGAGTCTAGTTTAGTGTGGAGTGGGATGTTGATAGAGTTCAGTAGCATGTTTGAAGAATTAATGAGAGTACCCTAACCAAACCAGTTGTGGAACCATGTTGATATTAGCTTCTCATTGCGGAGCAAGAGATCTCATCTTTAACCCGATTTTTCATATGTAGTAGTTAGTTTAGAAAGTGAGAATTGGAAGGAATTTTTAACTAATTTCCCATATATTTTTTCCCTTGAGAAAATAAGAGTAGATCCATCTGATCCACATCGAATTCCTGTCTTCCAAGAATCTAGCAAAATCTTTTCAGAATCAGTGTTTGATTAGTGAGGTTAACTGAAGAAATACTCAGACCCCTTTCTTCTTTAGGATAGTAGATATCTTACATGATTTTTCCACTACCCTTTGCACCATTTGAAGAGTTCTATAAGAAGTCTTTGAAAATTCTTTATGTTGTCTTAGTGACACTTTTTGACAATATGATATGTGAGCTCCAATATATATGTAGAGAGTTAAGAATTACTTTAATGATTTGAGGTTTCCCTATAAAAGTTAGGAATCTATTCACCCAGAAGCCGATTCTTCATTTAATTTTCTCTATAAGAGGAGTGCATTCTAGGAAAGTGAGCCCTTTAGTTGAAACAGGCAGACCCAGGTATGAAAGAGGTGGTGATTTCTCCTTCATCTCTGTTATTGAAGCAATATGTGAAGCCATATTAGAAGCACCTTTTGAGAGGATGAATTGGCTTTTTATTGAGGTTTATCTGTTATCTTGAAACAACTTTGAATATGCGAAGAGTCTTTATATAGTTGTTGATAGACTCCAAGTTTGCTCTGCAAAAAATAAGCAAGTCATTTGCAAAAGATAGGTTCGTTAACTTGATTTTGTTACATTTCGAGTGGTGTTTGAATCTGGTATTAGATTCCACTTCATGCTTGATTATAGAGTTAAGTACTTCCATGCACAAGATGAAAAGGTAAGGAAGAGGGGGTCTCCCTGTTTAAGTCTTTTCCCAAATTTGAATTATTTTGAGGGACTTCCATATATTAGGATTAAGTAGCTAGCAATGGTTATGCATTCTTTGATCCAGTTGATGTATGCCAGTGGAAAACTGTAAGCTTCCATCATCTTCTAAATAAATTTCCAACTAATAATATCAATAGCCTTATAAAAGTAAACGTTTGATAGTGCAATTAGGAGTTGATTTAGCTCTTGCAATTAGGAGTTGATTTAGCTTAGCTCTTGCAATTAGGAGTTGATTTAGCTTTTAAATATCCTCTAAGAAGGTCTTACAATATTAAGATACTTTCACCAATTTGTCAGTTGCAGATGATGGCCCCCTGATTGTCACCAATGAGTGGAGCTATTGCAACTTTCATTCTTGATGTGAGGATCTTTGAGATGATCTTGTAAAGAAAATTGGTACAATTAATAGGTCTGAGTTCATTGAAATTGATGTGCTTAAATCCTTTTAGTATCAAGCACGTGAATTTCTTGTTAAGTTTGTTTGAGAAGCACACATTTGGAGAAGAACTATTTCACTGTATTTTTTACAAATGTACTTGTGATATCCTGTGTTTGTTGGTAGAAAAAACCACTCTGTCCGTCAAGACCACCGAATTTTATGCTCTCCATCTTGAAAATAGCTTCCTTAATTTCCTTGTCATCCATAGTTTTGGTTAGCATGGTATAGTTCACCTGATTTATTTTCTTCAGATTGAGTTAAAAGAGATTTGCATCTGAAACTGATGCTGAGTTTGGAGTTCCAAGAAGATTGTAGAAGTAACTAACAGTCTCATCCTGAATGTCCTTCTGGTTTTGAAGTATTAGTCCCTTATAACAAATTTTGTTTTTGTTTTGATAGGCTAGGATAGAGTTAAAGAAGAACTTGGAGCATCTATCCCATGTTTGAGCCAATTGATCCTGCCTCTTTGCTAAAACAAGGAGCTGTGATTACTAACCAAGAGCATATAATGAGAGAGAGCTAGCTTTCCTTTTGCAATAAGTGAAGAATTATATGGTGAAAAAGCAAGGAGTTTCTGGATACCAGTAAGTTCATCCCTAGTTTTCTATAAAGCTTCATCATTAGAGCCCTTTGATGAATGTACAATTTTAAGCTCCTGCTTGATCGTTTTCAGCTTTTGCACACATATAAATTTCTTGGTTCCCATAAAGAAACAATCAACACCTTTCTTAAAAGCATATGTGAAACATGGTGTCTTAACCAAGTAGTTGTTAAATCTAAAAGGATGATACTAGCAACCTTCTCAAAAAGATTCTTAATTTTGATATGGGTGTGATCTAAGAAGAGAGGGTCTTGGAATATAACATAGCTTTTGGGGAATTGTGCTAGCCATTTGGCATTAGCCAATGCTCAATCAAGCGTTTTTTTTTGGTAAACCAGTATGAGGATTGTTTATTTGACTAGGTGATCCTATGCCCTGTGGGATTTAGATATGTCACCCCTGGTGTATCTACACATTGTCTGTACTCATTTAAGTAATTTCAAAGATTATAGTTGCCTTGAGCCTCGGATCTATATAATATTAAGTTGAAATCACCACATATCAACCAAGGCATGTTAGGTCCTCTACCAAAATTGATGAGATCATTCCTAAGAGCTACTCTTTGGAACTTGAAATTGCTTGCATAGATGAAGGAAGTAAGAATGGTAGTTTTCTCTAGAAAAAAAGATATTTGAAGGTGTATAAGCTGATTAGTAGAATTGAGAAGTTCCACTCGAATTTCATTAGCCTTGTAGCATAAGATGATTCTTTTATGCACAAGTAGTCTTAGAATTAGAGGCTTCTCCCTCATGACAAAATCTTAAAGCAACTTGCTTTGTTGGGCAATTTAATCCTTTGATGCTCCACACAAGGATTGATATATTAAAAAAGATTATTTTTGGAGCCTTTACTCTTGGTCTTCTGAGATTCCTCCTCTCAACTATTTGAAATGGCATACTCAATTCCTCATGATCAATGTCTACATCTTTTTTAGCATGGTGATTTAGTGATTGAGTGTCTTCTGGTGGTGTGGTGATATTTGGTGGAGAGACTTGTTTGAGTTTATCACTAGCAGAAGTAGTTCTGGTTTTGTCAGTTGAAGGTGTGTGTTTAATTAGGGGGTTTGTAAGAGTTGAAGACATGTTAGTTTGAGGAGGCTTTTGATTTATGAAAGTTGTCTCTATATGGGATTGAATTACTACATTAGTATTATTCTTTGCATCTATTGGAGACTTTGGCTTTACACTGTGTTGAGATTAAGCATTTCTTCTTCAATTATAACAGTCCCCATTAAATTAAAATATCTCTCTGTTTGAAATTTTTTCCCCGTGACATTCTAAATTGTCCCTTAATGTTTGAGAAGTGGATTCCATTGGTAGGAGACAACAATACTATCCTCCCATAGTTTGTGTCCCTCACCTAGTCTCATGATAGGGATCTCATTTGGAAGGTCTTTGGAGAGTTCAACACTTACACATATTGCAATATCCTAGTTTGATTATTGTACTACGTAATGTATTGTACATGCTTTTTGTAAAGTATGCTCTATTTATGGTACACTAGAGTAATTTAAGCATTTAAAACTATTATTGAGGTTATAATAGAGATCATGGATAGCCTAGAGATGGTTCTAGACTTAACCGGAAATTTCGTAGAAAATTTCCGAAAACTTTGAAAAGCTACAGAATGAGTCCAAACGGCTTTAAAAGCCTTAAAATGCGCTTTGAGGATTTAAATGACACTTTTGAATGAAATCTGGATGATTTTGGTGAATAACATTTTTAGATGAATAGTAAATCCGGGTGAATAGTATTTTCACTTAAATGGTGAATTTGGGGACCCAAGCCAAAAACTTGAAAAATACCTGAAATAGGTATTAGAGTATAATGATACTTAAATGGATAAAAAATAAACCCAATCAGATGAATTTCAGGGGTTTCGAAAGTTTAGGGTTAAAATACCCTTTTTGGAAAATAATAGGTATTGATAATTTTAAATCCATTCGAAATTTTTAAAAGTATCCAATCAACAAGTGTTGACCCTAATTAAATTATTTTATGGTCAATTTGATGATAAGATAGTTGTGAAATATTTTCATAATTTAATTCGGTTAGTTGGTGAATTAAATGTATTAAAGGGCAATTTGGTCTTTTTGTATTCACTACAGGACAATTTGGTATTTTTACATGAAGTTAGTGGATTGATGAGTCATTGGGAGAGAACCAATTAAATGGTGACAAGTGGATTGGGTAAAAGTGTAAATATGAGGCATTTTGGTAAAGTTGTAATTATAAGATGTTATTAAGGATAAAGGTGTAATTATAATGGAAATAGGGGGCAAACTTGTAATTAAACAAAGACTTCATCTTTTTTAAACAATGGTGGCTGGCCATTAATGAGAGAAGTGTAGAGAAATAGAGAGAAAAAAGAAAGGAGAAGAGAGAGTTACGGCTAAGCCAAAGTGAAGTGATCTAAACCATTTTTCATGCTCTTCTACTTCCAATCAAGCATCCAATAAAGTTTCATAGTCATTCAAGTGAAGAAGAAGAAGAAAATGGGTTGGTAAGCTTACTAATCTTGTCGAAAAATCTGATTTGATAGGTTATAGGTTAGATTTGGTTTTGATGGTGTGATTTACACCCTTTTGATGTAATATCAAGGTTTTATAGCATTGGAAGCGATTGGGAGAAGAAAATCACATGAATCAGGTTTATGGAATCTTGGTCAAACTTAGTCAAAGGTGAGATCTATTGCCTTAAATGTCTTATGTTGTTATTTGATGATTTACGAGTAATGTATGACCTTAGGAAATTAGTTTGATGGTGAAAGAATGAAAGAAAAACTATGGAAATAATTAGATAAGTTTTTGGCCAAGGTTAGGGTTTTTAATGTGTTTTGATCCAAAATTCTATTTTGAAGTTTTATAATATTCATAGCATTTTTTTGATGCTAATGAAGTAAAGAAATAAAAAAGAATTGAATTGGAATTGATTTTTGTTGAAATTCAACCTAGAAAGCTTGATTTTGTAAAGACTTTGTTAATGACATTTTATGGCTTAAATGTGTGTACTAAAATGTCATGGAAGTGAACTTAGATTGATTTTCAAGTGTTAGAAATCAAATGGAATTGAATTGGAAGAGTTTAATGTATAATATGTTAAGTTTAGCCTTAAAGACATTTTCGGTATAAAAGCATGGTTATGATGTAATGACCATGTGAATGTGATTAAGGATGATCATTAAGCGTACTTGTGGTATTGGAATTATTGAATGAAGTGTTATGTTATTATTTGGAGAAAATTTAGTATGTGGAGTGTATATGGAAAGTAATGAAGATGATATGGTTTATGGTATATTTGATTGGAAAATGTATTAAGGTGTTGAATGTATTCGTATTAGGTTTTCAGATCAAAAAACAAAGCCAACTAAAGGGTTTCAAAATGTTGAAAAGGAAACTAGCAAGTAGTGAGTGTATTTTAATTATTTTATATGACTAAATTTTTTGCAAAGAATTGATGACATGTGAGTATTCTTTAAATTAATTTTATACAAATGGCTTCTATTTATGGAGACTAGCAAGTTATGAGTGTACTTTAAATTGAGTTTATGCAAATGGTTGTCATTTGATCATGAAATAAATAATTATGTTGAGTTTTATGCAATGATATTTTACAAGTGAATATTGCTAGCATAAGTGTATGCTTTGGCAATATATAAGTTTTAATTTTAAAGTTAAAATTTATATGATTAGGAGTTGCATTAAAATAATTTAATTATAAGTTCTTAAATACTTGATTTAGAAAATAAGATGAGTTGTAAATGCAAGAGTTTCTTTTAGCTATGTTACACAGCTAGACTATATACATGTTATTATACCAGTATATTTATATTGGTTAACCTATTAACGGTAAGCGGCAGAACCAACTCCACAAATAATAGTTAACTAGTCATGGTAAGCGATGTAAAACCAGCTCTGTGACTTGTTACAGGTAAGTGATTCAGCACCAGCTCCGTAACTACTAGTATATAGCGGTTAACCTATTACAGATAAGCTATGCAAAACCAACTCCATAAATAGTGATTAACCAATTATGGGTAAGCAATGCAAAACCAACTCCGTGACTTTAGGCCTAATGTACTGTATGGTAAAGAAACTAGTAGTGGGCTATGTTGAGTAAGGAAAGTCATGTGTTACCACTATTTATGTTAAAAACAATTTGAGGGGCACCATATGGTACCAATTCTAGTGGATGACTTATTTTCAGTATAAAAGTTTTCATAAAACTTATTGCCACCATTTTTTATTGGTTAAGGAAAAAGAAAACTTTTATATGATGAGTTTAATTTCGAAAAAATCCTTTCGAAAAAGTATTTCAGAAAATTTGAAATTGTGTTTTATGAAATTTTATTTGAGTACCAATTGTTATGTTGAACGAATACATTGTTATGGAAAATGCTTTACCATGGGCTTTACGATTGTATGGAAATATTGCACTTATGTTGTTATAAAAAGTTCAATTTTGTTTGTAAATTGATTACACTCACTAAGCTCACCCTTATTTTTTTTAATGTTTTTAAACAAATTACACCAAGTATGCGTACAAGTGTTATAGTAATTGGGACTCTATCGCAGGATTAGTTATATCGTCAGGTGTTGCCGTGCATATGTCATTTTGATATTTACAGTTATGTAAAGAATGAATATTTATAAGGGCTTTTAAATGAAATGCATGAATATGTTTTTAGCTTTTTAAAATTTATTGTAGTGATTGTTGAGAATTATTTGTTTAGGGTTGTTTGTGAGTGAACTTGAAGTCCAAAATTTATAGTTGAGAAATTGGTGTGAATATAAAAGTGTTTTGAAATTTTACAGGGCTTTTGAAAATTTTGGAAATGTCAAAATGCAGTCGTTATGCTATCAAAATTTTCAATAAAATGAATTAAAATAAAATTTTCCATTTACTTTCTTCGTTTTTAATTATTAAAAGTATAAAATGTTTTAAATAGTTGAATGGCTTGGCTTTGCGAGAACCCTTTGTTCAAGTCAGATATCGATCGAAGGGCTACTGTGAGCTCACTAGGAGGGCTCCACGTGGGTTCCGAAAGGGGAACTCCAGGATGGGTCCTTTCATATATACGAGCATAACCTACTCCTTTTTTCTTAATAGTAGTTTCATTAATGTAGAGGGGCTTTCTTATGAAACTAACAAAGGCACTCAATCTTTATGTGGTCCAGTATTCAAGAGGGACATTGTGGAAGTGAATCCATAGAGGAATGTTCTTGGCCTTGATAGAAGAATAGTGAGCCCACCTATGGATGATTCGGAAGGGGGGTCATTGATTAAAGAAGAAACCAAATGTGGCTTCCCAATTATGCGGACCCTCTTCCAATATTTCAATCTCTGGGCAAACTATATGCTTTCCATCTATTTCCTTGAGAGGTTTAAAGATGAGACTCAATGCTTGGTGAGCCCCAATTACTTATTTCCAGCTTTTTCGATAGGTAGGAGCTGCAGGTAGCATGGTGGTGGTGATGTCAGGTAGAGGTTATTTTGTTTAGGATGGAGGAAGGATGGAAGTAGGCAAAGTAGGGAATTCATCTTGGTTAGAGTCAGTTAAGGTTTGCACGTTCAAAAGCCAAAGTCAGGTAAGGAAACAAATAATTTTGGCAGGTATGAAAAGATGAAAAGAAACAATACGTGGTGGAGTGGCTGAGGCTCCTCCTCCCTTAACCAAGGTCTCGGTTTCAAGTCTTGGGAATGGAACTACATTTGTGAGGGAGAGCTTTGCCGCCCGCAAGGGTCCAACCTGGCTTGAATTCGGATTAGTTGATTGTCCATGTGGCGTCGAATATCGGATGGTTTATATGTTTTGTGAGGACTAAAGTGCCCCTAGTAAGGTCTAGTCTTGAAAAAAGAAAACGATGGGATTGATGGAGGGGAGAGGAGGAAGAGAAGGTCCAAAGAGAGCATAGTAGAGTTGGAAGAGCAGGTGGTACATTTAGGTTACCTAAGTCTGCATAAATCTCCATGCATAAAGGCAGTTGAGAGCACCATCTTTAACCTTAGTAGTACTTTCTAAAGAAAAAAGTGTTTGAATTATGGTACTCGATGTAGTCACTTTGATTAAGCCCTTCTACTTGACTTGATCGCAAGATGTTAGAAATATGTTATGCTGTAGCCATATCATATCATTCTGCTATGGCAAGACAAGACATTGGGGCTCAATAACCTATCCCATACATCTTAAAACATTTGCAATCAACTAAAAAGATGTACTCATTAGGAAAATTACAATTGTAGAAGCAAAACAATTTTTAAATAATTTTGTTAAAATTTTATAATCAATCAGTTAATATAAATATAGGATAAATTATTTCAAAAATTCTAATAAGTAAAACATTAGATATATTATAAATTTTATTTTATAACAATAATTATTACCACCTATAAAAATATATATTTGTATATTTCATTATTCATAGAACTTAATTATTTAAAATTTAATTTTTTAATAAATTCAATATTTGCAATTTTAAGATC
>JANIHY010000209.1:38490129-38501583 GCA_027479065.1 Erythroxylum brevipes
AAAATGGGGGAAGGAGAGATAGGAGAAAGGAGAGAGAATTTTTGAAAATTTGCAAAACGTCTCCTAATTTTTTAAAATTTTCAGTATGGGCCGGTACCAGCCGATACAACCGAAATCGGCCGATACCAATCGGTATTTAAACCGGTACTCAAACTTAATATACCGTACAAGTTTTGGTCTTGTACGATACGAAATTCAAAACAATGCATTTGATAGTGTGATGTGTTTTCAATTTTAGGTTATACTGAAAAACAGAACGTCATATTTGTTTTGCAAACTTTCTAATTTTTTTTAGACGTTTTTAGCACAAACAAAAAATAAAATAATCAAAATGAAATAATAAGAACATCAGAAATTTGGTATAACACAATTCGACACACTTTGCCTATATCTACGAACCCTCACTCAGATTTATACTTTCAAGAAAAATGCAATAGATTTACATAAGGTCACATTGAAGTAACTTCGTTCAATCCTTGTAACTATCTCTCAACCTCACTTCTTGTTGTTACGGTCTAAACAAAAAATATAAATTGAATTCTATTTAGATCAATTAGAGGCAAGTGCACCACGTCGATAAGTAATATAAAACGGTAAGAACCAGATATCGTACCCAAGAGAATTCCAATACGCAAGATAATTAAATTAAACGATAAAAATTACTCGGATGATCAATAATTGATTGAATTATAAATAAATTAAAATAAAGTGAGCAAATCAAAGAAACATGAAAATTGCAAGGTATGAATTAAAAAACGATTAGATTTAATCAAATGACAAAAATCGGTTAAGGAATCAAAATTCAATTGGATTGGACACTAAAAATTGTAACGGTGGATTAATATAGGAATTACTTCACTTAAGCAAGTCAAACCCAATGTTCATGAGGATTCCTTTCTCTTCTAAATCCTAGTCACCCACTTGGTTCATAGATAATTCAGAATAAAAGATGTTCAATACAAGAAGTCTAAAACTAAGTTCGTTAATCCTAAGTATCCTTACACAAGATCCTAAGGTTGGTTTACACTTTAGTCTCAAGTATGTCGCTTGATTAATTTTTCGATAAATTAAATCTCATTGGTTATAGTATTTAATCATCTAAAGCCTTAATCTAGGTGATCAAGCTAAATTATGACTAAATATACATTCAATCAAGTAAAAATCAATACCACAAAAATTTTCCTATTCTAATATCAATCTTAACCTTAACCGAAAAGAAAAACTTATTCACACATATTCATCAATGTAACATAAATCATTGTCATAATATATGGTTGCATTTATTAAATCTACGCAATTAAAATAAATAAGAAATAAAAAAATTAAAAACACCCCCTTTTCTCGCATCTTAATTTTCTCACGCCATTAGCTTCAACATATTTAATTTCCACCAGCTTCTTGCCTCAATGTGTGTGTGTGTAGAGTCTCCTAGCTGCCAACGTGTTGATCTCCGGAGTTGCAACGTTTGTTTTTCCTCTTCAGCTCACGCATAAACCCTTCTTCATGCACCAGCTGTCTACATAGGAGTCTCCGCCAACTAACGTGTTGTTCTCTCCCCAGTTGCAACGTTGTTCTCTCCACAGCTGTCTCTATCAATAACAAAACATGGGGCGGTGATTCATGAGACCTTTTAAATTTTACTATATAAGCGAGTTACCAGAGATGGGATGAGATGAGAACTCGGTGATGTCCACCGTACCAATGGTTTTTCAAAAATTAAGACTTTTAGCATTTAATTTTTGGGATAACTGATCCTAAAGTGTTTAATCTTTTGTTATTTTTCTATTCACTGTTTAATCTTTTACAATTTTTTATTGAATGATCAATTTTTTAAAACTTTAGGGTCCATTTGTTTCTTGTTGTGGTTTTTATTAAAAAAATTAACATTTTCTAGAGGGAGAGAGAAATTTTTTTGTACATATATACTTTTTTGTTTTCTGTTTTCTAATAGCAATAGGTGAGCTTAGGTTAATTTGAGTCTTATGGAAAATTGAGTGATAAACACTATTGTATGCTCTTATTGATTATAGTGAAAGATTCGGTCGTCTCCAAATTGGACGTAGGCATTGTCGAACTAGTATAAAAATCTTGGTGTCCTTCTTGTTGTTTTATTTTTCACTCCAAAATTTATTAATGTTTCCGCCCAATAAGTGGTACCAGAGCTTTAGTTTTTTTTACTGGGGTGTTGGAGGAGTGAAAATCTGTTAGAGCTACAGCGTCGGTGCTATAGTGTCGGTGAATAGTATTGGTACTACAGTTCCCGTGAACAGTGTCAGTGCTACAGTTCCTGTCAACAGTGCTGGGATATAGTCGCTGTGAACAGTGACAGTGCTACAGTCCTGTGAATAGTATCAAAACTACAGTTTGTGTGAACAGTGATTACAAACAGTACGTATTTGTGAATAGTAATGAGTAGATGGCTGGAGATAAAGATGAGTTAGTTAAGAGGGAGTCGATATCATCATTGCCGAAACCTACATCCAATAAACATCCAATCGCTACTACAAGGTTAGAGGTTGATAAATTTAATGGCTTTAATAATTATGGTATGTGGCAGTGTGAAGTTATAGATGTATTGTATCAACAAGAGTTAGATATGGTTTTGAAAGATAAACTAAAGATATAGATTACAAGCAGCGGATGCGAATTAATCTCTACCCTTGTGCCTCTATTTGATCATTCCTTGATAAGGAACTAAAATGTCCTTATATGAAGGAAACTTCTGCTAAGGAGTTACGGACGAAATTAGAGAAAAAGTATATGAACAAAAGCGCAGAAAATTGGCTCTTCTTGAAGAAGCGACTCTTTCGATTTCAGTATCGTCCAGGTATTTCTATGTACGAATAAATAAATGATTATAATAAAATACTTGCTGATTTAGTAAATCTTGAGGTGAAAAATCCTGATGAGGCACTATGTTTGTTAAATTCATTGCCTGATGATTATGATTATTTGACAACTACTTTGTTGTATGAAAAATCCGAGGTGAAACTTGATGAGGTTTCTGCAGCATTGGTGAATTATGAGTGTCGTAAGAAGCAACTGAAGACTCACAATTCACAAACTGAGGCACTCACTGCAAGGGGACGAACAGAGGAAAGAAAACATGAGAAGCGGGAAAAATCTCGTTCAAAGTCACGAGGAAAGTTTTCTGCTAAAGATGAATGTGTCTTTTATTGCCAAAAGGGTCATTGGAAGAAAGACTGTCCCAAATTGAAGAACAAAGAGAAGGAGAAAGTGGGTTCTGTAGCAAATGTTGCAAAATCTGGAGATGATGATTTCGAGTTTGCTTTGACTAGCTCATCTACTAATGGTCACTATAAGGAGTGGATTTTGGATTCAGGTTGCATTTATCATATGTGTCCCATTCGAGAATGGTTCTCTAGCTTTTAGAAGCTGGATGGTGGAGTTGTTTTGATGGGAAATAATAATGCCTGCAAAACACAATGGATAGGCAAAATCTATTTGAAGATGCACGATGTAATAGTCAGGGAATTAAGTGATGTTCAGTATATACTGGATATGAAGAAGAATCTTATCTCATGAGGAGCATTGGAATCTAAGGGTATCAAGACCACCATAGATGGTGGAGTTCTTAAAGTTGTGTATGAGGCACTGGTAATGATGAAAGGTACAAGAAAAAAAACTTATATTTCTTGTAGGAGGGTACCGTTATTGGTGGAGCAGCTATCACTGAAGCTGCTGATGTAGATAGCTCAGACACTACAAGGTTATGTAATATGCATCTTAGGCAGGATGGTGAAAAAGTATTGCAAGGATTGGTGAAGCAAGGTTTATTGAAAGGTGCAAACGCAATTAAATTGGAATAATGTGAATATTGTGTACTGGGTAAGTAAATTAGAGTGAAATTTGGCACTACTATTCACCATACTAAAGGCATTCTAGATTATGTTCACACTAATATTTGGGGACCTTCCAATAATGCATCTTAGGGAGGTAGTCATTATTTTGTCTCCTTTATTGATGACTTCTCTACAAGAGTATGGGTGTACACCATGAAGCATAAAGATGAAGTCTTAAAAATATTCCTGAAGTGGAAAAAGATGATTGAAATGTAAAGTGGTCGAAAGATCAATACTCTCAAATCAGATAATGGTGGTGAATATAAGTCTGATCCTTTTTCAGAATTTTGTTAAGATGAGGGTATTATGAGGCATTTCACGATTAGGGAGACACCATAATAGAATGGTGTGGTAGAGCGCATGAACCGTACTTTACTTGAAAAAGTTTTGTGTATGTTGTCTAATGCTGGTTTAGGCAAGGTATTTTGGGTTGAGGTAATTACTTATGCAAGCCATAATATTAATCGACTCCCTACTGCTATGAACAAGGGAAAAACACCCATGGAGGTATGGTCTGGTAAACCTTTTATTGATTACAAGTATTTACACATATTTAGTTGTCCTGCTTACTATCATGTCAGGGAAAGCAAGTTGGATCCAAGAGCAAAGAGAGCTTTATTTATAGGCTTTAAAATTGGCGTGAAGGGATACTGAATCTGGTATCTAGATGAGAAGAAATTTGTTGTAAGCAGAGATGTGACTTTTGATGAGATTGCTATGGTTAATCAGAACAAGCATGAAGAAGAAATTGAAGCCACCAAGACTATGAGTAGTTCAAAACAGGTCGAGTTATTAAAGATCCCAGTTGATCCAGTAAGTCTGATGTTATAGACATTAGTCCTATAGTTGATTTTGATGATGAGGACGAGGATAATGAAGAGGGCGTAGCTACCCAAGAATCCCTACAACAACAAGATTCTATTGCAACCAGAAGATCAAGAAGGAAAATTCGAAAGCCTACTTGGTTTATTGATATTGTGGCATATGAACTTCCAGTTATTAAAGATGATATTCCATCCACTTTCAAAAAAGTTTTCAGGAGTTCAGAGAGCATGGAGTGGAAGAAATATATGGATAAGGAGATGAAATCTCCTCATAAAAATAAGATTTGGAAGTTGGTTCAGTTACCAAAAAGGAAGAAAGATTTATCTGCCTAGTTGTGTTTGATATTGAGGGTGTGCTTGAGCCAAATGACCTATTGCATTAACTTGTCCATTTCACACACTAAGATGCATTTAACAAGGTTATAATTAATGGAGTTCGTTGATTAAAACCTTGGACTTAAAGGGTCCCTTAAGGTTCTAAGGCTTAAGAGCACTTAATGGAATCTTGAGAAATGGAGTTCATTAATCAAGATTCTACAATTAAGGAGAATCTTTAAGGCTTGTTAATCGAAAGCTTAGTGAATTTCACTCCCCGAAAATTTGTTTTGAACCATGATAGCCTAAGCTCATTTTCAAGAGGATTTATTCTTATTTGCTTATTACTCAATTTTTCAATTTCATTTATTTCCTTAAAATCCAAAAAGATACTTTTTATACTTTTTCCTTAAATTTTTAGTTAAATTTCCTTAGTTCTTTTTAATGACCAAAACGCCCCATTTTATCAACTTTGATTGCAATTTTTGACTATTAGGCTAGTTTAGACCCTTTTCACTTGGTTCCAATTAAATGAGACGACCCGAGGTTACATTTTGTATTGCAATCCTTGGAATTTCATTAGTTTTTATTCGGTTTCTAAGGGATTGATCTTTAGATCGATACGAAGTGCCGATCATGAAACATTTGAATCAACAATCTAGACCTGAACCATTTTTGAAAATTTCACTTATCCATTTGTGGAAACTGACCTGAATACCATTTAAATAAAACCTATTTTAGGATAATTGAAAAAGAACTTAAGAAGGGAGCCTCCATCTGCTTCTCTATCATCTCTCTATCATTTTTCTCTCATCTAACTCTCATTTCCTCCATTTTCCATTGTCAAACCTAGATTCATTCCTAGTTGTGAAGCTTCTGGGTGTAATGCATGACTAGGCATTTCTTTTCCTCTTAAAGATGTAACAATGGTTGTAGTTTAATAAGCTTAAAAGGGAAGTAGTCTAATCTGTGGTTTAGCTATGAATTTATAGATTCCTTGGTAAAGGATTTGTAATTTGTAGTTGAGCTATTTAATTATAGTTTTAATCGAATGCTGGAAACTGACCTAGATACCATTTTAGAAAAAACTATTTTGGGATAAGTGAAAAAGAACTCAAGAAGGGATCCTCCATCTGATTCTCTATCATCTCTTTATCATTTTTCTCTAATCTAACTCTCATTTCCTCCTTTTTCCATCATCAAACCTCCACTATAGGTGGCCCAGATTCATTCCTAGTTGTTAAGCTTCGGGGTGCAATGCGTGGCTAGGCATTTCTTTTCCTTTTGAAGATGTAACAATGGCTAGAGTTTAATGTGCTTAAAAAGGGAGTATTTAAATCCATTGTTCAGCTATAAATTTATAAATTCCTAGGTCTAGGATTTATAATTTGTAGTTATGCTGCTTGATTATAGTTTTAATCGAATGTTGGATGTTCATTATGTGTAGTTTGGATTGGTTTATGTAGAACTTTGAGCTTAAACATATGACTTTCCATCTATGTATACTTGTAATATTCTTGATTTTCTCTTGTCTTGCATGGTTATATTTGATATTGAGTTGATTCTAGATTTTAATTGATCGATTGCATTGGTTAATCCTATTACACACACTAAGAGCACTTAACAAGATCTCAAGAAATGGATTCCCATTGATTAAGATCATGGACTTAAAAGTACTTTAAGGTTTAGCATTTTGAAGCTTAGTGATTTCTACTCCCACTAAAATGCATTAATTCAAAATATTTGTGGCACTTAAGAATGGGTCATGTTAATAAGAAAAGACTTGACAGGTTAGTGAAGGATGGATCCTTACAGGCTTAGATAATGATTCCACTTGTGAATCTTGTATTGAAAGAAAAATGACCAAGGTCTCATTTCCTTATAAAGTAAACAAATCTAAATCGGCATTAGAACTCGTACACACTAATATGTGTGGGCCCATTAACGTACAAGCTAGAGGAGGTTATGAATACTTCATAACCTTTATAGATAATTACTCTAGATATAGCTATTTGTATTTGATGCATAGAAAGAGTAAATCCTTTGAAAGGTTCAAAGAATTCAAAGCTTAAGTTGAAAAGCAGCTAGGCAAGCCATTAAAACAACTTTGATTGAATCGAGGTGGTGAGTACTTATCTAGAGAGTTTCGACAATTTCTAATTGACAATGGAATTGTTTCTAACTTGTTAGCTCCTCAAAAACCTCAATAGAATGGTGTAGCTAAAAGGAGGAATAGGAGTCTATTATAATTGGTAAGATCAATGATGTCCTATGCTAGCCTTCCATAATTATCTGGGGATATGCCATACAAACTGCAACATATCTTCTTAACTTTGCTCCATCCAAATCGGAGCCTAAAACACCTAGGGAGTTATGGAATGGCCTAGTGCCTTTATTGCAGCACTTCAGGGCTTGGGGTTGCCCAGCCTATGTTCTAAGGCCTGAATCCACAAAGATGGAACCAATGTTAGAAGTATGTTTATTTGTAGGATATCCTAAGGGTACACGAGGGTACTATTTTTACAGTCCTCAGGACAGGGAGGTATTTGTGTTCACAAATATGACCTTCTTGGAGCAAGAATTTATTAGAAATCACAAAGGAAGAAGTGAAGTAGTACTTAAGGAGTTAGCTATTTCATCCAAACCAAGAGTTGATTTGGATATAGCAAAATAAGATGTCAAAATGGATTCAATAGTTGGATCAAAAGAGCAGCCTGACATCAAGTAGTGCCTAGATATAGTGGGAGGGTTGTGAGAGAACCAGACGAATATCTAGGTCTAGGACAAGGCATAATTGCCATCTCGGACCAAGAAGAAATGGATCCCATTACTTATACATAAGCTACTAATGATATTGATGCAAAAAAAGGCTCAAGGTTATAGAATCAGAATTAGATTCCATGTACACCAATGAAGTTTGGATCCTTATAGATCTACCACCAGATGTAAAACCCATAAGCTGTAAATGGATCTTTAAAAGGAAAAGATGATCAGACGGAAAGGTAGAGACTTTTAAATTCAGATTAGTAGCTAAAGGCTATACTCAAAAAGAGGGTAGAGACTATGAAGAGACTTTTTATCTAATTGCCATGTTTAAGTCCATCAAAATTCTTTTAGCCATAGCAGCTTATTTCGATTATAAAATATAGCAAGTCCATCAAGACTGCATTTCATAATAGGGATCTTGAGGAGACCATTTATATGGCCTAACCAGAAGGATTTGTTGAGCCAAGTAATGAGCATAAAATATGTAACTTGTAGACGTCTATTTATGGATTTAAGTAAGCATCTAGGTCTTGGAACGTTAGGTTTGATAAGTCTATTAAAAATTATGGGTTCATATAAAATCTAAATGAGCCTTGTGTTTATAAAAAGATACAAGAAGGCAAGGTTATTTTCCTAATTTTGTATGTTGATGACATTCTACTCATTGGGAATGATGTAGAAATGTTATCTATGGTCAAAGAATGGCTGAACGAACTATTCTCAATGAAGGATTTAGGAGAGGCTAACTATTTTCTAGGGATCAAGCTTATAAGGGATCGTAAGAACAAAAATATAGCCTTGTCTCAATTAACCTACATTGAGAACATGCTTAATAATTTTGCCATGCAAGATTCCAAGAGGGGTTTCACACCTACTGAACATGGAATCAAACTTTCAAAGGAGTAAGCACCTAAGACCTAATAGGAGGTCGAACACATGCACAACATTCCATATGCTTCAATAGTTAGAAGTTTAATGTATGCTATGTTTTACACCAAACCTGATATCTGTTATGCAGTGGCACTGGTAAGTAGGTTCTAGTCCAATCCAGGAATGGGGCACTGGACTGTGGTTAAGTGCATACTGAATTATCTTCGTAGGATGAAAAACTTAATGCTTGTTTACTTTAGAAGTAACCTTATTCCGACAGGATATACAGGTTCTAATTTCTAGTCATATGTTAATTCAATGAAATCAACTTCTGGGTCTATATTTATTTTAAAAGGTGGAGCTATAGTCTAGAGGAGTGTTAAGCAATCTTGTGTTGCTAATTTGAGTATGAAGGCTGTGTATGTTACTGCTTGTGAAGCAAAAAAAGAAATAGTCTAGCTTTGTAAGTTCCTAAATGATTTGGAGGTAGATTCTAAGGGAAAAAAGGCCATTACGCTTTATTATGATAATAGTGAGGTAGTGGCTAATTCCAAACACATTGAGAGAAAGTGTCATCTCATAAGAGAGATAATGCAACATGGTGAGGTGAATGTGGTAAAGATTCCCATAGAGCAAAACCTTGCTGATCCATTTACGAAGCGTTGTCTTAAAAGTGTTTTGAGGGTCACTTAGAAGGGATAAGAATAAGGGAACTGTCATACTTGCTTTAGGGTAAGTAGGAGATTGTTGGGGTTATGTAAATATAATGCCCTGGAAAGCAAGTGTATTTACATATAACTTAATTTTCTTCTGGTTATTTTGTTAATCAAAATATTTATTATTAATAAAATAAAAGAGTTTTGTTTTATTTGTAAAAGCATTTTATAACTAGTCATAAGATAATAAGATTCTTTTATAAGTAATATACAAATACATAGAGATGTATGGAAACATGTGTTGGATCGGAAAAAGAAAGCCTGCCATATTTGGAGAAACGGTAGATTTCAAAACCTTTTAGAAATCTAAATTGCAGCGGAAGCAATATATCCAAAGCATCGTGTCAATCTATACATGATATGGTATAAGGATAATAATAAACATAAACAAGATAGAGATATATTACCAACTCCTTCGTTACAGCTTTAACTCCTCACTGCGTTATCCTATCCTTGGCAATATATCCTCTCTTAGGTGATGTATCCTCTTCTTCTTGTTATTTTTCCTCTTCTCGATATTGTATTCTCGACCAATCTAATCTACCACTTGTTCTTCTTGGACAACTTAGTTAACAAGATCCTTTGGTGGGAAAGGAGAAGAAAACATTGGAGGAGAATTTTTTTAGAAGAAAGAAGACCAAGAATAAGTGTTGGCCCCCGAATTTTTTGTATTGAATTAAGCATGATCTAAATAAATTATGAGGTTTGATGGATAAAGGTTTGGATCTACTTTCTATGCAAATATTGGTAGAATTTATTATATGATTTGGTTGCATTAAAAGTGGTAAGAATGCCTAAGGGCATTTTTGTCATGGCACTTAAGGGTATAAGGCTTAAGGCTTAAATGAAAGGGGGAAAATGGACATTTCACTTTATTAAGAATAGAAATTAGAAGAAGAAGAAGAATTGTGAAAGGGGGAAGAGGAAGTCGTGGAAGAAGAGAAGAAAAGAAGAGAAAAAGAAGATAAAAAGCTAGGGTTTGGAGATCCTTAAAGAGTTTGATGATTTTGATGCCAAACCAAGTAAGTATGAGCATTAACCTCTTTGATTTGACGATTGAATCATGTTTAGGGATCGTTAGAGGAGAAAAATGGGGTTAAATGTGGGTAGGAGGATTTTTATGAACGGTGTCCTAGGGTTAATGAATTTGTTGTGTTTGTGAATGATTTTTGAGTTGGAATGAGTTTAGAATGAAGTAGGAAAGATGATTTAAGGTTTGGATGTGTTGTATTTGCAAAAGGGAAGGATTGTGGATGAAAAATGCAGGAAAAATCAAGTTCGGAGACGTTTTCTGGACCCGCACGTCACGACGTGCTCATGAGCACGCCGTGGCGTGCGTGGGAGGTGTGCACGCCGCGGCGTGCGAGTGAGGTGTGCACGCCGCAGCGTGCGAGGGGGTACACCGTGGTGCGCACAAGTGTGCACACCGCAGAGCACCCAATTGTGCACGCCGAGGCGAGCACGGGCCGTACGTCGCGGCGAGCGTGG
Source organism: Erythroxylum brevipes (assembly GCA_027479065.1). Taxonomy (NCBI): domain Eukaryota; kingdom Viridiplantae; phylum Streptophyta; class Magnoliopsida; order Malpighiales; family Erythroxylaceae; genus Erythroxylum; species Erythroxylum brevipes. The sequence goes on from JANIHY010000209.1 coordinate 38,500,972, forward strand.
CCTTCGCCACGGCAAGCCCCCAATTTTTCAGCAAAGAGATATTTTGGTATTTTGGACATAAATTTTGATGTAGATGTCCAAATGAAGTGATTTTTGATTCGTTGTAAAACAAAGACAAAGGTCTACAAGTTTTATGAAGCAATAAACTTGTAACTCAGTTTCTAAAAATCTCAAATTTTGGATGGAAGTTGAGTATAGATTATTGTGTCAACTTAAGGATAGCTCCAACATGTTTGGAGTATAAATTCCATATTTCTGAAACAAATTGAATGATTTTGGAGTCTTTAGAAACTTAAGACAATGGGGAAATTTTTCTAGAAGAGAATATTACCAGATGTTGTCATTTACTTGATCATGGTGATCATGAAAAATTGACCCGAATGTTTAGACTTTTGGAAGAGTTTGAGTTTTTAGAATTTATCTTAGTGAATATGCAATATTTGGATCCCCAAATTATATTCCTATTGAATGGGAATTTTGTATTTGATAAAGGGAATCAAGGAAGGCAAGAGGATCAAGATGAGAGGCATCTTTTAAGCATGTATCCGAGCAAGGATTTCAGGTGGGTTTCATGTTTATAATTTAGTAATGAGCCACTAAAGTTTTCTCCCA
>JANIHY010000209.1:38516153-38529219 GCA_027479065.1 Erythroxylum brevipes
TTATTAATAATAAATATTTTCATTACAAAACTGTAACTGAAGAAGATAAAGTTACATGTAAATACACTTACTTTCCAAGGCACTATATTTACATAACTCCAACAAATAAATGATTTTATTGGTTAATTTTTGTTAGTAAAAGACAAACTTCTGTTGCACTAATTGTTAATCCTTTTCTTAATCCTTTCAATATTAATAGTTGAACGTTTTATGAGTTGGTCTTTTTTAAGAGATTAAAATGCTTAAGTGAAGGGAGAGTTATTAGGTTACAGACCTGTTAATTGAAACAACTAAGTGGTTAAATGAGAGCTACTAGATGAAATGAAAAGTTGACTCTAATATTTATTCATGTTGAGTCTTGAAAGCTCTTTGAAGTTGTGTAAGCATGTTGTTAAGGCACAAATAGAATTAGGATTAACCCGTAAATGGATAAGCAAATCATGTATAAAGAACAAACAATGAATGCTCAGTTTCCTAGATATATAGTAAAATTTGAATTTCTTTTCATTCTTAATAACATGACTAATTAATATACTTGGCACCTCCATAGTTAAGGTGAATAGATAAGTAGAATAAAGGACATTTTGTCTTAGGTCCTTAGCTCTTTGGAAGAGTTTAATGGGTTCTCTGTTCACCAAGACACTGAAGGAGATAATGGAGATGCATTTCACAATCTAACAAGTGAATCTACAGGGGAATCCAAAGGTAGAAAAATAATGAAGAATAAAATTTCAACTGATAGAATCAAAGGCTTTGTGAAAATCAATCTTAATACTAAAAATTTTGCTAGAGTTTCTCCTGCCATAACCCTTGAAAAGCTTTTGAGCAAAGAGAATGTTATCCCCAATTTGCATCCCTTTGATAAAAGCTCTTTAAGAAGAGATGATATGGTTGCGAGCACAAGTTTGAGATTGAAAGTCAAGGTATATTATATAGCAATACAAAATAGGTTTGTAAAACTTTTAGAAAGAAGGGTTAGATGCCTTGAAAGTGAGAGTAATAAAGGTTTTATCAAGCTCTTCTAACATCCTCCTTTGTCCAAAAAAAATCCAAGATTGTTCATTGAAAAAAATATTTATGATATAACAAAGTTTATTGCAAGAAAAAGCATTGAAATCATCAAGGCTAAGAACCTTATTAGGTTTGGGTGAAAACAAAGCTTGTTCGACATTTAAAGTAGTAATGAGTTTGAATAGGAAATCCATTTCATCATAAAAGACATGCTTACAAATGATTGAATTAATGAAGAAACTAAAGAGGAGCGCAAAGAGGAAATACCAAGCAAATTATAGTAAAACTTAAAAACTTTAAGCAGCATGTCAGAATGATAAGCGATCAAGAGGCCTTTCACTATTTTTAATGTAAGTAATTCGATTATAATTCCTTCTTGAAAGCACTGAATTATGAAAGAACCTTGAGTTCCTATCATCATCATTGAGCCATTCTTTCCTTGATCTATTTTTAGGTCTGAGTAATTGGTTTCAACTTCTTTTTTATAGTTCCTTAATACATACTTATTGTCTACTTTTTTGTTAACATCTAATGGAGAGTAATAGAAGTTATTTTGAGCAATTACAAGTTTACCTTTATTATATATTGCCTTTTGATGGGTATCGCTAAAGGTTTTAGAATTGAGAACCTTGACTTTATCTCTGATTCTTTGGAGTTTCCTCATATAATAAGGATTTATAACCATAACAAGTGAAGCTAGAATCCTCAATCACAGCCTGTATAAAGCCCTATGAATTCACTAGGTAATTGTTAAATATGAATAGATAACTTATGATTATAGATTTGTCCATATTGTGAACATCCATGATTATTAAACAAAGCTTTACTTTTAGGTAAGGAAATAAGCCAAAAGGCACCAAATAAAGCCCTATCAAGATTTTTCCTAACAAACCATGTTCCTTATTGCTTGGTGCTCTATATATAAATGTTTCCCTGCATCTTGAGATCATTAACTTCTATACTGGAGATATATTAGAGAAATTCATTCGCATAATTCATGAAGGAAACATTCCCTTCAACTTCAGCGAATTGAGGTGCATTGTTAAAGTCTCAAATTATAGGTCAAAAGGCATTCATTCCAAAGCATATATTTTAGCTTTTTCTATAAGGATATTGTTTGAAATGCTAAGTTAAATGAATATACAAAAGACATATAAATGTTTGCCTTAGTTCATATAATTTTGATAGTGAGATGAATTTTTTAGTTATTAGATAGTTAAGGACCCATATCTTATAAGATTCAAAAGTCACCACTATTATACCACTATTATGAAATTGGTGGTTGGATATGATACTCTAACTGCTCCTTATGAATTTCATTTGTTTGCAGTTTTGCTCCTTAAGTTTTGTTTATGAAAAAAATGAAGAATGGCTTGGTATCATGCAAATAACTATGGACTATTTTTGTTTATCGGGGTTATTAAACTCTTTAACATTTCAAAAAACTATAGACATAGGGAAGGAGAAGAATTAGAGTTTCTTCCCCTGGTTTTTCAATTAGATTTTGTCCTAGTGATAGGCTTTAATACATGCCTCTTAACACTTATATCCATAACAGCACTAGTATTCACCTTAATTGGAGAAGAGATTGAATCAATATACACTCAAGCTCTTTTACAACATCCCACTACCATAAGGTATATACCTGAACATCCAAGGACATAAGTGTTAAGAGAGCTTGAGTGTATATCCATCTTACAGATGACATCATCTAACAAAATTAAAAGTCATCAAATTTTAAAACTATTCATTGCATTCATGAACGAAAGCTTAAACAAGTAACTACAAAATACAAAATTACAACTCTTCTGATGTCAGCTGACAAACCTCTGAGCCATAACTAAGCCCAAAATGTTCCTTTAATCTAGTTAAAGAAACTAGGTCTCCTATCTCGTACCTGAAAAGTCACGTTGTAATTTTTTATTAGTTTTGTGAACTCAATGAGTGAACCATCATTGATGATTTCACGTAGTTCAAACACACAATATCATATATTTCACATATATTCATTTAAAATATATATAATCCAAATTCTCATAATCTCATGGAATATCATGATTTCATCATAAATAGAAAATAGATATTTATAAATAAAAATGAATATGAGACTCTAGATTCGTTATTATTGTTGTGATTGAGTGCCTTTTACACACATATATAGATACTGGCCCATTGGGCTCAGTCAGAATAGAAATCACGGATCAAAGCTCTATGTTTAGAAACAGAAAATCATGGAGCAAAGCTCTACATGTAAGTGCTTATATATTGGCTACTCCAATCACAAAGCCTTTATCTGAGCATGTATTTTATGAAATGCATCAAATACAGAATATGCCAAGCATAACAGTCACATGCACTGTACAATCAGAATCTCATAATCATAGGACCTAAGTTCGACATTCAACTTTCATTGAGAATACAAATATCAATTAGAATTCATAGCAATTAGAACACTTCCAATACATTCCCAAATATTAATTCTTTGGACTTTAAGTCCAAAATTTATAAACAAATCACAAACAGTTAATAATAAGAAGTCAAACAATTTCAATCAATCTTAGGAAAAAATCATCTAGGTTGACTCACATTACGCTACGATATGCTATTTCTTGGATGGTCCAGCAATGTCTGACTGACGTCCAATGTTCTCCTCTATACCATACAAAACACATTTATAAATAACACACTTTTGCACAAATGTATAAGCATGCCTTTATGCACATCTATGTATATAAAAAATGCACAATGCATGTTCAATGACAATCCTAGGTATCTTATCAAATTCTTATCACTATATCATTTAGATATCAAAACCCTTATAAATATAAATAATACTGAGGGTTTGGACCATAATAAAACAATGTGAAATTAATTTCATAACCCAGTTGATCAATTCAGATTTTTCTAACAATATACTTTCGGGTTAACTTTACATGATCATTTTGATAAGGTAAATGAAAAATTAGGCAACACTTCCTTCTAGAAAGTTATTCTCCAATGTCTTAAGTTTCTAATGACATCAAAATCATTCAATTTGGTTTAGTAATCTCAAAGTTATGCCTCAAATATTTTTGGCCTATTCTCATTCTGAAATAGTACACCATATTCAATTTCCATCCAGAAATTGAAAGTCTTAGAGACTGAATTGAAATTGGCCTTCTTCAGACAATCTGTATTCCTATATCTTTAGTTTACTCCAAATTAAAAATCATCCCAATTAGATAACAATAGAGGAAGTTATAGGAAAAAGAAGGATAGATGTTCAATGTGCAAAAGCTCTCAGGTTTAATTAACCCAACTACAATTGAGTCACAGCTGTGCAACATCCATGCACGGACATGAATACCAAATTAATTCAGTCATGGGCATAAAATAATCAGTCACGCCCATGCATATCAAAAAGTCAGGGTTGTGTTACCTTAACTCACGGTCGTGCAACATCCAAACTCTAGAATAAACTTTCCTGATGTTTCCTCAAAATTTCATCTTAAATTCATCAATCAATTTATTTCAAAAGACTATGATTTTTGGTGGAGATAAAAAGAAATTTGTTATGAGTCTATTGGTTCAAGAATCAAGTCATTTGGACATTGGTTGAAGAAGTTATAACAAAAATATCAAAGGATGTTCAAAAACAAACAGTTTGGAAAAAGTTGAAAGTCACGATTGTTCGTCTGCATGATTGTCAGTTTCACTAGCAGGTCGAGTTCATGCTTCTGAACTATCGTGACTTGCGATCTTCTTCAGTGATGTCGTGATTGCGACCTGCTTCCTACAACAAACAACTTCCTTTCTTTCTTCCATTGATTTCTAGATTCCTCATTCCTATCTCATTCAATTACCACATAAATCAACAATACTTCTCCCCTTTCGGTTCAACTCAACACAAATATAAATCAAAATCCAAAATTCAAACTTAACATAAAACATCCAAAACCTCATATATACCTCTCTCTCCACCGTAATTTCTCATTTTTCTGCACTTTTCTATCTTTCATCAAAACTTTATTTCATCATAAACTTTTCATTTTAATGCTTTTCCTATATCACTGCATGACCTTAAAATCATTTCCCTTAGTTCTAAACTCATTCAAATTCATCTCTATTAACACTTCACATATTCATGCATGAACAGTACATCAACTTATAACTAGAATATAGTATTTATATTTCTTCATCAACTTACGTAAACTTTCACAAATCTCAAACCAGAATCTATTTCATATAGTTTTTGAACAATTCCCATTTCACAAATCCATCATCTAGTTTATTCATCACCGAAACCACACTTCTTAAACTCCTCATTCATGTATATATTTACACTGTAAAAACATCAACAATAAACACTTACTTGATTTAGCTATACTTCTCAACAAAAAGAGCAACTCAATTACACACAAGGATTCAATATTCGTGATGGACAAGGAATAGAGAGAGAGTTCTCTACTGAATGCTTTTAGTGGATATCAAAAGCTATAGTAATCATTTCCTATACAAAACATAAGCTACATGTAATCTTTCCTTACTCAAAACTAGACCACATGGCTATATTGCATGCATTAAATATGTCACTCAAACAAGTTTGCCACTTATCGCCACACATACAAGCCATTTGTCACATATACATTTTGCCACGTGTCACACTATAATTGGTCCATATTTTAATATTTTTCTAAAATTCATCGAAAATTTCAAAATACCCTAAATATATCAAAATTGGCAAATCACATTTTAATTGCATTTAATAACTCAATTATACACGGAAAATGTCAATGAATGCATATGCAATCATATGAATGTGAAAAAATGTGCATGTCATATTTAACTTAAACATGATATGCATGCTCTAATTTTTCAGTAATTTCTCATAATACACAATTATAGCCTTAACATGGATAACAAGATATTACAATTCTGCCCTCCTGAAAAAAATTTTGTTTTCAAAATTCTTACCTGGATGATCAAATAGGTATGGGTATTAATTTCTTATATGCTCCTCCATTTCCCATGTGGCTTCCTTACTCGAATGATTCTTCCAAAGGACTTTCACCATTGGGATTACTCAGTTCCTCGGTTGTTTATTCTGATAGCCAATTATCTTCATTGGTTCTTCAACATAGCTCAGATTACTAGTTACTTCAATCTCCTGAGTCGGTATCACATGAGTTGGATCTGATCGATATCGCCTAAGCATACTCACATGAAACATATTATGTATCTAAGCCATTTCCGAAGGTAAAGCTAACTTATAAGCCAATGATCTAATTCTTTCAATTTTCTCATATGAACCAATATACCTTAGACTTGACTTATCCTTCTTATTGGCACACCACGCCGAGGTGATACTCTAAAAAATACTCTATCTCCCACCTGGTACTCTGTATCTTGTCTGTGCTGATCCACATAACTCTTCAGTCTAACTTGTCCTACTTTAATTATGCTACAGATCAATTTCACTTTATCAACTGTATCCTGAATCAACTCTAGGCCTTCAACAATTCTTAGACCCTCTTTATCCCAATATAAAGACGAATGACACTTTCTGCCATACAATGCCTTGTACGAAGCCTTACCGATACTGCTGTGATATTAATTATTGTAGGCAAATTTGATCACAGCTATATATTGATCCCATGCCCCTTGAAACTCTAGAACATAAGCTCTAAGTATATCCTTAACAGTCTTGATCGTCCTCTCTCTCTGACCATCGGTCTGAGGATGAAATGTTGTACTGAAATTTAGCATTGTAACTAATGTTGCCTGTAAGCTACCCCAAAATCTAACAATGGACACTAGAACCCTGTGTAATCTCACAACTTCATTCACATAATGCCCAGCTAACTGATCTAGTGAACAATTTTCTCTCACTAACAAGAAATGAGCCAACTTGATCAATCTATCAATGATGACCCAAATGGCATCATGCTGTCTCGGAGTCCTTGACAAACCATGATAAAATCCATCGTGATTCATTCCTATTTCCACTCTAGAATAGGCAACGAATGTAATTTTCCAATTGGAGCATGATGTTTAGCCTTAACCTCCTGACAAGTTATACACTTAGAAACAAACTCCGTGACTTGCTTCTTCATACCAGGCCACCAGAGATGTTTTTTTAGCATCTTATACATCTTAGTGGTACCAGGATGCATAGCATAAGTTGCTAAATGTGCTTTCTCCAAAATCTCTTTCAGGCACACATAATATTTGTTTAAGCCACAATGTATCATCTCTCACTTCAAAATCGGAAGCCATATTCACTTTCAACTTCTCAATTATCCTTACAAATTTTGGATCTTTGCTCTGAGCCTCTTTAATTCTTTCAAGCAATATAGGTCTCAACTTCAATGTAGCTATCATTGTTTCATTCTGCCCCAAATTTAATTCAACATTCAGTGCTCTCAAATGAAATAGGCTCGGTAACCTCGATAACTGTGCTTGAGCTATACTGCTATTGGACTTTCGACTTAATGCACCAGCTACCATGTTAGCTTTGCCAGGACGATACTCAATTGTGCAATCTTAATCTTTCAACAATTCTATACATCTCCTTTGTCTCATATTCAACTCTTTCTAGCTCAACAAATACTACAAAATCTTATGATCAGTGAATACCTGGAAGGTTTCTCCATACAGGTCATGTCTCCAAATCTTCAAACAGATACTACTGTAGCAAGTTCTAGATTTGTCTCGATGCATATGTTATTACTTTACCATACTACATCAGTACACATCCTAAACCCTGGTGTGAAGCATCAATATACACAACATAACCACCAGAGCTAGATGGAATAGCTAACATCGGTGCTATAGTTAACTGATGCTTTAGCTCCTCAAAACTCCTCTGACAATCATCATTCCATCTGAAAGGCACATTTTTTCTCAGAAGTTTTGTCAGAGGGGTTGAGATTAATGAAAACCCCTTGACAAACCTTCTATAATAACCAGCTAATCCAAGGAAACTCCAGATCTCAAATATATTTCTCGGAGCCTCCCACTTCATCACTACTTCTACTTTCTTTGGGTCTACCTCAATGCCTTGGCCAGAAACTCTGTGACCCCAAGAATACTGCTTGATTAAGCCAAAATTCACACTTACTGAACTTGAAATATATATGTTTCTCCCTCATTATCTAGAGAACCAATCTTAGATGTGCAATATGATCTTCTCTACACTTCAAGTACACCAAAATTTCATCAATAAATACAATCACAAACTATCTAAATAAGGTTGAAATACCTTATTCATCAAGGCCATAAAAGCTTTCGGGGCATTAGTCAATCCAAATGACATCACCAAAAACTCGAAGTGCCTATATCTTGTTCTAAATGCACTCTTCGGTACATCAGTCTCAGCTATTTTCAACTGATAATATCCTAATCTCAACTCTAACTTTGTGAATACCTGAGCTCCCTACAATTGATCTATCAAATCATCAATCCTTGGCAATGGGTATTTATTCTTAACTGTTATTCGATTCAACTACTAATAATCAATACACAATCTTAGAGTTCCATCCTTCTTCTTTACAAACAATATTGGAGCTCCCCAAGGTGACACACTAGGCTTGATGAAACCCTTATCTAACAATTCTTGCAATTGGGTTTTCAATTCCTTCAGTTCGACAGGTGCCATCCTATATGGTGGAATTGATATAGAAACGGTATCTGGAACAAGGTCTATAGTAAATTATGTCTCCCTTTTTGGGAGTAAACCTGGTAGTTCTGCAGGAAATGCATATAAGAAATCCCTAACAATTGGAATATTTTGAATGGCTTATTCATTTCGAGTATCAACTACGTGGGCTAGATAAGCCTCACATCCACCTCAGATTAGTTTCAACATACTCATAAATGAAATTAGTCAGGGTAACACAGCCAGACTAACTCCTCGAAACACTACTATCGGCTGATTAGGGGATTCCAGAATTACTTCCTTAGTAAAACAATTCATCACAGCCCGATGTGTAGTAAGTCAATCCATACCTAGAATAACATCTATTTCCTTTAACTGCAATACAATCAAATCAGCTTCTAGCTCTGCCTGATCAATCTGTGTTGGGCCCCGATTTTGAGACTGGAGCCCAACCAAAAACCAGAACCCTAAACAGAAGTAGAAAGCGAAACAAAGAGGATGAAAGCGAAAAAACGAATCTTAAAGTCGAAAGTGGGCCAAAACAAAGGTGGAACACAAATCGGATCGGAATTCATAAAGTGGAAACAAATCAAATGCGGAATCGAAGGAACGGATTTACAAAAACCTTGGAATCGAAGAAACATGGAAAAACAAAACAGTTCAATTCTGACATCTGAAAGGGGCATCTTATAAAAAAACTAGCGTTGGAAACCTTAAGACACTTTTGATCTAACCCTATCCGAAATGGTATAAATTTGTTTTTTCATTCTTTGTTCAATCTTATACAAAGCAATTTAATTTTCCATTTGGAAATTCATCCTCAATCATAATCTTAATTTACTTGAATCTTCATATTTAAATCATAACCATCAATTTACCCAAAAATCTTATTATTCCTTTCTTTTGCCAATGAACGCTTAACACACATATCCATATATCCACAATTCATACACAATAAGCACTTCAATATCTCAATTCCAACAACACATTTCATCGGACCTCTTGTCTGGAATCCCAACATAATCAAACACATTCATATTTCAATTCTATACCCAAAATTCACATCTCATCTCATCCATATACCATTCACATACCATATCCACACAAATTTATATCACAATTCCATACGCAAATCCATAATTTATTTACATCATGAAATAAATGCTTATAAAACATTAATGGCATTCTAAGCCATATACAATACCAATACCAAAAATCCAAATTACACAAAATACAAGATATGCAAAATCGAACAAATGCCTTGAATTTCTTTCATCCGATCTCCTGCTCGATACCTAGAGATGGGGATGAAAGGAGGGGGTGAGCTTTACAGCTCGTGGATAACATGTTTATAAATCGAAAAATAAACAAAAATCATTTTTCAAAACTTTTGTCATTTCATCAAATCTCACGGTAGAAATTTGGCAAAAAGCTTATTTCTCAACTTTTTAACTTCTCAAATCATTCATAATCAATTTTAAAAATTTCATGGTTGAAAGCCTCAAATGTTTATTTCTTCAGAATCTCAAAATTTTCACAATTCATGAACAATTTCAAAACATGAGTGTAATACATTATAACACACATAAGCATATAACACATCAAAATTTTGGTTTGTGTCTGTCCAGAAATAGAACGTACTGCACATTCCCGCAAAGCGGTTCTGTGCAGTCGTGAATAAAACGTACTACACCTTCCCGTATAGAGGTCCGGTGTAGCCGTGAACTTATAAGAGTCCTTATCGAAGCTCCAATGCCACTAGCGGGCAGACGGGCGAAGCCTAGACAAGTGCACTTGACCCTCTTATGGGACGTAACCAAACCCACATAACAGACAGTTCATACTTGAAAATCGGATTGCCCGACGACATATTTCAAAAACTTAATTTTCATGTCATTTCATATTCAAACATAATGTCACACAAATTCACATATCAAATTCTCAATCATTCAAACACAAGGAACGCGAAAATCATAGCAATTTCTTAAAATCATAATTCAAACAAATTCCCATTCACATTGCACATTCATCATCCAAAATTCATACGGCAATTTCACCTTCATTCAAAAACAATGAAATCATCAATTATGACAATTTTTTAAATCATTCCAAAAATAATGAATTTAATCATTCGAAACAATAATTTAAAAACATTTTTACTTTCTTGATTTTTCGAAAACCCACAATTAGCTTATAATTCAAATTATAAACATGGCGCCCACCTTATATCGATGCTTGGAACTTATTCAAAGCCTCAATTTCTCCATTCCTTTCTTTCATCCAAATTAAAATTCCTTAATCAATAAACACCCAAATTGAATAATTCACACCATGCCATCACCAAAATTAACTTTAGAAATCACAAACCCATAACATTCTTAAGCTATCTAAACCAAAATCCCTTAAAAAAATTCAAAGATCAAAATCTTCTCTTAACTTAAATTTTCTCCAATTTTGAAATTTCTTGGCTCATATTGGAGCTCTCATCGTCTTCCATCTTTTTCCCTCTTGGAGCATCTCTAAAATATTTCTTGAAAACCCATAAAAATCAAAACCTAGCATATTTTTCTTCTTCTCCTTTCTTTCCACCGATAGCTCTCCCTCTTCTCTCTTCTTTCTTCTTTCTTTTCTTTCTAACTTAAACAAATTCGTGTTTCTCCTCTTCTTAAATGACAGCCCACTCTTCTTGCATTTAATGAATGGAAAATGACCATTACGCCCTTACATATATGCCTTATAACTTAAAACCTTAAGTGTTCTTCGAAGTTTTCCCCTAAAATTCATTTTAATTCATGCTTACTTTAGGACATTTTTCTAACCATCAAATTGAAGTAATTTGTTAAAACTTCCTTCTAGAGAAATGTTCCTCATTGTCTTAATTTCATAATGACACCAAAATCATTTAATTCAGGTCACTACTCCAAAAGTTATACTCCAAACATTTCGGACTATTCTTATGCTAAAACATTTTCCTGCGATTTATTTTCATCCAAAAATTGACATTCTTAGAGACTAAATTGAAATTCAATTTCTCAGAACATTTGTAATACTATTTCTCTAGTTTAATAAAATCAAGAATCACCTCATTTGGATGACTAGAACAAAAGTTATGGCCAAAATACTTTCAGCTCTTACTAATCCAAGACTGAACACTAAACCCGACTTCAATTCAGAAATTAAAAGTCTTAGGGGCTACATTGAAATTCATTTCCTTCATATGACTTGCAGCCCCATGTCTCTATTTTATTTTTCAACAAGAATCAGATCAATTAGATCTCCACAAATCAAGAATTCACCAAAATACTAAACCATGTTCAGAAAATTTCCCAACTCATTTTGAATAAATCAATAATCCTTAATTTAATCTAAAAAATCCACAATTTTCCATGGACAGATAGAGGGATGTCTTAGGAATCCAACGCTTCAAACATCAGGTCGATCGGAGGTTGCATGAAAAAGTTATGGCCAAAAAAATGGAGAGAGGTCGGTCAGAAAAAATTTCAAATCGGAGCTCCCACTCGCGAGAGGGCGAGGGGCTCATGAGCGGGTCGCTCGCCAGGGCGACCGAGCGGGTTGCTCGCCAGGATGACTAAGTGCGGCCACTCACCAGGGCGACCTTCCAACTTCTAAAATTCATAACGTTTTACACAGAAGTCCAAAATCACAAACTTTGTATCAAAAGAAAGCTGAAAGGAAGCTCTACAACTTCCATGAAGAACTAAAATATCAATTCCATCTCTAAAGGGGTCAAAATCTCACTCAAAGCTTCTATCCAATTTTAGTCTCCCTAAACAGTATCACAACTTCTAAAATTTCTATCTTTCAACTCCAAGGTTCAAAAATGTCATACTTTATATCAATGCAAAGATCAAAAAGCAACCTACATTGTTGGGACCCGATCCCGGAACCGGATCCCAACCGGACTAACGAAGAGCGGAACAACCAGAACGAGGCAAATAGCAAAATGCGGAAGCCAATAGCAAAACGAACTCGAATCACAAAGCAAAAGAATCGAAAGCGAAGCGAATACTCGAATCGAAATGGAATACCGGAAGTATCGAATGCGAAACAAAGTACAAATACCAAAATACGGAAGCAAAATACAAATCGAATTAATCAAACCATATGGCGGAGACAAATCAAAGAAGAACATATACGACATCCGAGGACATACCCAATAGAAAACCATCGCGTTGGAAACCTAGACTAAACCGATCCAAAATCCGGTATAAATTTTTTTTTACTCATTAATCAAATCTGATTTCCTTTTTCTTGGACATTTTCCTCAATCAATCTCTCATATCATAACGAGCTTTATAACAATCATATAAATCTCTAATTTCATCTTTTAAGCATCTAAATCTTATTTTTCTTCTTTTCCAATTTATTTTCTAACGAAAATTCGGCAGCATAACGGCT
>JANIHY010000209.1:38561985-38576522 GCA_027479065.1 Erythroxylum brevipes
TGGAGTGATCAACACTCACAGGCATTGACAAAGTGCGATGAGTTGTTGTAGGCATTTAATTTTTTATAAAATAAAAGAAATTATATTAATAATAGCAAAAGCTATAACTTAACAATATAATGAGTCGCAGTATCAGCTCATAAGTCATCACAATTTGAGGTTACAATAGAATATTAAGAACAAGAGAAAAAAATTAAATTATAGCATCCATGTAGTTTTCAAGTCAGGGCTAAGTGAGTTTTGTTTTTTGTTGACTATTAAAGCTTCTCGAACCTAATTGTCAACAAGGGGCTGTTTAGTGTTATGTATCTTAATTTAGGGGGTAAAGGATAATCATAATTAGACACCTTAGAACATACCCCTACTATGATAGCATATAAGTGCTATATTTTTTGGCCCTTCTTTAAATCTTCTAAGTTTAGCTCTAAATAGTTCCATTTCTTCTCCAAATCACTCCTTTTTCTTAAAGAGGTAGAAATATATCTTGAAATAAAATATATTTCAAATTAAGTACCAAATCCTTCGAAAACATCTAAAACATAAGCAATTTGCTATAAAAATAATATATATCTAGCATATATTAAAATCCATCACATTTAAACAATTGCTTGTTCTTAAGCAAACCAATTTCATCATTCAATATCAAGTAGAAAATAATCCTAGAAAAGTGCTAAACAAATTAAAGATAACCATGGAGATTCTTTATTACTTATTCAACCATTAGGGTCATCAAAATGTCAAGTAAATAACTAATTGTATTAGTTTGTAAGTTAAATTCAATTTAATGTATGATCCTTCAAACTTTAAAACCAAATAAAAAAATTCAACTCCATGCATAAAATAAAAAATACATAAGATAAAATGCTTCATCATTCAAACATTATAAGTTTGTCTGAAAAGTTACCTATCCTTTTTATGCTAAAGTAAACACCTTGTTATGAGTACCTCAAGTTACTCAATTAGGATTAAGGACAAGAGGACTATATGAGGCTTGAGAGCCTACTTGAGATTTAAAGACTGGCTTGAGGCTAGAAGGTCTATATAAGGTTTATAGGCTTGTTTGAGACCAGATGAGAGCACACACATTAAAATGATCCCGTATGCATCTGTAGTAGGATCTATCATGTACGCTATGCTATGTACAAGACCTAATGTATCATATGCTCTAAGTGTAATAAGCAGATACTAATTAGATCCTAGTAAGGGTTACTGGGTAGCTGTCACGAACATCCTCAAGTACTTGCAAAGGACTAAGGATGTTTTCTTGATATATGGAGATGGAAATCTAAAAGTAAGGCATATAGATGCCAGTTTTTAATATGATAAGAATGATTCCAAATCCCAATTAGGTTATATATTCACATTGAATAGCAGGGCGGTCAGTTGGAAGAGTTCAAAACAAGATACAACTGTCGATTCAACAATCGAGGAAGAGTACATTACGGCTTCAGACGCATCAAAGGAAACAGTTTGGATCAAGGAATTCATTACTCAACTTAGTGTGGTTCCTAGCAGTGATGGGCCCATACAATTGTATTGTGACAACAATGTGGCTATTGCATAAGCGAAGGAACCAAGGTCTCGTCAACGGTCCAAGCATGTACTTCGCAGATATCATCTGATCAGAGAGATCATTGATCAAGTTGACGAACAGATAGAGAGAATTCCCATCGAGTATAATATTATTGATCTGTTGACGAAGCCATTGTCACATAATAGCTTTGATTCTTATATACTCGCTTATGGTATTATATATAACTGGCTTTAGGTCAAGTGAGAGATTTGATAGAGTAGTGCCCTAAAGGCAATCGCTTTTAGCGCGTTTTGTACAAAGTTATGCACAAACTTTATTTTCAATAATAAAGAAAGGAATATTTCATTAATTTGGTGTTCATTATTTATGAATTGATATTAATCTATAAACAAATTAATGAAATCCATTATATTGACATAGCATGAAGGAAATCATGATGTGATCATACCACTGAGATTCCAATCATGTGTCATTATGTCAGTATCTAAATTAGATGTTTAGAGTTCAGATGTGGATGCTTACTAAAGGTAGTAAGTACATTGGATGACCTACCATGAGATCATCACATGGATGTCTTATTCTAATGTTAATGATAATCTCATCATAGCAATGGTACAAGTATCCTTAGACCTAAGGTACTCAAGTATCCTTAGACTTAAGGTACTCAAGGATATCTTGAATACTAATTATGTACTTTGACTCCATTCCTTGTTGCCTTACAGAGGTCGCTCATAGGGTGATGATTGGGTACAGCTTGAGGTATTCGAAGGTAATTTAGTAGCCAATAGAGGATTCACCACTTCTATGATAGCAAAAGATGATACCCACGACCTTTTGTCAGAGTCATTACTTAGAAATCTCTGGCCCAAGCACATGTGTGATGAAGAATGTCTTCATTGACATATAGAGTAATGAGTCCCAGGATGAGAACTGATATCACTTAGGCTAGATTTGACGTCATCAGTCTAGGGAGAGTTGGCACTTTGCATATTCATAACCAAGTGGGGCATAGCATGGTGAAAGGCTGTATAGCAATTGTCTATGGAAGGGTTCGTGAGATGGTTAATGATAAGCACGTGTTCGTTCATCAAACCACTTACTTTCCGGTCAATTGGAGGTCATGATGTGTTGCTAGACTTCACCCATGACCTGCTTTGATTAAATGTTAATCCAAGTAGCTAACATAATCGGGAACCTAATGGGTCACAAGCATAAGAGTGACTCGAAGGATTCGTAAAATGGCTTTTGATAAAGATCCATTATATGGAGAGCAATAGAACCAATTGAATCCTGATAAGATCGCGACATCGATATTGCTGAAACAGATTTCCAATATTTTTTCCACACTTGGGATCTGATAAGACCGACCCAAGTGTGACTGGACCACCTCAGCTTTTATATGTATTTATTGTCTTTAAATGATAAAAGACCAAAACAATAAAAGACGAAAACAAAAGGCAAGTAAAATGATGATAATCGTGAAAATGGTTAAGTAAGCAATCTTCATGATTCTCACCTCATTCTCCTCATCTTTCTCATCTTCTTCCAATTCATTCTCTTTCATAGTTTTCCTCTCCATAGAACAAAGAAGAGAGCTATCACTCTTGTTTTTTTTCTAACCATTTCTAGATCAAAGAGTTTGATTCAGTTAGTTTCTCCGATCTCTACTTATATACCGTTGGAGATAGTCTGTTTTGGTCGTTATAGTTTACGACAACCCGACGAGTAAAAGATCAAATAATGAAAGAGACTACACACAAGGTACATGGTTATTATATGCATGATTGATTTGTGTAAATGTCATGAATTCCTATATATATATGTTATAAACATATATGTGAATAGGAAATTTTCAGCTAGGTTTAATTGTATTTTCTTGTATAGGCACATAGATCATGGATTTTGGGAAAGTCCCATATTTGTTTATATTTTTCACACCTCGTGTATATGATGCACACATCGGAATTTTACTATAGTAACAACTGGTATTAGAGCCACAATATTGACATGGTAGAGATAGCAATTTGATATAATGTTTCAACAAAGTAGAGGCACTCATAGGGCTAATTTCTCAAAGGGAGGAAGATGTTACTTCTTACTCATCTCAATTCTTTGCTATATTGGGCGTAATGAGTTTTGGGAAGGAGCGTCCAAAAAAAACAAGGACAAACCCAACGAAGAGGGAAAATGGTACGTTGGAGATATGTTATTGATTAAGGAGTCTTCGAGAGAGCCACATTCAGAGGAGTGCCTATGGATTATTTCAACTAGGGCATCGAGTTCTTGTAATTGAGGTAATTTGTTAAACCCCTACATCCTAATAGTGGAATCGTGCAGGCTTTGGTGAATCTTAACCAATGTTTGCTAGTTAAGACTATAGAATAAGACAAACTTTCAAGCAGGCAAAGAAATCAAGCATTGTTAGATGTTGGCATATATTAGTGCAAATTATCAAAAATCTTTCACGAAATACAAAATTTGGATGTAAAATCAAAAGATAGCTTGAGATGGATCTTGGGTTGAAGGTCAACTAAATCACATACATGAAGGAGACTCATGAGAGCTCTAAAAGCTTAAAGTGTGCTTAAATAGACGAACCATAACTAATGGATTTGACATGGATAAATATTGTATCAGATCATCGTGCTATAAAAGACTTTGGGCTTGAATTTTCAATAGATAGAAACCAAAAAAAGATCGTAGATGATGTAACAAATAGCATCACAATAAATATATATCAATTTTTAAAAGATAAAGATCGTATGAGATGATTATTTGAAGATAGTAGAATTTTTCATAGATATACATGCAATCTCTTGTCTTATTAGTTGTCATATAGCTAGATCTTATAAAATAGTCTTACTTGAATGAGTTTATTATCCAATTAGTTAGTGTGATACAATCTAACAAGAATAAGAGATAATCTAATTAGTTCAATTCAATTATGATTTTGCATTGTAAAGTCAAAATGTCTATAAATAACTTATTTAAGCCTTGCTCCAAAAAAGTGATATACAGGAAAAGAACACATTAAAAGAAAATGTTCCTTTGTATACTTACAGAAAAGTAACAGAGGTTAGTTTACCAAAGTTGAACACCATGAGAGTCATAAAGCTTTGAAAAACTGATCACGTAAAGAAAGCCAAGTCTTCCTTAAATAAACCTTAATTGAAATTGTCGTGCAAAAGAATAAGTACACCTTTCAGTATAAACTTGGTACTTTAAAAAACATTTGTAACACCTACCATAACTAATCATGCCCAAGTAATACGAGACCACCTACTCGCATGTAAACTATTGTAAAAGGAATCAATATTGCTGGTTAACTTAACAATGCTATTCTGCAACTAATCAAAATTATTACATCATCTGAACGAGACCAGTATATTTATGTACCAAAACTTGCATCTGATGTAAGCAACGAGCAATTGTTATAAGATCGCGTGAAAACCGTGCCTCTAACCAAAACTGCCATTCAAATTTTTCGGCCATTGAAAAGGTTAACGTAGGATGAATACAGAATTTCTGGACTCGCAGAAAAAGTTATATAATACGAATTCAGAATTCCATAGATTCGGATATGTACACACTGATTGGTTGGATAAAGTCCAGCGGATATCCCTGCCATTAGACCTGCCACCAACCTTCAGGGAAATGAGCCATGCAACAGCAACTTCTCTGACTCGATGCTCAACAGGACCCCCTCTCCATTAAGATCACATTTTTAAAACTCTTAGCAAAAGTTTTAATCCTGATACACCCTAATCCAAACAATAATCGAGCAAATCATAGGAACTTGCATCATAGTCAATCATGTTGCTGTCAAACATGGGTATTCACCAATCATAGATTTATGTGCCGAACACCCCGTCTAAAGGTTGTGCCAAGTACCAAGTAATTCTCCTTGTGATATCAATCTCTAAAACCACCTTCAGACACTGATGGGACATCTCGATCAGACCATGTGTTGCTTCTGATAGTTTGACACCCATCTCACAAACAACTCACAATTTGGCTGATATTTAATCTGTAGTGAACCCAATATCAGTACCATCGAGCATTGTCTCCGAGGAACCAGGAATTTCACCAATCTTATTGGAAGGAACTTGTGCAAGCAACTAGTGCAACTGGATCCTCTGTAGAAGTCACAGCTTGAACATTTGCAGCGCCCGTGTATTGTGGATCTGATTTCGTAAAATTGCTCTCTATCCAACCATTAGCATTATTTGCATCAGAGAATACCTTAGTTTCCACCTGTATCATTATGACTAGCATCGTTGCAAACTACATGGGCCAAATCATCCTTCAACTGAGTATCAACAAGTTTATTTGCATTCACTAAAACCAAAATTGACTGATTTAACTGCACGAGCATCATCAACTCCCTCTTCACAGGTTACAACATTTTTGGAAGAAGGCAAGTCTTGTTTACTTTCCTCCAACCTGGCACCAGCAATGCTGGACCTAGATACTCCATCCCGGGATTCAGCGTAAGCACATGTCATCCCCTCGAGCGCAATTGGATTTTTAAATTCACGAGAAGCATCTAATGTATTATCCATAGTCCAGGTTTCACCCAAAGTATGATCTCCAGAATATGAGCCAGAATTCTGCGTAGTCACATCACCCTGAAAGCAAGACTTTATCAGTGTTTGTAACAGGAGATCCAAAGCCTGCATTTTTAGTCATCCCGTGTAAACCATTACTTTCAATTGGGATAGATGCATCTTTTTTGTCCAATGAATATTCATCTACCTTAACACATGACTCGATGTCTGAACCTTTATTCATCACAGAAATATCATTCGAGGGAATATCAGGACATTGGGAGTCAGATTTATCAGTAGCCACATCATCTGTCTCACTGGCATGCTCTGAATCACTGTTACCGCACTTCTGATCACACTGATTTGAAGAATCAATGTAAAATTTACTTGTTAAATCTGGAATCTTACATTGGCTGCCTTCAATTTCCATTTTTGTGACACCTGCTGGAGGAAACACCAAGTTGAATAACAATATTTTGCAGAATATAAATGTAAAATTTGGCTTGAAATTTGAAAGCCAACAAGATGCATCCTGATGAAAACCTTTGCTAATGTTTAAGTTTCCATCAATTTTTCCTTGTTCCAGTAGTTGCTTCTGCAACATATCAATGCCAGGGAAAACCAGCATATTAATATACTTCAACTCTTGTTTAAGCGACTCATCCAGTGTAGTGAAACCAAAAACTTCCGTCCATGTTTTTGTGAGCTCAGAAATCGCAGGAATGATCAGTTTCTCAACCTTCAGAGAGCAAAGCACCTAAGAAGAAGAAGGAAAGTCATTAAGATGACAGAAAAAATCCAACTTCACACATAGACCACTTTTATATCCAGTATTTGTCACAAGCAAAGATGTTGGAATAGTTCCTATTCCTCACCATCTCCAAGGCACAAAAGAGCCGGCGGCACATCCCTTGGCGCCTATATGTATGGCGAGTTCCAATAAATGGTATCTCTACAAATCTTGCCCCATGGAACCTGGAAAACCATGCCAAGAAAATGTCGAATTCAACTGAATGCTGACCAACTAGCAAAACCTAAATAGGCAGTAGTAGTTGGAGATCTAGTAAGTAGATAGAGGAAACAAAGCACATGAAGTCATGTGACAACAAATTTACATAAAAGGACAAGTGTACATATCAAATTTCTTCAACTCTAATGACCAAATCTTCTGTGTAACTCCCGGCAATTTGAATGAAATGCATTTCAAGGTATTAAAGAAACTCTATAGCTATCATTAACAATACAAATTTCCATATATGGGATGTTTGATTCAGTATCATTTGATTCCTACACATAACTCCATTTCTTCAACAATCAGATTGTTTCCATTGAACAGCAAAAAGTGACTATCCATCCAATACCTGATAGATGCAGCAGAAATTATTTCATCACCCCTCTCTAGAATAGCAGTATAGAAGCCATGGAAGTTTAGTCTGTTGAAGTTTGATCTGAAAAAGATGGAAAGGTCCAACAAAGCAACTCCAGTTATACACCAAAATGCAGCAATTCAACAATTTGGCAATTAAATGACCAAAAACTAACCACAACTTCGGCATGCTTATATGTTATCAGTACAAGATGGTCATAAGTCACTTGGGAATATACAGTTTCTTTCAAGTAGCTAAATTAATTAAAAAATCAAGGTAATATGGCAGTAGCCAGGTAACACTATTTAAGAACAGCTGGAAACAACTATAGAATACATACTGTCTTGAGAAAAAAATGATTGTTGATTATAAGGTCAACAAGAACAAACTCAGTTAATGATTTCCTGTGAAAACGAGAAAAAGAATGCACAAAATGGCTTTCCACAATTATGTTTCAGCACATCTACATATAAAAGTAGGGAAATACAAGTTTTCAATAACATATTATGTATGAAACATAATAACAATACTAATCTCTAATACTATCATCAGCAAAGTTACCATTTATCCATTTTGGTAAATTTAAGGCCATTACTTATAGTGTACGTGATCACAGAGCAGCCTTTAACAAACTAATGTGCCATGATTAGAAATAAGAATGCTTACCCATAATTATAAAGAACATTATGTATTAGATTGATCCCACTCCTCCTATCAACAATGGGCAAAAAGCATTCATCCATAACAGACAAAGCAACAGCTAGTTTTGAATTGCACTCTACCCTTTGAGGAAGTCCTTGGAGCGATGAATCTAAGTCTGTATCAGTTCTATGAATGAGAGACCATGAAAATCCTGCTTCTAGTTCATTTTTGACACCAAGATACCTCTGCAATTGCTCAAGAAGCTGTAATGCAGTAAAGTATATGTTAACATAGTTAACATGAGCCAGACTAGCACATCAAGGACACAGAAGGCACTGTGGCTTCTGAATATAAAACAATCAACTAAGATAGAATACATATAACAAGGAGGTGGCAGTGGGTGCACCAAAGTTAGTAAAAAGAATCCCAGAGAGATTAGTAGCATTACCTCTTGGCATTTCTTGCCACAGAAACTATCTACCTCAAGGGAAAAGGTAGCTATCTCCTTTGTGCATGACTTGTGGTCTAAGGGAAAGAGAAAAACTCAGTTTCAGTCAGCATATGGAATATAAGGACAAAAAGGAATATAGGTGAAACCGTAAAGTATATGAATATACATTTTTTGGCACACATTGCACAAGTAAGTAGCATCGAATGTGCTGAGTGATCTTGAAGAATATTCTCATTGGCTGCCCCACAAAATCTGCAAGCACAATTTGGGCAATGCCAGTCACCTGGGGGAAGCATCTGCAGAGTAACAACACAATAATTGCGTGAACGAGGGCCAGAGACTACAGGACAACTGTTCAATTACAAGACAGCTTGAGTAATTCAACTCAATTTAACTCATTTCTTTGCTTATACGAATCATTATCAAGCCAAAAGTAAAAGATCTCAAAACATTATAAATTTTATGCTCCCTTCAGCCATTAAGTTAAATAGGATAAAGAGCTTCATAACTCATCATGAGACAACACCTTCCATAGTATCTATAAAATCCAACATTCTAGTCAAAGCACCTGAAAATAATTTCTTTTTTTAAAAATCCCTGAACATACATAATCATAGTTTGCAGGTAAAAACAAAATGCTGCACTTTACCCATACATTCTGTTGTGGCACAAACATCTGTCACAAAATAAGATCCAACTTCACTTCAGCAAGAGAGCAACCCCATGGTACTCCCTCCACTGCCTAAGAGTTAAACTAATATGCTAACTAACTGAAGAATCCACATGGCTTTTCAGTAGGCCTTCTTTTAAATTCATAAAACATGCTAAGATTGTTGAGGCATAAATATGTTAAAACCTCTTTCCAATACATATTATGTTGGTATAGGTCAACAAGTTAAACAAAAAAGGAAGAAACACAAACTTTTATGTACTTGCAAATTCAACATGTATGGAAAGGTATGGAGCAGTTTTCCAAATTGCGAGTGTCAGCATTACTGCAATAGGCTGCATTTGCAATTTGAATGAAACAGTAGCCGTACATTGCAGCCAGGGGTACAATGATCCGCCATAATTGTTCTATTGCGGTGGAACAAAAAATACCAACAGTGAAATGGAAAAGAAACACAGAAAAGCCGGTGAAGAAGAATAATACTAGAAAAAAAATGTAAAATCAGAGAATAGCAAGGAGAAATGAAATTGAACAAAAACGATTACCAAAACATCTAACTTAATTACAAAAATCTCAATGTTAAATGGCAGTTAAGGGTCAGCTTTGAGTTCAGTAACTTCAAACATGGAAAAGGAGAGGAATTCAAAAATCAAAACTAGAAACAATAAGCAATAATTAACCTGAGAGTGGAGATAGTCGGTTTAACATGGATATGCAGGAAAATACAACAAAGAAGCAAACTATGAGGAGGGAGCAAGAACTGAAGTGAAGAGAGAGAGAGAGTAAAGTGAAAAATGAAATAAAAACGAGGTTTGGCAGCTCTGATGAAAGAATGACAAGCGAAAAGCAAATATATAGAGACAAGGTACACATGCCTTTAAATCCAGACAGCTTCGATGAAAGGTTGACGGACAACCATCACAGCAGATGAGGTTCCCACCATCTCCACAGAGGCCACAAGTATCATCATTAGGGTCGTCACAATCAATGTCTACAGGGTGAAACCCAATGCCCTCAATAGACTCTTGTCTATTCCAAGCATCAACCTGACACTCCAGAAGGGAAATTCCAGAATCAAGATATATATTTTGAAATGGCTGGCGTAGTTTGCTCCCAGCATGGATCTCAAACTTTGAAACTGTAAGGATTTTACTACAGCAACCACAATGAATACCATCTTTTGTAACCCAACCCTCTAGCATAACTTTCGTCCGTCTGCGGTTCATGTACCTCACCTTTTGACTTGGCTGCACAGTTCCAGAGTCAATTAGCCAGGCTAGCAGTGTCAGCTTTCCCGCATGTGGAACAAAACCATCACTCCCAGAATTTAGTCCCTGATTAGAATTCCGCACCAGCAATGTGCATCTACCAAGTTTTCTATTTTTTCTTCCTTTGCAAGAAATGGATCCAGAGGATGGCTCTTCACTGTTATCATGCAAATGATGAACTGAAGTTTGGCCTTTGGAATTTGAAGTGAAACACGAATTACTATTGAATCTGCCCTTTGCTGGCTTATTATTCTTCTTTATAAAGGAGCTTAGTTTCTCTTCGTGTCTACCACTATCCATGCTCTCTTCGTGATGTTTCAAACTGGAAGACTTCCTCACTATCTCATTCTCAATGTCATCTCTTCTCTTCTTTTCCATTTCCTTTTCAATCTTCTTGCTTGTTTTCCTTGTCAGTTGGCTAAGCACCTCATCTGACAAAGGCATAAACGGAGAGGGATCATTTCTGGGTTTTACCTCATCTTCATCATCATGTAATTGCTTTAAAAGGGCATCATATGCCTTGATGATGGACCAATAGGCTGTTCCACCAGGATTAATGTAGACTGCATCAAGGTAGTCTCTGTTCTTTCGAGGTCTGTAGTCTATTGTCCAACCTGCGTCCAGTAGCATACCCCTTATACGCTCGCGCAACTTTTGCTTTTCTGTACCAGTACCACGCTTAACTTTCCCATCTTTGACTCTAGTTGGAGGGAGCTGATTGGGTAGCATTTTCTCACCTTCACTACTTATGCTTTTCATGGATTTACGAGTTTCTACATTCTTCAAACCAAGCATTAGTAATGAATTGCCGTCTTCTGAATCCTGGTGATGACCCTTGTTCTTCTCAGTAGAAAATGGTGTCTTCAAAGGATTACGCATTTCCATAGCCTTTGGTCCCATTTTCAGGGGCGTATCACTGTCTTCTGCATCCTGTTCACCAACTTTGTGATGCTTAGCTGAAAATGATTTCAAAGGTTTACTTGGTTTCCTGTCTGTCCCAACAAGAACACCAACTTTCTCGACATGTTCGGGCTCAGAATGAAAGAAAGGACGGATTGGAATATTCCTCTTAACAGTATCTTCTGTCCTCAACCCCTTTATATTTTCTTCATTCTCAAAGCGATCATAAATGCTCATAGTCATAGAGTCGCCAATCTTCTTCTTCTTGTTTACCATTACTTTTAAAACCCCATTTTTGCCTTGAACCCTAATAGGTTCATCAGAAACATTGTTATGCCTCAGAAAAGAAATTGGATGGCTAGGTGCAGCCCTGACATTATGATCCCCCCGACTTAACCCACCTGGCCCGTCAAAATTTGCACTTTTTATCCTATCAGCAATATCATGTCTACTTGATCCAGTCCCATGTTTCCCTCCAATGCTACTTCTTCCCACCACCGTCGACCCAAGAAACCTCCTTTTATCTAAAACCCCATCATCAAACCGTTTCCTCCTTACCATTTCCTCACCATTCCCTTCATACTCATCTAACTCAAACACCTCCAACCTATTCCTCTTCCTTCCATCCAAATCCTCTCTAATTCTGCCAATAACACCAACCTCATAGCACCTAAAATTACCTCCCTTGTTCCTCTTCTGACTAGCATCACTTTCTCCAATCCCACGCTTATGAAAATCACTCAACCCATTACAAACACTTATTGTGTCTGACCCTAATTTTCTCCCAGTCGGCATTAACTGCTCATCACTCGACCCCGAATCGCTGAAATCCATTTTAGCTCGCTTCTTCTCCTTCTTACCCTCAAAAACCTTGCGTCCACCAGAAGAACCCGTCCCCATGCCCGCACCATCACCACCACCACCACCAGTACCAGCATTCTTTCTCACAATCAAACAGCCGGTGGAGCACCTATTCTTCACCATAAAACCTGAGGAGTCAATAGATTTCTTCCCCTCTTCCATTTAGAACCAATATTTGACCCCCAAAACCCTAAATTCCGAATGTCATTTCAAAATTGAGCGAAACAACCAATACAAACACAATTTCAAAACCTTAAAGCAAAGGCACCAGATCTGACGCTACCAGAAATATAACCCAAACGGCGACTCAATGGCAATGGATGCCGAGGTTAACACTACCTTGTCGCTTTCAGTTTTGACATCGTATCAAAATCCGTCGGCCGTCGATTGATGACGCAACTTTTCGGCGAAAAAGAATGACTGAGAAAGAGCTGGAAGACAAATAGAGAAGTAGGGAAAGATTGCACGTGTTCCTATGAAAATAGCTCTAATACATGCAACAGAACAGAACAGAAACAGACGCAATTAGCCATTAGGATTTGGGACTCTTCTCAGTTGCAATTGTATTTTATTTATCTTTTTTTTCCCTCCAAATCTGGTTCTTGGAGATCAACACATCACCGTTACGATCTTCGCACGTGGCAAGATCATGGAGTCTTTATAAAATAACGACGGTGCGTTAGGTTCAACTGCGGGAAGAAGCGCGTGAGAAGACTTAGGAGGAGTCTGGCGGACGACTGATTAGATCACAGGCTTCGGATCTCCTGTGCCATGTATTCTATACTGCTTCAAATCTTCTGGTCCACTTTTTGTGTACCTACTCTATGTCATTTCATTCCACCCATTTGTTTATATGGGTCTCACATAAATAGATGGTCCAGATTTTGTGGACCAGAGTTAGTCTACAAAAAATGGACCAGAGGATCTGGTCCCATTCTATACCTTCTGTCTCACAAATCATCTCAAGCATTTAATTAAATAATTTAGATGGTTATGATGATTTGTGGGACAGAGGGTACAGAATAAGTGGCACAAAAGATCTGCTCCCAGATCACAGTAGTGGACAAGTTGATTAAGCAATTGTAATTGGAGTAAATAGTAAATATAGGGTTGTTTATTTACGGCGTATTTTTGAAGCATCGATGGGATAAATTAGTAATTACCGGCTGAAGTTCGATAATAAAATTTAGTAATTTTATGGTTAAAAAAAAACAATGAGAGTTTTGTAGTAAAGTAGCAGCCATTTGCTGAAGATAATTATATTTTAGAAAGGAAAACATGCAAGGGAACCATTAACCCACCCATGTCATTCCGCGTCTAAAAGTTACCCTGTGTTTGGTTACCGTCTTCGGACGTGAGGACGGATGACAAGGACATAAACGTTCTGTTCTTATAGGTGTTTGTTTATCATCTTCAAAAAAATTTATCCTGTCTTCAATGGACAAAGACAAAATTATCTGTTCAATCCTAAACTATGGTACAGAAAAAATTGTCCATTAGACAAGAATCTGAAATGGCCATAATGCCCTAACATTTTTCACTTGCCGAACCCACCTCTCCTTCAGAGTGCCTAGATAACGCAGTTCCCTCCTTGTTTCTGAAACTACTCTCCTATCTCCATGTCTCCTTCTTCACTTTGATGCGCCTCCGTCGTAAAAGGTTTGTTCTTTTCCCCTTCGCACGTCCGCACCTTGTGACTAGTGCTGATATTTTTGTTTGTCTTCCTCCAGATCGTCTTCGCTAAACGTCACTCTCCCTCGAAGCAAACCCATCGTAACCTATTATCATATCTCTTTTTTGGGTAAGACTCTTCATCCATAGGTATTGTTTTCATGTATGGGTAATGGCTTTCCAATGGGTGTTTGAGTGAGACGAATGGATCTGTGTTATTGATGGGTGTAGAAGGGTTAGGGATTCGAATTTCTTGATGGGTATGCATTGGGTAAGGCATGAGGTTCTTTTTCGTTGTTTTTTCATCAACAAGACCGCCTTGAAGTAGCCTCTTCTTTGCTTATTCGGAAACCAAAACATCTGTTGTTGTTTATGTTAATCTCAGTTGTAGATAGTTGTAGGAAATTATTCGTAATGTGCATGGGGTTATGAGTTTGCATTTATATTCCACTTCATTGAATGAATAAATGACTGTAATTTTCACTTACAGGGTGTGGTTCTTGCATTAGATCTACATCAATCTTCTTGCATTTGGAAAGTTGATATTTGGGGAATTCTTCTGAAAGTGGTAAGTGCTTCTTCTTCTTTACATTGATATTGAAATATCATTTCTGTTTGTTGTGTAT
>JANIHY010000209.1:38770659-38780891 GCA_027479065.1 Erythroxylum brevipes
ACAGATAGAGGTCGGGATCAGTTTGCGTCTGCATTAGTGTCTCATAAATTATATTCCGAAATCTCTGTAAAAGAATGCTCTGTATTTATAGCAAGCCCAATTGGGTTATGGCTTTTTATTCATTAAATGGCTTTTGTAAATTATTATTGTAATAACTGAAAATGTTTATTTATGAATGTGGGCTCAGATTGTTTACTGTCTATTCCGCCCACATGAGTGTAATGGAAAAAAAACAAAAAAAATTCATACTGAGTTTCGACTGACTGATGTAGCGCGCCACCCTCGCGGGGCACGGACTCGGATATCACCAACGATGTCGGGTTTGGGTCATGTGGAAGTGGGGTGTTACAAAACTGCTTTACTACTAATGAACTACCCAGTGATTTACCCACTGAGGTTAAATTATTTTATAGGATTACTAGGACATCTTCCTTGAGGAGATGCCAAAGGGGCTTCCAACCCTCCAAGGAATTAAACACCAAATCAATTTCCTACCTGGTTTAGGCATTCTCAACTGACCAGCATATCAAGCGAACCCTGAGGAGACAAAGGAGTTGCAATGTCAAGTTAATGAACTCCTTGACAAAGGTTTAGTTAGAGACTCATTAAGTCCATGTGTCGTGCCTATCATACTTATACCTAAAAAAGATGGAATTTGAAAAAATGTGTTGATTTTCGTACTTTTAACAAAATAACTATTAAATATCAACACTCCATTCCTAAGCTTGATGATATGGTAGGAGACTTGTATGGTGCGTGTATATTTTTACAAATTGACTTAACAAGTGGTTGTCATAAAATTCACATAAAAGACAGTTATGTTTGGAAAACAATGTTTAAAACCAAATTTATACTTTATAAATGGGCGGTTATACCCTTTGGTTTGACTAATGCTCCTTCGACTTTCATGAGATTAATGAACCATGTGCTTAGACCTTTTATAGGTAAATTTTTTGTGGTTTATTTCGATGATATTTTGGTATGTAGTAGAGATGTAGTTTCATATGCTAAACATCTTAAGCAAGTACTTTCCACTCTACATGCATAAATTTTTTTTGCTAAATTGAATAAATTTAGTTTTGTGTTCGTAAACTTATATTTCATAGGTCTGTTGTCAGTAAAGATGACATCAAAGTTGATGAGGCTAAGGTAAAGCGATTATCGAATGGCCTACACCTAAGCCTATTACTAAAGTGAGATCCTTTCACGATTTGGCTAGTTGTTAACATAGGTTTGTGAAGGATTTCTCAACTAAGGTGAACCCACTTAATGCGTTAGTAAAGAAGAATGTGAAGTTTGAATGGGGAGAAGCATAACAACTTGCATTCGAGTACTTGAAAAAGGATTTGACAATTTCATCAGTATTATCCTTACCTAACTTTAAGCAAACATTTGAAATTGAATGTGATGCTTCTAGCATAGGTATTTATGCTGTGCTAATGCAAAGAAGTAAGTCTGTAACATATTTTCTAAAAAATTGAATGGTGAGTGTTTGAACTATCCAACTTATGATAAAAAACTTTATGATGTCATTAGGGCTTTGGAAGCCTGGTAACACTACTTGATGCCTAAAGATTTTTTCATCCATACTCATCATAAATCTCTTAAATATTTGCATGGTCAAAACAAGCTCAATAAATTACATGCTAAGTAGAGTGTTTTTTCTTAAATGTTTTCCTTATGTCATTAAGTAAAAAAAGGGTAAAGAAAATTTTGTTGCTGATTCATTGTCATGTTGGCATGGGTTTCTTGTTACTTTAGAAACTAAGTTATTAGGATTTGAATATGTGAAAGATTTGTTTAAAAATCACATTGATTTTTCAAGTGTCTATGTTGCATGTGAGTCTGGTGTAGTTAACAAGTTCTATAGACATAATGGCTTTTTGTTTAAAGGGAACAAATTTTGTGTGCCTAGTTGCTCCATGTGTGAACTATTGGTACATGAAGCTCATGGTGTGCTCTTACGGGTTATTTTGGTATTCTTAAAACTCTTGATGTGTTGCAAGAACATTTTCGTTGTCCTAATATGAAAAAGGATGTTGAAAGAATTTGTGAAAGCTGCATTGGATGCAAAATGACTAAAAACATCTAAACCATATGGACTATACATACCACTTCCCATTTTTGAGTTGATATTTGTATAGATTTTTTGTTGGGATTACCAAGATCTTAATGAGGGACTAGTTCTTTATTTTTTGTAGTTGATCATTTTTCCAAAATGACACATTTTATTGCTTGTAGGAAAGCTGATAATGTTGTGCATGTGGCTAATTTATTCTTTCGAGAAATTATTAGGTTGCATAGTATTCCTACAAGCGTCGTGTCTGATAGAGATGTAAAATTCTTAAGCTACTTTTGGAAAACTCTTTGGGGAAATTAAGAACTACATTGTCTGATAGAGATGTAAATAGGATGCTTGGTACCCTATTATAATCAAATGGAATTTGAAAAGTAGAGAGTCTTTTTGACAAATAGCTAAATTTGCTTATAATCATATAATTCACACTTATACCAATTATTCTCCGTTCGAAGTTGTTTATGATTTCAATCCACTAACCCCTTTGGATTTGTCTCCATTACCTATTTTTGAGTTCTTAAATGTAGATGGAGCCAAGAAAGTTGAATTTGTTTAAAAGTTGCATGCCAAAGTTTGTGAAACCATAGAGCACAAAACTAAGCACTATTTACAAAACTCCAGCAAGGGAAGAAAAGAGTTCATTTTTTAGCCTAGTGATTAGGTCTGGGTTCATATGCGCAAAGAAAGATTTCCTACTTCCTAGAGAACAAAGCTCCATCCTAGGGGTGATGGCCCTTTCCAAGTTGTGGCTAGGCTTACAAACTTGATCTTCTAAGTGACTATGGTATTATGTAACTTTTAATGTATCTGATCCTTCTCCCTTTGAATTTGATGCAGATCTATTGGTTTCGAGGATGAATCCTTCTGAGGATGGGGGAATGATATGGATTTAGTGACGTGGCATCTCAAGTTGGAGTTGATGGTTTGAGTGTTCGAGATAAGAGTTTGAGGTCTTCAACTTAAATTCCACTGTCAACTTTCCAAAGAGATCCACTTATGGGTATTGATGACCCTATGATAAAGGCTAGGACCAAAAGGATACAAAGCGCTTTGAATAATTTAATTAAAGAAACCCACTCTTAAGCACATGTCCAAGTTGCTTCAATTAAGGAGTCCAAGCAAGTCCACTTAATAAGTCTTGAAGAAGTTAGGCCAACCTAACTTAACAAATAAGGCCCATAATCGAATTTACTATTAGTAGGTTTCCTTCTTTGTTAGGGACAATTGACCAAATCCTATATGGTCTCTTGTTTCCTAAAAGTTAGTTTCCTAGTAGTAATTAATTAAAGATTAGTAGGTTTCCTTGACCAAATCCTATAAGGTCTTTTGTTTCGTAAAAGTTAGTTTCCTAGTAGGTTGAGTAATTATAGGTTTAAGGTAATTCATTTTCCTTAATTTTCGATCAACCCCTTGCCTATATATATAAAGGTTCGACTATCACTATGGGACACAATTTTATGACATTATTTTGTGAGGTTGTCCTTATTATTATTTTTGTTAAATAATTAGAATGCATTGTAGATTTTCATGTTTGGTATGTCTAATTGATTTTGTTTCATCAATTAATGACATCTTTATTTGTTGTTCTTCTTTCAATCTTGTGTCGTTTAATTCATAATTTTTTTGAATTAGGTTATTCATGTTCTTGAGGGTTGGGTTACAAATCTCTTGAAAAACTTTGTTCTTCTCTTCTTGTTTTAATCTTCTTTTTAGTTAAAGATCAAGTGGTGACTCAAGAAAAGTCTTGGGTAAGCTTTTATATTTCACAATTTCATATGAATACTTCTCTTCAGGCACTCCCAATACTGAAAGTCTCCACAATTTCATATCAATCATTCTATGGGGAAAGATAGAGTTTGTTTAAGTATCAATTTTAACTATGCAATATATTCAATCAGGAGGGAAATAAATCAAAGAAATCATAACAATACTAGAATTGATAAGCATAATATAATCCACAAGTTGCATTGCTAGATTAGGGAAACCTTGGTAGCTCACCAAGTTGTAGATCACCTAAGCACTCACCTCGTAAGGGAATGTAACCTTTAGTTCCATATGAAATAAGTTATGTTGTGGTGTTTTCTTTTGGCTGAAACTTTTGTGTTATGTCCTGGTGCCTTTCATGACCATTAATGAGTTCTTTATTTAACTTCCAAAAAATAAAATTTTGATTTAATAAAATTTTTAAATATTCTAATACTTTACATTTGTCTAACTCCTACTCAAATAAATAATTAAGAATTTATAAATATAAAAGTGAAAACTTAAAAATATATATAAGTAAATATATTTTTAATTAGTTTTAGCTATTATATTTAATTGATAGTTAGCCATCTTATTATTACTTTTTAATTTATTGCCTTACGTTACTTTGGACTCATTTGGATACCAACCAATTAGCTGTTTTTTTAGCTGAATGGTGGTTGTTAGCTGTTTGACTTTTCAAGCAGTTAACAACAATGTTTGGAGAGCAATTTTTTATTAAGCTTATTGAAGGTAAAAAGTTGAAAATGAAAATGCTGCAATATATGAGCATTTTTGTCCAATAGCTAAAATGAAATGTAGCAAAATCCAACTATACCATTTCCTATATGTATGCGCCACCAGCAGTTAAAGAAGAAAAAAGAGCATCAAACACTTCAACCCTTGCTTAAATAAGGACATTCTTTCCATTTTTCTTCTTCCACTTATTTGTGATGACAGCCAGCCTTCAATTCTTCCATTTGCGTAATTGCGTAATATTTTTATGTTTAAATTGTATTCTTGTAATTAAGTACTACTCGTGTCATATTTTTGTTAGTTTTAATATACAACAATTTCTAGTAAATAAGACAGCCTAGTTGAGGTTCCTAAATACCAACATTTTAGGAATATTATTTGTTCTTATAATTGTTTTATGTAGTTATAGATTAGAAATAAAATGTTGACCTTAAACGAAAATGAAAATAGAAATAGTTGCATAAATTTCTCATAGATGATGAAACAGTACAGGTGAACATGACTTCTCTAAAATCTAAATTCTTATAAAAATATTCAAAGAAATACTAAAATATATAATATTTATACCCTTGTAATTTTTTTAAATCATGTCCTTATAAGTCATTTTACACATAAACAGTTAACACTAAACAGTTATTTTACCAAACATCTCTAACAAATGGCTAATGCAATCTGTTGATCAAATCAGCTTATATAATCAAGTTAGTTGATAGAATCAGCTTACAGCTGATGCAATCAGCCGATTCCCAAACAAAACTTATATTATTTGACTTTTAATTTTTGATTGATTTTTAATTATTTTGTATTTAAGTTTTCATAAGTTAAATTGTCTTCATTGAAATTCTAATTAGACCAATCTACTTTATATTTATGGTAGATAAACTTAATGAGATAGTTCTAATTTGAAAACATATAATTATATATGAAGTTATTTTGATCATTATGCCTAAAATTAGAAGATAAGCATAATATAAAGACATTTTATCATAATATAAATTAAAATAAGAAAAATATATCCAAAAAAAGGTGATCAATTTCAATGACAGTAATTAAGATGAGAATCACGAGGTGTGACGTGGTGGTAGCTCACCTCGTTCTTTAACCATGTAGTGAGGGGTTCGTAGCCTCCACTCTCATCTTGTAGCCAGCCGTTTACCGCTTAGTATGAGCTCCTCTAGTGAAGAGATTAGTCTAAAAAAAAAAGGTAATTGAGATGAGAAAATAACATTAGTTTATGACGCTTGAATTAAACTTAATGGGCTAAAAAAACTAGCTAAAAATTTTAAAGTGTCATTGGCCAAGCCATTTTGTACGTCCCAGATTTCTCTCCAAGTAGAAGCATCGTCAGGCGAGTTTAACGCGTATACTACAATAAACAATTTGTTTCCTGAAACCAGAAGCCCCCAATGCATTCAATCCCTGAAACAATCAAGACTGCAACAACCTTCAAGATGGTATCCCAAAGAACGGCCACTCTCACAGTATTTCTTTCATTTTTATCTTCTCTCGTTCTGCCCACATCTTTCGCTGCTTCTGGCGGAAGAATGGGTGGTGGGTCATTCTCTACTTCTTCATTATCGTTTGATGAGGACGAACGTTCATCATCGTATTATCATAGCCATGATTATCATCATCATCACCATTATGGAGTGTATGAAATGTACGACGCAGGGCGAGGAAGTTCATATTTTCAGAATGTGAAACAGAATGAAGGAAGAGAAAGTGATGGTTTTTCTGTTGCGGGTGTTTCTGTTTTCTCTGTTTTTGTATTAGGGACGATTTCATTCTTTGTCTATCGGGATTATTTGAAGAATAGAGGCAGTGTCATTGTGATTCAGGTAATGGACAAGAACCTATCTTTTTGTCAGTTAGTTACAAATATAGTTATTTGTATGATAATGCTCAATTTTTTGCTGTGAGTTGTATGTTTCTGAGAAATCAATTGATATCTTTTTGTTCCTTTCTGGTCAAAGGAGGAAGTGGAAGGCATTCTAGATTGGACGGTTTTCTCAACTGATATTTCTCGCATTGCTTTGTCTACCTTTTTTAGATTGGGGTACAGGGAAAGACTAGTTCACTTCAAAGAGAGTTGAATGAAATTGCCAAAACTACTGACACATCTTCGTTAAAGGGATGGGGCCACATTCTCAGAGGTTGGTTTGTGCTTTCTGCTGCACGTTTGGATTGTGAAATTGATGAAATTGTTTGCACATTCTTCTTCTTCCTTTTTTATTTTTTATTTTTGTAAAAATCATTTCATCTCCGTTGTGGATGCAGAATCAACTTTAGCATTGCTCCGACATCCTGATAACTTTATCTCTGGCCATGCATCTGTAAGTCACATTCATTCTATGTTTACTTATTGGCAATATAAAGCATCTCAACTTGCAGTGTAATGTCTACACACTCCAAAGTTGTTAAAATTCTCCTGCTGCTCCATCATTGCAATGCCAAAGATTGTAAAGGTAGTGAGTGGTTCATGTTTAAGCAGTGAATCAAGCTATTGTGTACCATTAGTTTCCTTTAGTTTCTTTTTGATATTTCTTTTTTGTTTTTAATTTCAAACAATTAGATCTCCTCGTTAGGAAATGATTATTTCACAATTGATAGTTGTGAAATGGATAGAACACACAATGGGCAAAGCTGTTAAAAGCTTAAATATGTCTTGCAGGTGAAAAGCTTTTGGAGCACTGAAAGTGTGGAGAAGAGATTCAAGAAACTTGTACTTGAAGAGAGGGAGAAATTTGACATGGAGTCACTAACGAATGTCAACAATGTCAAGAGGCAAAAAGTCTTAATTCCTAAAGCTAGTAAGCTCGGCAAAAGTTACATGGTGGTAAGTTTATCTGCCTTGTTGGGGCATATTCATACTGGATTAGCGCATCAAGTACTAAAAAAACAGTAAAAATTAACCCTTCTTCTACTCTTTATTTGCATCTTGTGCTTTGATCTCAGGTTTGGGATCCTTTTAGTTGTTTGTATGAGCTTTGCAGAAAATGTATATGCAGCCACATAACTTGATTCTTGCCACTTCACTTTTGAACTTGAATTAATTCTTGAAGACGTAATCCTGGAATTTTGTTTGACTACCATTCTGAGTTTTCTCCTTGTTTATAGGTGACAGTGCTATTGGCTGCTAAAGGCCTGTACACAGTTCCCACCGTCCAGAGTGCTGATGACATGGAAGACACCTTGCGATCATTGCATACCAGTGCTGACAAGCTTCTGGTGCTGATAGTAGATTTTTTGAACATTTACTCTTGGTTGGTTGTATGCTGAATCTAACATGTATCTAATATTTGCATAGGCCATAGAGGTGTTTTGGACACCACAGGATGAGAATGATACTTTATCAGAGGAAGAATTTCTTGAAAATTATCCACTTTTGAAGCCAATTTGAAGACCCGTTGGTGTTGAAGCGATGCAATAGGAGATGTTTATGACTTCTGCTAAAGTTTGGAAGATAACTTCACCATGTTAAGAGTAAAAGAACCGTTCTAGAGTTGAGTGTGATATATTTGATCGTCCTACCTACTGCAGCCTCTTGATGGTCCAAAAGGACATGGTAAATGCAGTTCTAGAATAGCATCAAATAGCATCTGACTTCTGTTTGTTTTGGCACATTTACTCGATTTGGATTTGACTCACTTCACCACGTAAAAGTGATTGTAGATGAATTTTCTGGCAAG
This sequence comes from Erythroxylum brevipes, assembly GCA_027479065.1. Taxonomy (NCBI): domain Eukaryota; kingdom Viridiplantae; phylum Streptophyta; class Magnoliopsida; order Malpighiales; family Erythroxylaceae; genus Erythroxylum; species Erythroxylum brevipes. Next base: position 38,778,925 of record JANIHY010000209.1, read on the forward strand.
AGCAGGCGGAGAATTGTATTCATTTTGCTTCTTTTTTTTTTTGGTCTTGCTCTCATTATTAGGAAACCTTGATTGAGGAAGAAAGCAAAGTTTGCAGTCACCGTAGGGGACTTGTATACACTCAACAACAATGAAAAAATGGTTTTTCGTAATTTGATAATTTTATTTGGTGCTAACTTTGAGTTTACTGCAATTTTATCAAGACAAAAATATAATGAAGAAGAAACTCGGTAATACTGATACTCATTGCGTATATGAGTCTTTAGTTGTTAAAATTCCTCGAGGAAAAGAAAGGAAATTTCCCCTTCGTTTCTTGCTAGTAAAGACATTTTTGAAAATAGAAAAGGACAAAGAAGGTGAAAATTTTACCATTACTCATCAAACCAACAATTCCTTACCTTAATTAAAGCTAACTAATGTGTGTAGATCAATGTTTGTAGGTATCATGTAATTAAACTATCAAGAGACTGGAACTCTTCCGACGGGGAAACCTAAGGGCTTAAATGCTTATGGCATATGATAAATGCCATTATACATCTGCGAAGAGGAATTATTTCTTGTTTTAGTTAGCTACACTAGTTAGCTAGGATTTTCTTTTATCAGTTGCTTGATGGCAAGGAATGAGTTAACCGTTGGGAAATTTGATAAGGATATATTTTACATTTTATTAGGGGATAAATTAATTATAATTTAGCATCTTTACAACATGTTTTATATGGAATTATATGATATTTCTCATGTTTGTTTCATTATCTTGTAGGTGACAATTTGAGGTAAAAACCTGGATTTAACTGTAACTTTTTTTTTAATAATTTTCCAATCAACTTGAAATTTAAGTCATTATAGACAATAACTTTATAAAAGGCATCAGAAATCAATTCAGGTTTTTAAATATTAAAAAAAAAACTTAGGAAAAAGTAGAGAACTAACCAACGCAATTCTAAAACATGGGATTGTGTTGGACCTATGATGGTTGTATTTTTTATCCAGAAGCAAATTGACAATGTACATAAAGTCGAATTGGCACCATAATTAATTAAACGTCATCCATTGTAGAGAATAGATCTAGGGCTTCATCAATTAAGCAAGAGTCTAACATAACAATGGCATGTCTAAATTTCTTAAATAAATTAGGTGTTGAAGGTGTGCAATATGGAAAAGCTATGAAGGCTTTACATGATTCTCCACTTTATAAGGATATTTTTATGAAGATGGCAGATACAAGGAAGTTGGATTGGATTATATCGCTTTAGTTATATTGTCATATTATTGCATATTGAATTCTTATTAATTAGACAATTCTATAATAAGCACTATTTCATAGTTTGAACATTTTAAGTATGTGCTTTGTATGAATGTTTAACTTAATGTTAAGTCTATGTTTAGTACGAATATTTTAAGTTTGTATTTTATATGAATATTTTGTCTATATTTGAACATTTTGACTAAATGTTTTATTAATTATTTAACGTTGACATTGTAGATAGATGATTTCCTTATTAGATTTCAAATCAGTTTCTAATGATAAACCGAATAAGGTAATCATTATTTCTCTAGCTAAGGGAGAGAGCAAATATTTTCATTTACAAAAATAACCATATAAAACTTCTGCTCTATCAGGTCATGATTGGATATTGACCGCGCGTCGTTACGCTAATCAAAATTAAAATAACTAAACTATTACTGTAGCAATGGCGAGTCTAGGTTGATCCCACAGAGAGTGTGTGTAAAGTTTAATAAATGAAATTAATCGGTGTTAACACTTAAAGGGGGTTTTCGATTTTTAAAAGAAGAAATTAAAATAAAACTAACTAATAAAAACAAAACAAAGAAAACATGCAATAAAATGATAAATGTGGGGAATTCGGTAGGGATCCAGTTCTTCGGTTCAATCTCAGCCTACACCCTGATTAAGCACATTTTATTAATTTGTTGTTCTTTAACCTCTCCTAGAAATTATTAATCGT
>JANIHY010000209.1:38826851-38837389 GCA_027479065.1 Erythroxylum brevipes
ATCATGATAAGGGTAGGTTTTAATGGGTGTAACTATGTGCTTATGTATGGAAGAATGAATGATTATAGTTTTAAGTGCCTCGATAACTTGATTAACATTTTTTTGCTATTATTGGAGAACTATTTTAGTTTCTTAGTTTCTTTATGTTATTTTACTGGTTATTGCTAATCTCTTGTCTTTTATGAATTGTTCTTCTCAAACATATGAATTACAATATAACCGAGAAATTGAGAAGACAATGTGTCGTTTAATTAAAGATACTAAACAAGGAAACAGTCGTTCACCTCCAGAAGTGAAAGTTGAAATAGATCTAACAATTAGTGAAGGTTCTAATTTCCAAGAAGTTGAAGAAAGATGGCAAATCCTAACATTAAAACATTGAGGGAGTTAGTGGCACCAAATTTGAATCAACAACATTATGCTTACGATTTCTAGATGTTGAGTTATATTTCAAATTGAAATATCGTTTGATCCACTTCCAAGTTTCATAGTCTTGCAGGGGAAGATCCACACAAACACTTGAAAGAATTTCATGTTGTCTAGTTTGGAATAAAGCCAAAGGAGTGAAAAAAGAATAAACTAATCTCATAGCCTTTCCATTCTCATTGAAGGCAAAGGATTAGCTATATTATCTTCCCTCTAGCTCAATTATGACATCAAATGAGATGAAAAGGTTGTTCTTGGAGAAGTTCTTTTAGGCATCACGAATAGACAATATTAAAAAAGGAGATATGTTTCATAAGACAATTCACTAGAGAAACATTGTATGAATATTGAGAGAAGTTTAAGGAGTTATGTGTAAGATGCCCACATCATCAGATCCCTGACTAACTTTTAATTCAGTACTCTTATAAAGGGCTATTGCTAATGGATAGAAATATTATAGATGTAACTAGTAGAGGAGCTTTGGTGAAAAAAACACTTGAGCAGCCAGAGAGTTGATATCAAATATGGCTAAAATTCTCGAAAATTTGGGACAAGGATGGATAGAGTTGTTAAATGCGTGAATGAGGTAAGTAACATGAAGTTTGAGGATAAAATTTCAAATTTAATTGCTCTAGTTCATCAAATGGTTATAGGATAATTACAATCGACACGAGTGTGTGGAATATGCTCATTCTCTAGCCATCCTATAGATATATGCCCAACATTGCAATAAGACTCCCTTCAAGAAGCTAATATAATTGAGGGATTTTGTGGTCAACATCAATGAAGATATGACCCTTATTCCAATCATTATAATCTAGGATAGATGGATCATCCAAACTTTAGCTATGGAAATTAGGGATGGCAATAAAGATATCAACCTCACAACTTCAACAGATAACCTCAAGCACCTACACATGCTTAATGTCAATCTTCAATTTTAGGTATGTCTTAGATGAGATTGTTAAGGTACTTTTTACTAATACTTAACAACTTCAAGAAGAAATATGAGCAATTATTTAGAACTTAGGAAATCATATCACTCAATTAGCCACCTCTGATAGTAAATTGGAAGCTCAAGCATTGGGAAAATTACCTCCCTAAATGATGGTAAATCTTAAAGAGAATGCGAGCACAATGACTTTGAGAAGTGGTATGAAAATTCAATTTAGATCTTCCTTACCAATGGAGGTAGAAAAGCATGATGAAAGAGAAAAAAAAGATGAATCTCTAACTCAAGAATCAATAAAGGTAAAAGATGATTTATCTTTATTGACATCAATTAATGCACATGTACTTCCTTTCCCTGGTAGGTTTGATAAATCAATATAAGAGGAAGATAAAAGAGAGATCTTAGAAACCTTTAGAAAATTGAAAATCAATATACCACTTCTAGAAGCCATCAAACCATTTACGAAATATGAAAATTTCTTAAAAGGACTATGCATAAATAAACGGAAGTTGAAAGATAAAAAGAGAACAATTTTAGGTAAGAATGCATCAACTTTGATAAATAGGAAATTATTAGAAAAATGCAAAGATCCATTTATTTTTACACTTTTGTATGTCATTAGTAATAAGAAAATTGAGTGTGTCATGTTAAACTTAGGTGCATCTATTAATTTCATGCCATACTTAATTTACCAAGCTTTAAATCTGAATTCTTTGTAAGAAGCTAATGTGATTATTTAGCTAGTTGATCATTCTTATGTTCGTCCTATTAGTGTTATAAAAGATGTTTTATTCCAAGGTCACAAGTTGATATTTCTAATGAAATTTTACATCTTAAAAATGATTGGAAATAATATCGAGCATTTAGCTCTGATTTTGTTGGGAAGGTCATTTATGAAGACGACCAAGACAAAAATTGAGGTAGATAAGTGTACTCTTTCTTTGGAATTTGATGGAGAGATAGTGAAGTTCAATATTTTTAAAGCAATGAAGTATTATAATGATTTTTAATTTGTTTACCACGTGGATATTGCAAATTCATTTATGCTAGATAATTTTTAATGAAGAACATGTTGATGATCAGTCAGAGTTTAATGTTAAACCAAGAGTTAATGATCAAGTTGATGAAACTTATGATGATGTTCCAAAGATAAAATTGAAATACTTACATGATCACCTAAAATATGTCTATTTAGGTGAAGAAGAGTCATTAATTATAATAATCTAAAAAAGGTTGACTACAAGGCAAAAGGAAGGGTTAGTAGCACTGCTTAAGTAGTACAGAACAATAATTACATAGAAGTTTGAGGAGAAAAAGGCCCATCTAGAATAAAGAACACTTGCACTGTTTAGGAGGCAACCCAAAATATGATAATTTTTATTAGTTTTGTGTTAGTTATATATGGCTTTCATTTGCTTGTTTATGAGAAATTAACTTATTCCCTTAAGGGGAAATTAGATCACGTCTTATGTAATTCAATGTTGCGATTAGAGGGTCAAAATTCCAGAAAACTAAATATCGTAAGGCGAGATCACACTTTATGTGATTTAGCTTTTTGGAATGGAACCCCTAAAATTTCAAATTACTAATATGTGTAAGGCGTGATCTTAGTTTCAAAGGAAATTGTAATTTTTTATTAATTTAAAAAATATTTTAAAAAATAAAATTATAAAAACATTATATAATTTTTAAATTTAAAATATTATTTTTATTATTAATTATCTAAAAATTAAAACCATAATTCTTTTGTTTCTTTTTTAACATCTACCTTAAGTCTTGTCTCCCAGAAATCGTAGTAAATGCAGTACCATCTCTAGCCAGCCAGTAGTCATGCCAAATGCAAATGCCCTAACTAGTCAGTAATTGCATCAAACGCAACACCATCTCTAGCCAACCAACTGTTGCATTAGACAAAATCACCACATCTCTTAGTAGTCACACAACACCAATAGATGCAACACCATCTTCAATTAGCAACGCATTGCAACACATGCACAACACTTTTATAACCACCATAACTCCATCACCAACACCCACTAATATTATTGTAATGTTCTATTTATTTTTACTTCATTTTTCAATTTTTCAATTTAATTTACATTTAATTTATTATTAGTTTATTTTAATTATTTTTAGAATTATTTTTCTATTTATAATTGTTACAATTATGGGTCACTTCAAAGATACTACTAGGAAAACAATAAAAGGAAAATCAAAGTTGAATAAAACTGCATAAAAGTAATTGTTACGAGACCTGTAGCTAGTACTAATAAGAAGCATGCTTAGATTGTGAAAAAAACTTCTATCTTGCCACCAGCTAAATCAAACTTGTGTGATTATCTCACTTTAAACTCTAAAGAAAGAAAGAAAATGATAGGTTGCTCTCAAAACTCGATAAATTAATCTCGGTAAGTATGTACGTTACCCATATTTAGAGGAATTATATATTAAAGAAAATTTTGATGATTTGTTTGTTGACACGAGTTGGAGATATATTGTGTTGATTTATTTTCTGACATTTATTAAATTAATTAGGGATTTTTATGTACCTTTGATTTTGATAAACTGGATAATTTCACTTTACTTAATCCCAATATAGTACAGTATAAATTAATGGGTATCAAATTTAAACAGAGCATCATTGATTTTAATTTGGCCTTAAGATTGATATATGAGGAATATAAAAATTCAACTCAATACAAAGAATCCGTTGTGGACTATAGTGATTTTAATTCGTTTAGAGCTTGGAAATCAATGTCTTTTGACCTATTTGGCTATCATCCAAGTAACTATAAGGGTAGTTATCTTAATGAAATTGGATGGATTTATATGAAGCATTTCTTGACTTTTAACTATTCAAGAAGGAAGGCTACAACATGTAATTGCATTAAAATTGAGTTGTTCTTTATTTGGTATATGGTAAACAAAGTATGCAACAATTTGGGAGCTTGGATGGAAATGCAATTTAACATTGTTATCTCTTCTTCAATGAGCCATGAAGAAGCTCCTGCCATAAAGCATTAGGTCCTCACATAGCTACTGCTAAACTACTTTGTCGCCATACATTCTACACCATTTACATATTCTCTTCCACCTGATACATTTCCTCTTACCTCTGTTCTTTTTTATTTAGCTCTTTCTTCTTATTACTAGCCTATTCCGTGTTCCTATTCTTTAGTTCGTTCCTCTCTAAACTCTCATCTCTCATTATGCCCACATCCTTCTTTTTGAATTATCTTGGACCAATAATTTCTCCTATTAACTAATAGTCTTTAACCATACTTTCTAATTCATAAGATTTCCCGCCTTTACTTCCCACCTGCCAAGTGTCCATCCTCTAATCCTACAATTTCCAATCTAACACCTATGCATCCTTTACCTCCTTGCATAGAAAAAACTTTTAGGCACACCTGGGTACAAGTTGCAGGGAACCATATTCCTAATTCCAAACTTACCTTCTTCCCCCCTAATCCTACACTAGAAAATCTTTTTATCTCCCCACCATTGTCCATCCTTCATGTAGGAGCAGAAAAGTGGAAATCCACACTTGTTAGATTCTTCTTGGATGAGAGAGTGCCTTTTCCCATTATCAAAAACTGGGCTACTGCTAACTGGAAAAAGCATGGACTGCTAGATGCTATATTGAATCATGAGGATATTTTGTTCTTTTGCTTTAATTCTCTTGATGCAGTCAATGATACCATAAAGGTTGGACCATGGCATGTCAACAAAAAGCAATTTTTGGTCCAATCATGGAGACTTGGAATCAAATTTGACACAATCAGATATACCTCTATCGATATGTATACATGACATCCCCCTTAAATATTAGACCACTAAGGGGGTCTAAGCTACCTTGTTAGCTCAATTGAAAGACCAATGTTCCTTAATCAATAAACTACAGATCCCAAAAGGATAAATTTTGCAAGAATATGCATTATTGTGGAGTCATTAGTTAAATTATCTAAAGAAATATCAATAGTGAGATTTAATGATAACATGGCATTGATGGAAGACAAAGTGAGAGCAACTTATGATTGGAAGCCTCCAAGTATGTTTCCTAAACAAGTTTAGAAGTCTACAGGAAGAATCTTTACAACTAGATATCATGAGGAATTTATGCAGGAAGACATTCAACAATTTGATCTTATGCTAGAAAAAGGTCATGCTAATTCTGTTGAATCTATACCTAGCTCAATGAGTATTCAAGAAGACAAAGTGATTTTTATTCATGACTCTAACACCTAATAGAATACTCCTATTCTTGGTGTATCTGATGAAGTTGAATAAGTGCTTAAAAATAATTCAATGGGAGGGGGAAGGGAGATTTAGGATGAAATTGTTAACACCCTATCAACATTGGATGCTTAAAGCCTGTAGAAAGGGATAACTGATCTAATAAAAATAAGAGTAAGTTGGTGAACACTGTAGAAGTCTAGGGAATGACTTCATTAAAGCTTTACAATTTCAATTAAATAAGGGTACCTTCTAAGTTTTTTCTATCAAAAGAAAATCCTAGAAGAACAAGGACTCAAGTTTTAAAGGTAAAAATAAATGATGTCCATCATAGTTTAGAATGTAAGAGGTTTAAACAAACCTCTACAACAACTTGCACTGAAGGATTTTGTTTCCTAGGAAAAGTCATTTCTCCTAAGCCTGTTTGAACAAAAATAAAGATTAATTGTATTAAGAAGCTTGAATTTTTGGATTAAAGGTTGGTATATAATCACTCTCATCATCATATAGGCAAAATTATCATTCTTTTTAATTCTTACATAATTGTTTTTTATGTGTTAAGTGTTACTGATCAACTTATGCACATAAGGATCTCTTTTAAACTTAAAAATGATTCCATCTTGCTCACTTTTATATATGTTAGTAACTTTAGATTCTAGAGGAATATTTTATAAAATAATCTTAAGGATTTAGTTGTTGTTTACAACATGCCATGGGTCATATGTGATGATCTTAACTCAACCTAGTATCAAACAAAAGCTTAAGGGAAATGTTGTCTTAAAAACTAAATAGATGATCTTCTCAAATGTGTTATTAACATAAAGGTTAAAGATTTTAAAGTTGAGGGTCACTTTTATACTTAGACCAATAAACAAGGTTGAGATTGGTTTATCAAAAAAAAAAGGACAAAGCTCTTATAAATTCTAATTGGTTGTCCAAATTCCCTAATAGCTTTGCTAACTCTTTTGACCCCTTATTCTCTTATCACTCACCTATCAAGCTAGCTGGTTTGTTTGCTAATTTTGTGAAACACTATCCTTTCATATTCAACAATTACTTGACCCAACAGTCTGGTTTCCTAGAGGCTTACAGAAAATGGGCTAAGAAATCAGTTATTGGTACTTGTCAATATTGTTATGTGCTAAATCTTCGAGGAACAATACACAAAAATTAGTGGAAGATGCTAAATCTAGTTTATCTGAAGTTCAAAATTTATTGGCTTTTAATCTTGATAATGCATATCTCATGGTTAAGGAGAAATGTTTATTATATTTATATTTACAAGTTATTCATAACCACTTTAATCTTATTAAAAAAGATCAAGAATTGCTTGGTTAAAGGATAAAGATCTTTGTATAAAGTTAATTTTTGTGTGAATGGTTGAAAAGTCTAAAGTTTCCTGATAGTTATGTTTCAAACTTGGCAAGGTGTGTAGACATGAGGAAGTACAAATTATCTGTGATAAAAAGTCATGATTGTCATGTGTTTATGAAAAGGCTAATTCTAATTACATTTTGGGAGTTGTTATCGCTTAAAGTTTGGGAAGTATAACAAAATTAAATTTGTTTTTCAAAAGTTTAACATCATCTGAAATCAAGTTGGCTAAAATGGAAAAACTAGAAACAAAAATTCCAGTAATTTTGTGCAAGTTAGAAGGGATTTTCCCCCTAGACTTCTTTGACTTTATGGAACATTTACCTGTGCATTTAGCACATGAGGCAAAATTAGCCGATCCAGTTCAATATCGATGGATGTATCCGTTTGAGAGGTAATTCCAAAAAAATTATTGTTAATGAAGTAATAACATGTTTTAACTACTATATTGTAATAACTACATTATCTAATATGGTATTTGCATCACTTAGAGAAAAATGTCAAAAATAAGGCTAGAGTTGAAGGTTTGATATGTAATGCTTATTTAGTGGAGGAAGCTACACATTTGTTAACATTATTTTAAGCTGCATGTTCACACAAGAGAAAGAAAAGTTTCTCGTAATGACGATGGGAGATGAACGAGTGATGCTAATGGTAACTTATCTATTTTCTCATATCCAGGACGAGCATATGGACTGTCAACAAGAAGAATGTTAACAGAGAAAGAAATTAAGGTTGATCATGGTTACATTTTGTTGAACTGTCAAGAGGTTCAACCTTTCGTGCAGTAAGTTGAAAATGATTATTTTGGTTTTCAAATTTTGTGTTGTTCATAACTAAAATACATTATAATATTTTGAGATTATTCAAGGAATTGTTACACGAGCTAATGCTGAACAAAACACATGATGATATAAATAAAGAAGATGAAAAACACTTTCCTGGATGGTTCGAGAGATATGTAAGTTTTCACTTACAAATATTCAAATGATTGAATTATAAGATTTAAGTTATCAAATGACATTATAATCTTTGATAGGATAATTTCTTTTATGTAGGCCTTAGAAAATCCAATAGAGAATAAGTTCATATGTGATCTTGCAAAGAGACCTTTACGAACTATTAAATCATATCTAGTGTATTTCGTTAATGGATACAAATATCATACAGAATATCATAATCATAGCATGGCAATAATAAATAGTGGAGTTTGCATACAGGGAGAATTAATGGATTACTATGGTAAAAGTATTGAGATACTTGAAATTAAATATCCTACATTGCCAATAAAGCGAAGTGTGATTGGTTTGATCGGACTCCAAATGTTAGAACAAAAGAACATAACCGATACAATCTAATTGAAATTAATAACTGAAGAAGATTGAGACAATTTGAACCTTTCTTGTTGGCAATGTAAACGAAACAGATGTGTTATGTCACTTTTTCGAGTTTACGATAAGATAAGTTAGATTGGTTGGTCATTTGCAAAGTTAAACTTAGAGGTGTTTTTGAATCGCATGGAAAAGGAGAACAGAGAGTTGAAAGTGAAGCATTCCAGGAAGATGTTTATGAAATAAATGCATCTGTCACATGGAGAGGATGACGAGGGCCAGAGATCTAATGAGGAGCCGAAGTTTGATTCATATTCTTCAAAAAAAGAAGATGAATGTAATTTACAATTAAGTTATGATAACGATTAATATGTGTTTGTAATTGCATATTTTATTCAATAAAATGAATTATTTCCTTTTCAGTATATTGTGTAAAATATTTAATTCAAATTCTTAATCAAGGATTGTCGACATGGCGACTAGTTCCCGATGGTAGTAATTCATTTCTTTGGGAGGAATGTGACAAAATTTTCCTTACTGAATCATTAAACAATGAGTAACCTAGACGGTAATTATTGTTTGCTTATAATTATGTTTGAATAATGAATGAATGTGAATGTGAAGATCTATGTGTTTTATTAAGTGATTGATTGTGTGACATGCATTCCATTAATGAATGCATAATCAGATAATGCAAGTTGGGACTAGGTCAGCCAACGATCAGAGCTTAAAGCTCAATGTTTAGAAATGAGCCTCAAGCTCAAAAGTGTTTCAGAGCCTCCGGCTCAACGTGTAATGAGCCCTGTATCTTCATCGGATAAGGGACAGTATAAATGGGCCCAGTATCCAAAATGGATACGGGACAGTTTAGGCGACCAGTCATAACAAAGTAACAATTGAAAAGTGTCTTATGAGTATTTCATATCCATCTTGTTAAGTATGTTTCATAGAGTGAAATGCAAAATTTGCTTATGCTTAAGTGAAAGTGTATTACTCGTGTGAAATGCAAAATTGTGAAATAATTATGATATGAATTGATGTGTTGCATGCATTGAGTGAACCATCGATGATGGTTACCTCATTGAGTTCGCAAAACTCACCCAAATTACAACATTGTCCTTTCAGGACTGAAGGATGACTCTAACTATTGAGAGGCTCCACTATTGTGTAGATTGTGATTTGACCAAAGAATTTTTGGCCCAGAGGTTAGTCAGCTGGGATTTTAGGTTGGCTTAGATAGATTGATATTTTTTCCTGTTTCATGTAGTACTTTTGTACTAGGTTTATTTAGGTATATGTGTTAGAGGGTAAAAGACACAATGTAGACTTTTGGTTTTGAGCAATGAAATGAGGAAAAGTTGGTTTAAAAATATTGTGATTTCTTATGATTCTTTTAAGTGATAATTGATATGATGCCATTTGAAGTGAGTGTAGTGATTGAACGTAGCTCGCCTTTATTATAGGATATGTGCCAGAATGACCTTCAGGCGTCCCAGTGCGTATCTTGCAGTAAGGAGACGCTACATTTAGGTGGTATCAGAGCATGGTTGGCATCTGTTGGGACATATAGGAATGGTAAGCATGAAAGATCTTGAGAAATGCAGAAAATGATTGAAATTATTGTTTGTTATAAGTCATCTGCTTTAGGTGATCAAATTGATCAACTAGTTGACCAAGGATTGGTAGGAGCCAATCGGGAGTCCTCGGTGCCTCGATCTGAGGAGATGCCTCCTAGAGTTCCCGAAAGAAGGGAGAGGAGGTATGATAAGCTATGAAAGCAGGGAACTGTGGACTTCTATGGCAGCACAGACACTGCTGAGACCAAGGGATGGTTAGAGGGGACGAAAAGGGTATTTGATCAGATGGACTACGAGCCTGATGAGGGGTTCGATTATGCAGTGTCTTTACTATAGGGCCCAGCATATCAATGGTGGAAGACTGTCCCAGGCAGTACCACCAGGCCTTGTCAATTGAAGTGGGAAGACTTTTTGAGGGTCTTCATAGACAACTACATGCCTAAGGTCTATCTGGACATGAATATGCAGGAGTTCTTGGAATTGAAGCAAGGCAGGATGTCAGTAGCTGATTATGAGGTCAGATTCAATGAATTGACGAGTTATGCTACTGCTCTGATTCCTACAGAAGAAGACAAGTGTAGGAGGTTTGAGAATGGACTTAATATGGAGATCAAAACAAGGTTGGCGCGGTCAGATATGGGT
>JANIHY010000209.1:38844241-38854575 GCA_027479065.1 Erythroxylum brevipes
AGTGGAACAAGAGAAACTGCCATCTTTAGAGAAGGGGATACGGATTAGTGAGTATCCAGAGCAAAATGAAGGCGGGTTGTAAGATGAAAATTTAGTAAATGAAAAAGAACAGCAAGTGCAACTTGAAGTAGGTGAAGGAGGAGTGGGGAAGAAAGATGAACTGATAAAAAGCAAAGGCATAAATCAGTCAAGTCAGATAGAAACCTCAACAATGACTAAAGGGGAATGGCAGACAGTACTGAAACATGGGAGTCTCAATAAAGACAAGGCAGTACAACAGAGCAAAGACACCAGTGTGCGGAAGAATATGCTTAAACCTGAAAGTAGTAGCAGAGTGTCCCTGAAGAGCAGCACTGAAATTCAAAAGGGTACAGGAGGTGGTCAACCTCCTCCACCCAAACAATGAAGCTCCTCTATTGGAATGTTTGAGGCCTAAGTAAGGCCTCGTGACAAAATAGTGTTGCCACCTTAATTAGGCAACACCATAGTTACTTTACATGCTTATTGGAAACAAAACTCACTAAGGATAGTCTTAACTAGATGATGCAGAACAAAGTTGGAGGATAGGATTACTTTCACAATTTTGACTACATTATTGGAGGGATAATGTGTATAATTTGTCGCCCAACTTTCTACAAGTGTCAGAATGTGGAGGTCGGTGATCAACATATTACTGTAGAAGTCCACTGCTATGCTACATAGTTATCTTTTATGGTCTCACTCATCTATAGATTGTATAGTGTGACGGGTAAGAGGGAACTATAGAATAAACTTCAGACTGGATGTATCATCCCATTGCCTGTGGGAAGGTTAGAATAGTAAATATAAGTGTTCAATGAGAGATAAGAAATGCATGTTCATGTTCATGCATAATATGATAGGCTCATACAAGTGAATAGCAATATTTTGCACTTGAATATGTCTGTACATGCATTCATTGATATTCCGAGTATAAAGGGATTGATTTGTGATTTTTTTTAGATAATTATGAATGTTTTTACATTGGAAATTTTACGGGTTAGTATAATTGTATTATTTTGAATTTTGGTGAATTTAGGAATAATTTTAGAATTTTTAGAATTTTAAGGAAAAAAAAGAAATCAAAAGAAGATTTGGAGATAGTTGAATTGTAAAGATGAAAGTTAAGGGAGTTAGTTTCAAAAGAAACTAAGTTAGAGCTTAGGTATTAGGCAAGTGACATGTCACTTAGGCTGTGTACTTGTGCTAGAAGTAGATTACTGTTTCTGAGAGTTGAAAAGTTAAGTTATATGTCTAGGTTCATTCTTGATGATCATCTTCTTTAAGTTTCCTTCCTACACACAGAGTTTTCCATCTAACCCCTTCTAAGAGATATCTCTGTTTTACCTTCCTACACTAAGCCTACTTTGCTATTTGTGTCTTCATCCCTAAGAAAAACCTATCTTTACCTCCTTCGAGTTGAGGAACAAGTGATGCTTTGGAGTTAGGGCTAGTGTTGGTTTTGAAGAATTTGAAGTGAAACCAAGTAAGTTATGCTTTAAATGTTATGGGTATTGTTAAAATGAAACTCAAATGATGAGAAATGTAGGATTGATGACTTGATTTTGTGTGTGTGTGTGTGTTGTGGATGATGAAATATCTTTGTAGATGTCATGTTGTATCTTGTGATTGATCATTATGTATAATGTGTTATAGAGATGTTTTGGAAGTTAGATGTTGCATATAATGGAGTGAGGGTGAGTGCAGGAAATTAAGATGAATGGGTACAGGTTTGATGCTTCATTTTGGGTTAAGGATCAATTATACACCATGAGTTTTTCCTTGTGATTGATATATTAAGTTAATTGGGTAGATGATGATGAGGAAATGTAATGGAAGAGATAATTTGGGTAGAAGACGAGCTAGATGTAAAATATCAAAAGTTTTAAAATATGGAAAATGCTTACTGAATATGCTTCAGTCTTTTAGCTATAACGTTTTCTCTAGTTGTCCAAACGAGATGATTCTTGAATTGGATTAACCTAGAGATATATGGCTATATTTCATATGAAGACATCAAATTTCAATTCTGTCTCTAAGAGTCTCAAAAATTCATGAAGTTGAGAACTGGGTGTAGTACATTGGGAGCTAAATGTAAAATTCGTGTTCTAACTTCGGGAGAAAATCTGAATTAATCTAAATAGATTTTGGCAAAGTTGTCATATTGAGAGTTGTAGATCTTTCTTTTATCTTTCCAACGGTATATAGTATGAAATTTTTGGACATCTAAGTCGAAAGTTGTGATCTTTATAGATGGAGATGTAAAAGTAAGATGGAAGCAACGTAAGACGATGGAAACTAAGACGATAGGAACTAAGACGATGGGAAACTAAGATGATGGAAACTAAGATGATAGAAACTAAGACGATGGAAACTAAGACGTTAGAAACTAAGACGATCGAAACTAAGACGATGGAAACTAAGGCAATGGAAACTAAGATGATAGGAACTAAGACGATGGAAACTAAGACGATAGGAACTAATATGATAGAAACTAAGACGATGGAAAACTAAGATGATGAAAAAACTAAGATGGAAGCAAAAACATACTGGATTCTTTTAGTCATAACTTCTCCTCTAGACATCCAAATAACCTAATTCTTAAACTATTGGATTCGTAAGACATTGCTCTAAATTTTCACCAAAAATCATAGCCATACCAAATGAAGTGAGAAAGATTGAGTGAAAAATATTGGATGGCTACAGTGTGTGTACTCTTAAATTTTATGAACTGGTATTTTTCCACTAAATATACCCTAGTATTTTGGGAATAGATTTGTGTATAGTTATCCAAATTGAGTGATTTTTTATTCCTAGTAAACTAGAGACATAGGTCTACAACTTATGTGAAGGAATAAAATTCTAAATCGGACTCTAAGAGTTTCAAGTTTTGTATGGAATTTGAGTACGGGGTACTGTCTTAGAAAAAAAGCAGTCCAAAAATATTTGGAGTATAACTTTCACATTTTTGAACCGCATTGAGTGATTTTGGTGTCAATAGAAAGATAAGACATAGAGGAATACTTTTCTAGAAGAGAGTTTGACCAAATTATTTCATTTTCACCTTCTGATTGTACATGAACAGTAGACCCGAAAGGGGTGTCTTGGAAAAATCTGAAATGATTCAATGAGAAACGAATTGCGAGTTCAATGGGTTTAGTGAGGCATAAACCTAAGTATAAGTTATACTTAGATGAGTTTTGGTATGGAGATAGTTTTGTGAAGAATTTATGGAGTGATACCCAGGATTATTATGAACATGCATTGTACATAATTGATTGCATACATATGCATTTTTTAATGCACCTATGACTGCGCAAATTGTGATATATGTGTATGCTATTTGTTATAGAGGAGCAATTAGAACGTCAGCCCATAGACGTTACTAGAACTTCCAGGCAATAGTTTCGGGAGCAACCAGTGAGTAACCTAGACGGTTTCTCTCAATTATTGTTTGCTTATAATTATGTTTGAATAATGAATGAATGTGAATGTGAAGACCTATGTGTTTTATTAAGTGATCGATCATGTTACATGCATTCTATTCATGAATACATAATCAGATAATGAAAGTTGGGACTAAGGAAGACAACAATCAGAGCTTAAAGCTCAATGTGTAGAAATGAGCTTTGAGCTCAAAATAGTTTCAGAGCCTCAGGCTCAATGTGTAATGAGCCCTGCATCCTCATCGGATAAGGGACAGTATAAATGAGCTCAGTATCCAAAATAGATACGGGACAGTTCAGGCGCCCAGTCATAACAAAGTAACAATTGAAAATTGTCTTATGAGCATTTCATATGCATCTTGTTAAGTATGTTTCATAGAGTGAAATGCAAAATTTGCTTATGCTTAAGTGAAAGTGTATTACCCATGTGAAATGCAAAATTGTGAAATAATTATGATATGAATTGATGTATTGCATGCATTGAGTGAACCATCGATGATGGTTACCTCATTGAGCTCGTAAAAATCACCTAAATTACAACATTGTCTTTTCAGGACTGAAGGACGACTCTAACTATTGAGAGGCTCCACTATTGTATAGATTGTGATTTGACCAAAGGAGTCGTGGCTTAAAGGTCGGTTAGGTGGGATTTTTGGTTGGCTTAGATAGATTGATATCTTTTCCTCTTTCATGTAATAATTTTGTACTAGGTTTATTTAGGTATATGTGTTAGAGGGTGAGAGACACAATGTAGACTTTTGGTTTTGAAAAGTGAAATGAGGAAATGTTGGTTTAAAAATATTGCGATTTCTTATGACGCTTTTAAGTGATAATTGATATGATGCCATTTGAAGTGAGTGTAGTGATCGAACGTAGCTCACCCTTATTTTAGGATATGTACCGGAATGACCTCTAGCCATCCCGGTGCGTATCCTGCGGTAAGGTGGCGTTACAAAAACTATCACTGTTTCACGTTTGAACATGTCAGGACCAATCCAGACATCGAGGACTCATTTACCTTTACTGACTCTCATGTCACTTGGAATCCAAGAAAATAATTATATTATTGTCATTTATCGATGTAATACACTAGACTCAGCCTTAAAATTGATTTACTGTTGCATGTATAAGAATTTGTCAAACAACCTCCCTACTAGTTAGGGGTGAGCTGCGTCCTATTGAGTGTGTGTTATTGTTCTTATTCTATGTCTATAACAATTGTTAACCTTCTAATTTAAAGTTTGTACTTTAATATGATATTCAACAAATCGCCTTATTTTCCTTTTAATTCAATATTATGTAAAATATTTAATTTAAATTCTTATATTTCTAGAAAAATTATAAACAATCAATTTCAGGTACAAATATGCCACCAAAGAGACAACATGTTGTAATGGGGCCCAATTTCAGAGATATGTTCGGAGGTTTTTACTGTGAAGGTCAATCATCATAGTCTACACCTGCAACTGAATCACCTCCTCCCCCTTCAGGGCCTACAGTTGTAGATAACGCATCACCTGTTGCTCCTCATGCTACACCAACCACCACTCCTACATCATCCACTACCCCTATATCGAATGGAGGAGATGACCACTAGCCTAGAGCTAAGGGAGTTGATGGAAGAACGTACATAAAAATTGTCAATAATTTGTAAGTTAAATCATATGAAACACATATGTTTATAATTAAGTTATAGGTTTAATTTTTTCAAATAGTATAAAATTATTTGTTCTTATATTAGGTTGATTCCGTCTGGACCGCATTCTAGAAGTATGACATCTAAATTTAAGGAGAGGATTGATCTTGAGGGTCATGTATGGAAAAATATCTCTCAGGTCACAAAGGCATTTTACTTTTATGAGTTTGAGGTACAATAACAAATTTGTATTCATTTTTAATTGATTTGTATACATTAATAAAATAAATATTATTACATTATAAGTTATCGAATTTTTTTGATATTTTTTTCATAAAACATTTTTTGGGATTCTAATTTCGACGTGGTCATACACAAAGTATGGGAGAGGTAAGCTCGTACACGTTATCGAGATTTTATTGGTGAGATACACAAGACTAGTGTATGACTGCCTTATATATCTAAGCAAATATAGAGTTGTTGGTAAAAGTATTGGACATCACCTGAGGCAATGTCCAAGTCAGAGCGTAACTCGACCAACAAATGTGGAAGGCTGGGGGAGAGTGTATGGGAGTATTAATTAGCCACCACGAGCATGCAAAAAAACTTGTCAATATCTAACTAAACACTTATATTCTAATTGTTTTACTTTGTTGTATTTCAATTTAAATTGATGTGTGAATGTTAGAATGAAAATATATGTATTATGGATAATGATAATGATATAAATGTCTGGTGCCATATATGGTTATATTGAGCTATTTTATTTGTTTAACATGGGGTAAATATCATAAAAATAGTGGAAACTTTGCCGAAATTTTTATAAAATCTAGTTTATATCTAACATTTTAGGTTAAATATACAACAAAAGTCTATGGGCATGAGGCCTACACCTACTCAAGTGTTTTTGCACACTCACATGAAGAAGTATGTGTTAAGTCAAGAAGACTTCACTTCTACTAATTTTGATGACAATCAAATAATAATAATCTTATAAATATATGAACTGTTTTGATGAGTTTGTTAAATGTGCAGATAAATGTATGTAACACTTAGGCAACATAAGACGAAGTGCAGCAATATAAGACAAAGTCGAAACATAAGACGAGGTCAAAGCATAAGATGAAATGGAATAACAGATGAAATATAGTAACAAAAGAAACATTATTCCAGACGATACAAAAGGAAGATATTTTAGAATGTTAGTTAGTTAAGTAATTGGAGTTAGTTACAGGACTCAAATAATATCAGATTCTAGAAGAATCAAAAAGCATTTATCAAGAAGACAGTTGGAGACTTAGGCTATAAATATTAGTTCTAGTCAAAAACTACACACAAATAGACAAAGTGCAAAAGAAGTGAGCGAATACATTTGTAACGTGAAAGCTCAAAAATACTTTTCTTAGAGAGAGAAAGGAAGGCTAGAGCCTGGAGACGCTAATATAGCTGATAAAGAATACTTTGTGAAAGAGACCTGAAGAGGCTCTACGTGTTGAAAGAATACTTGTAAATTTGACGAGTATAGTGAAAGCTTAGAAAAACTCTGGGGATTGGATGTAGCCTAAGGTTTGGGGTGAGCTAGTATAAAATCGCAGGGTCTATTCTCTAACCCTGATTTTTTAATTTTCTTGTGTTAGGCGAGTAAATAATATTACTTACGATTGGATTACTTATCAACTTTAGCAAAGTGTTTTAGTAATCATTTGAATTTTGTAAAGAAATTTAAGAAGTCTTAAAAGATTAATATTTTCGAAAAGACTACACAATTTAACCCTCCTTCTTATGTAGTTTACATATTATATGAGATTTCTATATTAACAACTGATTTACTTCAGTTAGTATCATAGTGAGGTTTCTAAGAAACACTGTCGCAAAGTGAAGACAAAGATCCATGGCTGAATCATATGTTTTTTATAGCAGAAGGTGCCTTAGTCACAAGACCTCCTGCATTCAATGGTGAGGATTATCATTATTGGAAGGACAGGATGCGGCTCTTCATAAAATTCACACATATTGTTCTTTGAGATATCATCGAGAATGGTCCATTTATACCAATAGATGATGAAGGCAATATCATTTCTTATGACAGATGGTCAGCTGATCAGAAAGCTCGATTTCAGTTGAACTCAAAGGCCAAGATATTTCTAAGTTGTGCCCTAAGTAGCAGTGAATATGATAAGGTTCATGGATGCATATTTGCAAAGGATATGTAAGACACATTAGCTATTACACAAGAAGGCACAAATCAAGTGAAAGAGTCCAAGATCAGTATACTTGTTCATCAGTATGAGTTGTTCAAAATGAAAGATGAGGAATCTATTGATCATATGTTTGGACAATTTCAAACAATAGTTAACAAACTTAAAGGTCTCGGGAGAATCTAAAATAATCAAAATCATGTCAGGAAGATTCTCAAAAGTCTACCTAAAAGATGGAGACTCAAGGTTGCAGTAATACAAGAAGCCAAGGACTTAAGTAAGTTGAAGGTAGATGAATTGCTTGGTTCACTGAAGATATATGAAGTAGAGCTTGATGCAGAAGATAAATCCAAAAGAGATAAGTCTATCATACTAAAGACTAGTCAGAAGAATCAAAAGAACCAGAAAAATAGAAGCACATCTTCAAAAGCATTAAAGATTGAAGAAATCAAGGATAATGATACTAGTGAGTCTGATCAAGATTCAAGTGAAGATGATGATGAGCTATCCTTCATTTCAAGAAAGATTAGAAGGATGTGGAAAAATAAAACAAAAGGAAATAAAGATTTTTCTTTTAAGAAGAATAGCAAAGAAGAAGTCAAGAATGAGAAAACGTCTATAATTTGCTACGAATGCAACAAACCAAGACATTACAAGCCTGAATGTCTATTGCTCAAAAGAAAATAGAAGAAAAGTAAAGAAAACAAAAAGAGCATGATGACAACATGGGAAGACTTGGATTCATCTGAATCTGATTCCGATTCAGTAGCATCAGAACAAGCAAATATATGCTTGGTAGCTGAAAAAGAATGCGACGATGAGGTAAGAACCTTAATGATCTTCAAGAAGCATATTTAGAATTATTAGAAGATTCGCATGCTATAATAAAGAAATATAGAATTTTGAAAAATAAATTTGTTGAAAGCTTGAAGAACACGGAAGTATTAGAGAAAGAAAACATTTGTCTTAAAAAACAAGTAGACGATATGAGAAATAAAGTAATTATAGATAGATATGAGGAAATTAATCAACTGAAACAAAGGATTAATAGTCTTTTAGAAACTTTATCAACATTTATTGATAGTAATAAAAGGATGAATGATATGATTGGAAAATTTAGACATCCAAAAAATAAGAGTAGTTTAGGATTTACAAATAGTAATGTTCGTTACAATAAGAATTGTGTTTCTAGTAGAAAGAATAGGAAACAATACTCTTATTATTCAAGGAATTATTGTAAGTCTAACCTTAAAGGTCCCAAGAAAATATGGGTACCTAAGAAAGACATAATATACACTGCAGATCTCCCTTATTGAAAAAGGCAACCAGCACCAATGATACTTGGACAGTGGATGCTCGCAACACATGACGGGAAGAAAGTCTATGTTACTAGACTTCCAAGATAAGAAAGGAGGAACAGTAACTTTTAAAGACAACCAGCAAGGCAAAATAATTGGAATCGGCAAAATTGGTTAAGATTCATTTGCGTTTATTGATAATGTTTTGCTAGTTGAAGGATTAAAGCATAATCTAATTAGTGTAAGTCAATTATGTGATTCTAGTTTTGAAGTATCCTTTAATCAAAATTCTTGTGTAGTTAAAAATAAGGACGGTTATGTATTCTTTACTGCCAAGAGACAAAACAATCTTATAAGATTAATTTAGATGTTTTGAAAAGTCAAAATATTTCATGTTTTATATCAACAAATGAAGAAAAAGTGATTTGGCATAAAAAAAGCTAGGTCATGTTAGTTTTAAATATATATTTAAGTTGGTTAAACATGATTTGGTAAGAGGATTACCAAAAATAAGTTTTAACATAGATTTCTTTTGTGAGAGTTGTCAAAAAGGAAAACAAATTAAAACATCTTTTTCTTCTAAAAACGTTGTAACCTCATCTGGACCTCTGGAGCTGTTACATATAGATTTGTTTGGTCTAACTAGAACATTAAGTCTTGATGGAAAGAAATATGGTCTCGTAATTGTTGATGACTTCACTAGATTTTGTTGGATATTATTTTTATCATATAAAGATGAATCTCTTAAGTGCTTTAAAGTTCTTTCCAAAAAGTTACAAAATGAAAAAGGAATTTCTATTGATGAAATTAGGAGTGATCATAATGAAGAATTTGAAAATAAAAAATTCAGAATGTTTTGTGAAGAGAATAGAAATTTTCATAATTTCTCTACTCCTAGAACTCCATAAAAAAATAGGGTTGTTGAAAGAAAGAACAGGACGATTCAAGAAATGGCAAGGACTATGCTATATGAAATGAATCTTCTTAAGTATTTTTGGGCAGAAGTTGTGAATACAACTTATTATATTCAAAATAGAGTATTTCTGCGACCTATGTTAAATAGAACTCCATATGAATTATGGAAAGGAAGAAAACCAAATATTTCTTACTTCCATCTTTTGGTTGCAAATGCAATATATTGAATACAAAAGAAAAATTGGATAAATTTGATTGTAAGATCAATTCAAGAATTTTTCTTAGATATTCGATATCTTCTAAAGCTTATAGAATTTATAATCTTATTTCTAAATCTGTTGAAGAATCTATGCATGTTAGATTTGATCATGATTCTCATCCAAATAGAAGAGATGATTCTGATGATGAAAATCTATCTGATCCTTTAGTTGATAAACTAGACTTGTCACCTCTATTTGATCTCCTTGATAAGATAGAAGTTATTCCTGAAAACTTTAGTCTTAGGAAAGAGTCCAATATAAATTTTATCATCCAAAAAATCTGATTATAGGTGAAACTTTAGAAGGTGTGAGAACTAGGTCCAAATTCAGAAGATAGGCAAATGTAGCTTTTGTTTTTGAATTATAACCTAAGAAAATTAATGAAGCTCTTCAAGATAAAGCTTGGATTATAGCCATGCAAGAGGAGTTAAATTAATTTATAAGAAACAAAGTTTGGTCTTTAGTTCCTAGACCATCAAATAAGTCTGTCATAGGAACCAGATGGGTATTCAAAAATAAACTAGATGAATTAGGTCAAGTAAACTGTAACAAAGCTAGATTAG
>JANIHY010000209.1:38970957-38987730 GCA_027479065.1 Erythroxylum brevipes
GATTGGATATTGAGTTTTCTTTATGCAGGTAATGGAGTTTAGATGAGAAACTTGAAGTTTTGGCTAGAGCACTTTTAAGGGAGGTGTTGTCCAATTTTCCTTAAAATGGGCAGAAAGTTGTTTTGAGTTTTAGAACATGTTAGAGCTTGAATTTAAGTGAGATGCCTTCTTGAAGAGTGTAGTACTTGTTGAGAGTTTTCCAATGATATAGAATTTATCACTTTTGAACTTAGGATGAAGAAGATATAAGGTTGGAAAGATCACTGCTGCTGTTGGATTGATTTATGATTATGCAGTAGCTTTGGAAGGATTTTCCACTTCCTTAGAGACTGTTTCGATTTTCGCATTCTTCATAAAATATGTGGATTACCCTTTACTCTTTTCATTGATGTATCATACGTGATTTTTGGAGTTAGGAGTAAAAAGTTAAGAAGTTTGGAAAAA
Organism: Erythroxylum brevipes; assembly: GCA_027479065.1. Taxonomy (NCBI): domain Eukaryota; kingdom Viridiplantae; phylum Streptophyta; class Magnoliopsida; order Malpighiales; family Erythroxylaceae; genus Erythroxylum; species Erythroxylum brevipes. The sequence goes on from JANIHY010000209.1 coordinate 38,971,402, forward strand.
TTCAGTTACTGTTCATTTGGACAATTTCACTATTCCATTGGATTTTATATGAGCAGTAACTTTGAGTGCCTTTTTACCTCTCTAAATGACTAAATTGACTTTGACACCCTTCATGAAAACTGTAGAGCATCTTATTATCTTTTCAATGAGGTATAATGTGAAATTTTAGGGAATTTGAGTAAAAAGTTATGGGGATTAGACCTAGATCAGTTACTGTTCATTTGGTAAATTTGGGCAGAAACTTGATTTAGGTTTTAGAACATTTTAGAGCTTGAATTGAATTGCTATGTCTTCTTAAAGAATGTATTACTTGTTTAGAGCTTTCCAGTGATGTATAATTGGTCAAATTTGGACTTAGGATGAAGAAGTTATGAGGTTGAGAAGATAACAGTTACTATTCATTTAGGTAGAGTTACTGTTTTATTGGATTTTATACAAGCAGTAACTTTGAGAAGGTTTTTACCTCTTTAAACGATTGAATTGATTTTTTTCTCCCTTCATGAAACTTGTAGATCATCTTTCTTCTTTCCAATGATGTATTCTATGCAATTTTTGGAGTTAGGAGTAAAAAGTTATGAGATTGGAAAGAAGACAGTTACTGTTCACTTGGTCAAGTTACTGTTCCATTGGCTATTGTATAGGCAAAAACTTTGAGAGGGTTTTTACCTCTTTAAACTACTGAATTGATTTTTTCTCCCTTCATAAAAATTGTAGATTATCTTTTTATCTTTCCAATGGGGTATAATTCACCATTTTTGGACTTTTGTGTTAAAAGATATAGTTGTTCAAACTTCTGGTTTAGTGTAGGAGCTTTTCAATTTGGTAGAAACTTTGAAGAACTTTTTGAACTAATTAAAGGCCAAACTAGTTTTTCCATCCTTCATGGAAGTTGTAGAGCTTCCTTTGATCTTTCTTTTGATACCAAATTTGTCAATTTTGGAATATGGGACCAAAAGTTATGATTTTTGTAAATTCTGAATTTTTCCTACAAATCCAGATTTCATCCTTAGGCGTGGCCACGCCTAGTCTCTAAATTGCTTAGACGTGTCCACGCCTAATCTCTGAATGTCCTCATCTCACTCTTTTGCTTATAACTTTTTTGTTTGGTCTCCGAATCATTCGATTTTTAAAGCATTGTTTCAAAAAAAATTCTCTACCCTCTCATGCAAAATTTAGAATTTTTGGGATTAAGTTGAATTTTGTCAGATTTTATCAAAGAGAGATAATTAGTCGGACATATTGAACATGCTTCCATATGTCGGTGATTTCTTGATCTCGGGAGCTCCGATTGAAGTGATTTCCATTTCTAATTATTATAGAGACATGGAATTTCATTTTAGCTTAGGAATTAGATTTAATTATAGGCCCAAAGCAGATTAATTTTTATTAACAGATTGTTAGGATGAATTTCTCAAGATTGGTTCGGATGACATTAAATTAAGTCTGTTTTGAGTTTAAGTTCGTGGTGAGGAATCCCTCCCTAGTGGGATGCGCGTCCAGATGTCACGCAGGACGTCGGACCCGCGACTCCTCGGGGAGGGATTCCAACAATATTGGTGTTGTATCAGGTATCACATTAATAGAAAATTCAACTTCTCTTTTCCGTGGTAACCTGACAACTCCTCAAGAAATACATCCTAAAAGTCACATATAGTTGATACATCTTGAATTTTAGGATCATCCTTTCTAGCTTCAAGAACACAAGCTAAGTACGCTACACACCCCTTTCGAATAAGCCTTTTTGCTACGATCACTAATATAACATTGAAGAGAAATTTTAACTTTCTCCAATAACTGTAATCTCATCAATATTAACTGTTCAAAGAGTGACGCTTTTAAGATGACAATCTACCACTGCATGATGTCTAGATAGCCAGTCCATATTAAGGATCATATTAAATTCACAGAAAGGTAGTTCAATCAAATCATAGGAAATTCAAAACCTTGTATTTGTAACAGACAATTCTTGTAAACTTTATTTACCACCACACTATGACCCAAAGGATTTGTAACTAGAATATCATGTTTAAGAGTGTCAACAAGTAACCCTATATTTTCAAGCAATGGCATACATATATAAGAATGGGTAGATCTTGGGTTTATTAATGTATGGAAAGAAATGTCAAAGATAGTAAACGTACCTGTAATCACATATGGGGCATCCTGGTTATCACGGGCCCGCATAGTAAGGGTGTTCAAGAAAACCTGCAGACCCATGAATCGGTCCTGAATCACATGAACCAAACCTGTAAATAAAGTTAACTGAACCTGAAAAATCAGGTTCATGGTTCAGGTTCAGGTTTCTAACTTGCGATTCTAGGTTTAAACCTGAACCTGAAATACCCAAAAAACTATCATATATTTAGATATAATTTAAGAGGATATTAATAATAATAAATTTACTAATATTTACTATATTAATTCTTGAGTGAAAAAAGAAAAAAGGAAAAAACTACTTTAATTCTATGTTATTAAACGTTAATCTTGAACATTACTATATAAGTGACAACTAATGCATAACACTCAATACTTTTACTTCAAATAGTAATTAATATCTGTCAACGTTATTGATCGATGTATTAAACTATTAATAAAAAATTTATTAACTAAAATAACATAATCATTTAGAAATTAATTAAAGAAATTAATAAGTGTAAAACACATTTATTAAAAAATCCTACAATTTTAGTTTTTTAAGGTACATATATTAGCTTGGATATTTATGAGAAATTATAAACATTAAACATGCAAGTAATACTGATTCTTAAAAATATATAATATAGTTGCTAATAAATAATAATAATATAATAATATTGTATTGTACAAATACAAATATAGTTTTATTTATTAGAAATGAATGAAAAATGAGTTGATTTAGTAATAGACTATAGGATTGTATTTTTTTTATACAGCTGCACTTTTTATAATATAATATTTGAAGTTTTAACTATGATATTAATTGCATTTTCTACACTAAGTTGCAATAAGAAGAAGGATACTTTTTGTGCTTATTAGTTTATTATTATTATTATTTATTTTAACATGATAAAATAAGATTTAATGATGTTAGAAGAATAGTTTTATTATTATTTTAATCAATGAGATCTAGTAGAGCAGTTCGTTCCCTCACTATTGCATCTGAGTCAGCTTTTAGTACAAGAGGTCGAGTGCTTGATTCATTTCGTAGCTCTCTTACTCCAAAGATGGTGGAGACTCTTGTTTGTAGACAAGATTGGTTGAGAAAATCACAGGCTCCTCTTTACGTGAAAGAGAGACTTGAAAAACTTGAACAAATTGAATCAGACAATCTAATTTACTTTACCTTGTTTTAATATATAAATAAATAAAAAATTCTTTTTCAATTAAAAAGAAATAAAGAGTCTAACTCTTTTTATTTTTTATTTTCTATAGATGTGGCTTCATGTATAACAGTGAATCATCCTACCATTCTATTCAAAGAATAATTGTTTAATATTTTATCTTTTTTTCTAGTATGGATCTTTTATAAGACATTGTTTGACTTATTTTTATTTTTCTTTGGTTTAACATATTGGATTAATCTTTTATGGATTTTATAAGCATATTTTCATGAATAATTTGTATTTTTTTTACCAATTTTTTAAATAATTTTTATCATATATATGGATATGAATAGGTTCTGGTTATCCTGAAAACCGAACCTGAAAATAGGTTAACCAATCCTATAGATTCTTTAGGTTCAGGTTCAGGTTCGTGAAAATGTCGAACCTGACATTCAAATTCAGGTTCAGGTTATTTATGAACGGATCAAATTACTCTATCATGAACACCCCTACTAGCTAGTACCAACCAATATCGATAACTAGTATGGTACCGACATTTTGGCTACCTGTACTGGCTGGTAAGTAATGGTACATATAACAATGGTTATGCCATACGATGTCATGTGACACGTTAGGACTTCTAGGAATTTTTTTTTTTTTTTTGGTGTCAATTCAATAATGATGTGAGACATAAAGAAGGGAAATATAACTCCATCAATATTTCCATCTATTTAGAGTTTATAATGAGCATTTTGCAAATGTCAAGATTCATTTTTAATACTCCAAAATGTCAAAGTTTAACTTATATTTTGATAATAAAGTTAGAGTTAAATATATTTTTGTCACAATTCTAAATATAATTTAAGACTATAATTTGTACACAAAAATCAGTTGAAGAGAAAAAAGTATTTTAATTAGATTGAATCTGATTGTAAAACTGAAAAATTTTAGAGGTCGGTCTAAAATATTTAATAAATAAAGAATAATATTAGACATTAGATTTTATTCTGACCCAATTAATATTTAATTAAGATAAATTATAATTTCATTTAAAATTAAATAAGATTATAAATATATTTCAATTAAATTAAATATTATTATAAATAGGTGTAAGTTATGCAAAAGATGTACTATTTTGAAAATTAATTATAGAGTTTTTATCAATTTGTTCTTGTAAATAATGTTAAAAACTGGATACTTGTACAAATATAGTGATTTTTAATATCTAATTTTAGAAATTGATTTCATGAGAGATTTGCTATATGAGTAATGAATTATTATGTTTATGAAATAAACATGTTATATGAATTAAATTAATTTTGGTTTAAAGAAATTATAAAAAGATTATTCATTCCAGGTGAAGATTACGTGCTAATTTCCCAACATTTGAATCTAGTCGTGTAAAGTTGTTTGTCACAGTGTAGAAGTATCTGCGTAAAGAAAAAGGATAAAGAGAATGAAATATCAGTTAGAAAAAGAGACTTTGAGGCATAATGAACACTTTCCTTAAGGTTTTATTTGCTCCCACTTACTAAGAGTGGCTGCGAATGATCTTCTACATCTATAGCAATGACATTGTTTTAGAGGCAGAGTCCATAGCTCCACAATAAAATATTCTAACTGAAAATGTTATTTGGATTAATTAGTGAAGAAGAAGTTATAGCATTCCTCAAATACAACCGTCGGCGTTAGGATTCAGGAGAGGCAGTTGACATCAAACGTTGTAATGCAATTGAAAAATTGAGAATGAAGCTCTTCTTTTTCGTATGCAACTATTAACTACTTTCTAGCATTGTACATATACATGCATTATCAGATCAAAATAACTGTTGTATACAACTAACTGAATCAACTGGTAAATGTCTAAATTGATGGTTAACTTTGCTAAGAATCTGCTTCTCAGAAAATCTCAAGTGCTGGAAACTAAAGCTATAGAACTCATGACATGTAATTTGGCATATCAGAGTGGAAGCTGGATTGCGTAAAAACTTAAACAGCTGTTCACCTCAGGGAGTAACAGATGAACTTAATCCTTGCTTTCAACTTGCTCTGCCACGGTTCTAAGATCAGCTGCTTCCTTTGAAACTCGAGCCTCAAACCCGTCCATAACTATCTGATCATCTCGGCAATCAGGAGAGCAAAATGCGCCTAAGCAACTGAGTTGGTAGAAATTTCACTGCGTTAGTCTCTGATGTGTTTTTATGGATATCCAGTCAATCAAATAACCTTTGAACCAAACTCAAGTAAAAAATAAGAAATATATTAAAAAAGTTTAAAATTTGACATGTACTTCAACCAAAAAAAAAAAAAAAACTGGGAATGAATCTAAAAAAGAGAATTATATAAAATTATAGATAAATGTATGGCATTCTACACGAAGAAGTAGTTGTAACTTAGATTGGTCTTGCAGTCAAAATACCAGATGGACATGTCTCCACAAAATTAGAGCATTGTATTCAATTCTTTGGACCCATTAGAAAAAGAAAACGATAGAATCAATCAGGTTAAGAAGTTTTCATATTTACTTATATTGATACATGTAAAGATCCTTGTCCTTGTGCAACTTTTTCTTGCACAAGAAACAGCTTCTCAGAAACCCCTCAATCCCTTCTCCAGACTGCTGCTGCTGCTTCTTCTTCTTCTTCTTCTTTAACGTCCATGAATTATTGTTCTTCTTCTCCTCCTTCTCAGGCGACCCTATTGTAAATGTGCACAAGTGAGCATTAGGGTTCTTTACCGGCACGGCTTTTTTAACTGGCTTTTCAACATTTACTGCAGAATGTCTTTTTCTTTGGAAATATGCAACTGGAGGTTCTTCATTAATGTGATTGACGGCCCCAATCTCACCCTGACTCCATGATTGCAAAATGAGAGGCCGCCGAACCATTGGAGAACACTCAGAGGGGCTTCTTACCAATAAAAGATTCAACTTTCAAGCTATTAAAAGCTCTAAACCAAACGGGTTATCTTGTTAACTACAATTCGATAGACCCAGAAAAAGCAATAATGCGAATTCAATGTTGATTCTCGAGGAAGAACAAAATAGTGCTTGGGAGAGAGGTTTATGGTCAAGCTCTTTCGTAATAATCACTTCTTCCAATTAGTTGGGAGTTTCTAACTGATTCGCGCCTTAAACAGTTACATAATTTCAACTGAAGTCTATATACGTATTATTCATTGAAATACGTCTTTACAGACAAGTCCCATTGTAAACGAGCAATTACGGATTGGTTTGTGAACCAAGGCACAATGCAACAAAGTTAACCTTTGCCTATGAAAAAAATCATGCCTAAAGGTGAAAAAAAAATCATAGCTAAAGTTGTAAAAATTAGCGCTAATAGTTATTGGTGCCGATTTAGTTTGATCGCCCAAAACATCATCAAATCTTTTTACTTGAAAACTATATGCAAAGTTTCTAATAATAGTCGTTAATAGTTTTTGGCTATGCGTTGAAGAATCATTGCCAATAGGTTTGGCTACGCATATTTTTTATAGCTAAAAAAATTAGTTATGTTTCCATAATTGTAGTCAAAATTTTTAGCTTTGTTTTTTAAAATAGAGTTAAATATAATAAGCTACGTTTCTAAAAATGTAATCAAACGTTTTCAGCTACGTTTTATAAAATGTAGCTGTTGTGACTAACTTTTATAGACTTTACAAGCTTTGATCTTTTGATTATGGTTACAAATTCTATTGTTTTTAATTTAAATTTGAATGAATTGAGTGAAAATAGTCGTGAATTTTGCATGAAAGGAAAGGGTGTGACTAAGGTGTCACCACCGTGATAAGAGCCCTCATAGGGGTGACAAACATTGCCACCACCATGCATATTATTATGAAATATAATTAATATTAAGTGTCACGCAAGTAGTTTTTTAGACGGCATAAAAACCTAAACTTAGATTCTCGGATAAATAGAAAGAAAAAGATGCTAAACTTAGAGGCGGAGAAGAAAATTGGGGAGCAGTCGGTGGTGAGAAAGAAGAGAAACAACAAATAGAGAGAAGGCAGAGTTGAAACCAATGGGAGCATCTGTTCTTCTGGGTGATAGTGAATAAAGCCAGAGAGTGAGAGCCGAAGCTAGGGAGTCACCAACATCCTCATCCAAAAATCCATTTGCTTGCTCTTTTTATTTTATTTATGTTGCATTATGGAACTCCTTTTATCTTTTTTTTGTTGAACTTGTTTCTTTATTAGAAGTTGATAGTCCATTTCGGTTCTTACTCTGTTTATTGCTTTAAGACTATTTTGTTACTATTAACTGTGGCATTGAAGTATATAAAGATGATGAACTTTGTTTATTCCATGATAGGTTGACTACTCAATCTTGAGAAATAATATAGCTAATTTAGTTGATTATGCACGATGAGGGGACTGTTTTGTTGTCTTATTATTTATTATAGTTTCTAAGCTTATTGAATGTAATACTGTGGCCAAACTTTGCATCATTTTGGTATGAAACAAACGATTGAGAGAAGAAGTTTAATAATAGAACAAGAAATTATAGGCGCTTAAGTTATGAATTGGAAATATATTAACCTAAGTGGTAATTACTAGTTGGGTTTACATGATTGATTTAGTTGATAAATTTGTTGAATATAAAAGATAGATTTAGTTTATTATTTGAATTGATTTTAGAACTCAACTGGTAATATTAGCAAGACAATTATCCAATTAATTCCCCTTAGTCACGCATCGGAGATAAATTAGTGAAGTTAATTTCTCAAGAGTCTTCCACATCTGTTAATCAAATCGATTTTGCTTCCAATTAAATCCATTCACTTTTTAATCTAATTGCATAATTTTTCTTAAAAGCCTTACTTAACAAATCAATATAGAATGTTTAGGATTACATTTGTTTTCATTTTTTTTATAGTTAATTTGAGTGAACCAATTTCACCTCCTTGAGAAGTTGACCATGGGTATTCAACTACAATTACCTCATTTACTTGCGAGTAAGATAGTCTAGGTTTTTAGAGCTTATTTTGGCACAGTAGTAGTCAATTTTGTTTAGCTACATTTTAAGCAAATGTTGTACTATTTTGGAATAAATTATTTGTTACATTTTAATCCATATTATTGTATATAATGCATCGATATATTTTTATTCTTAATTTATCATTAAAAAAATTTAGAAAAATAATTGATAATTTGAAGCATTGTTTATAAAAGATCTAATGTCACTAAATTTCCTTGTATACAAGATTTTAATTACAACTTCAATAATTCTTACATACAAATTGATAAATACAAAGACCAGTTTATAAATTATAAATACTGAGATTACAAAAACAAATTACAACATATCGATGAATCTATAATAACCTAAAAGGCTGAGTTACAATATAGTTAAAATATTGTGATAATTGAAATAATATTTTTAATTAAAGTAAACATCATTTAACCTTAGCATTTACAACATAACTACTCTGTTATTACATCTTCATCAATTCTATAATCTGAGAAAAAAGTATTAAATTTAAATTATAATACAAATAGGCATTAAAAGAAACAAATATAAGAGATGTAGTTAATATCATTCACTTTCATTTTCATTGCTATTGTAATCTGGGCCAAGTATTTTTCTAAATAACTTATCGTGCTTGGCTAACTTTTTTTTGAGTATGTTATAATTCAGCTTTAAGCATCTTGTTTTCCTCTTGAAATTGTTGAATGAATGTTTTACTTGATAAGGTTGAAACATTTGTTTTAGGGCCAAAGCTAAGACCTTTGATATAACTATTAATATATATCTTGCCTGGATTGATTATGATGTGTCAAAAGCTAGGTTAATAGATTGACTACCTATTATTCTTAAGATATTAAATGAAGAATCGAAAGATGAAACTTGATATTGGAACTAAATAATCAATTACCCTAAAAATGAATTAGAAATATAAGTTCTAGGGATTGCTTAATTCGTAACTTTGAACAGTTGGTAATTATTAGTTTATGAATGTGAGAAACATTAAATTGATAGTTGCTAATTTAATTGAAGAGAGAATAAAGTTGTAGATTATGTTAATGGGAACTTTAAAAATTTAGGCTTAAAATTGGATCAAAGTGTAAACCGTAGGCTATTTTTGAAAGGTTTATATCAATTATGTACAATTCATTTTTTTTGTTTAATTTCATAGTTTCATAACCTTTATACCTTCTTAAATTCGATTCTTTAATTTCTTATTTTTAATGAAGTTATTACAATTAACAACTTTCTTGTGAGACAACTTTGGGCCATCCACTATATACTACGATAACCTTGTATACTTGCAGGTGATGAATTTAGGCAATTTTAAATAGAACACAATAGATTCTTTGAGTAATAAAATTAAATAGGAAAAATTTATTAATTTTACTTATGTATAAGGAATTAATCTTTGAATTTTATATTACTCTATAATTTAAGTTGTGGGAGATGACTGAATTTTGGTTTCGAATGTGTGGTCAACCATATAATTCAAATTATGATATTATGGAAGAAATTAATGGATTTCCTAAAATGATCATAATTGAAAAACATGATAATTTTAATGTTAAGAAGTATTGAAAACAATTAACATGGTTAGATAATTTTAATGTTCGAAATGCCTATAATAATGTCATTCTTACTCCTGAGCATCTGTGACTTCATAAGTTTATGTGCCATACTGTTTTCGATAAATTAGAAAGTAATAGAAGCTCTGTTAAAGAATTATTCATTCTATGGTGCATGAACAATAATGTCAAATTTTGTACAGCCATCCATATTTTTAATACTATAGCTATTACTCTTAAAAAGAAAAGTAGTTATCTTAGCATGAGATATCTTGTTACCACACTTGTTGATTATTATGGTGTAGATGTTGAAGGACTAACCACTTTTTTTCTTGAGTTTTCTACTCATACTCACTTAAGACGAGTTGAGATCTTGGAGGTTCATCATATAGAACTTTAGGATATCAGTTCCAAAACTTATGTGAAATACAGGATAAGATAAGCGAGCTCGAGTTTGGTACCAACACAACAATCTGAGGTCTTAATGAGTGAAGAAGTGAAAGATAATGAAGAGGAAGGTTGGGAGAAGGTCTTTAATTTGGTTGCTAAAAAAACAAGCTTTTGAAGGAGATGGGGTAAAAACAACAAAGACAATGGCAAGATATTAAGAAGATTTTTAAGTACTTTGCTAATCAAGGTATTCAAATTCTTTCACCTACACTGTCACCACCTCGATCTCCACAAGTGGTTTTGTCCTCTAAACTTATCTTTTTGTTAATTATTTTATTTATATATGTTTTGTGTGTTTGCTCACATTGAGGATAATATGTTGTCAATGTGTGGGGAGGTTTGTTCATTAACATGTTATATGTGTTTGAATTTTGCATATCATATTGTGTTAGTTTTTATTAGACTGACATTTTGTGAACATTTTATTGTATATGTATGAATTGTGTGAATGTGTTAATGGTAAGAATTTGATGGAATTACGTTAGCCTTGAATATGGCTATTTAAATTATAAAAGCATATTGACTTATGAATTTTATGTTTTAAGTATCCTCGGATGAATATACATGTTAATTAGGATATGACACCTATTTTGTTTGCTTTAGGAAATATGTTGTATAGATTTATAATTAGGAGTCAATTGAATTGATTAGCAATACTAATAACCTTTCATGAGAATAATTGACTAAAAAGAAATAAGGTAGGCTAAGAAATTAAAGAAAAGGTAAGAAAAAGTATATGCTAAATAAATAACTATTGTGCTACTCCTTTTTTTAAAAAAATTAGGTTAAGAATAGAGCTGGTAGCTAGTTGAGAATGTGATATGGTTGAGTAACTAGGGGCATTCATAAAAAAATGTTTGTCCTCATGTCAAAAAGCTAGAATGACATTCTAACCAAGCTAAATAATATAAAACCTAGCTTAGTTAAGTAATTAGAGGACATTCATGACAAGGCATTTACCTTCACGTAAAAAGACTAACATTAAAGAAAATAAAAATGGTATTTTGACGAAAAAACTTACTGATCCTTAAAAATATAAAAAAATTTCCTGAAAGGATATTTAGTGTATTTGCATGTTTGATTGATTACTAATTACAAATGCCTTAGGTGTACGAATAGGGTGTTAATATTTTGATTAATATGTATGTTCAATTTAAAGTGCTCAAGAATAAAAAGCATAGGTTATTATGATCGCACCATTTGAATGATTGATGTTTGTGGTCAAACTAACTCCATAAAATTTGATGCCATTTGCTCATTATTACATGTTACATGAATATGTGCTTATGTGTTTTGTGTTTAGTTATTTGTTTGAGTTTTGTCTTTGCTTGAGGATAAGCAAAAGTTTAAGTGTGGAGATGTTGATAGGTGTAAATTATACTATATTTTCCTAGGTGTTTTGGTGTGTTCTAGGTGTTTGTTAGATGATTATCATATGTATAGGTTTAGAATTTTGTTATTGTTAGTGTTTGTTTATATTTTGAGTGTTTATGTGGTTTAGAGCATGATTTCAATCTTTATTTTATGTTTCTTGAGGTATTTAATATGTTTGTAAGTGATGGAATTTAGATAATTGAACATTAAGAAAAATAGGCGTGTTTGGGATTGGATGGACAAGGTCACGATCATGACTCCCTATCACAATCGTGACAAAGAAGAATTTTCCAAGGTCACGATCATGATAGAGACACCTCAGGAGTAAGTTTTTTCAACTGTTTGAGTCAAGGGCATTTTTAGAATCAAGAAAAGTGGAAAAATCCTAGTTACACCCCCAAGACCCTAGTGCACTATTAAAAGATGAAAAACAACAAAAAAAAATGCAATAGCCAACACTAAAAAGTGGATCAAACAAGGGAGATTGAGAGGAACGTTCAAAAATTCCAACTTTCCATATCAACACCTAAATAGATTTTTTCTTCTTTTCCTCTTATTATTTCATTAATCTTGATGTGTAAACTAAATTCCAAGATGTTTAACATGATCATGAGATTCTTAATTTCTTATTAGGATTTATTCTAGAATTATTTTGTAACTTTGATTATTATTGATTTCAATACATATTATGGTGTTTATGATAATTGTGCATGCTTATACTTAACAATAAATCAAGAGAGTGATTCAAAAGTAATAAGATTAGATTATGCAATGAAAGTTGGTAGCCTAATAGTTCTACAATTATTAAATTAACAATCATTCAAAGAGAGATTCTGTGTGAGAAATTAATTATCAAAAAGATAACTTCAGATCCAATTGAATAAGTTAGGGATAGGTTTGTGAATTGATAAATTACAAATCTGGAACTTTGTAATTCAATTAGGGTTAATTGATTAGGTCTTGAGAGAGAGAAATCAATACCTTAAGAAATCTAGGATCAAACACATAATTGAATCAACAATAGTTTAAGAAACAAAAGAAGGAAAGAATAAGTCCTAAGTATTCCATTTCGATCTACCCAAAAATTAATTAGTAACTCACTACTTTGTGACTATGTGTTTTTTTATTTGTTTCAATTATTGCTTTTTACTTTTACTAAATTCACATTAAAACTTGTTCAACAAAGATACATTTAGGAATGGTCCTTAGTTTTACAAAAAGAATGGACTATTTTGAGCAATCCTCCTCTAATCCTAATGGAAGAGTGATTATAGCTTTTTGATCCTGCACAATTTAAGCTCATTAGTTGTTATTCTGATCAATATATACATTGTGAGATATTGATGATTCAAGTAGGTAGGAAGCTAGCTATTATTTAGTGTATTGAGGAAAAAGGGAATATCAATATAGAAAATTATGGAATGAGTTGTATGCACTTGCACCTAGGATTCAAAACTCCCTAGTTAGCAACAAAAGATTACAAATTTAGATAGAAAACAACATACTCATTCCAAAGCTAGATACCATGTGATAATTGACCTAAATTTTAGGATGGGACTGATGGATCTTAGGTTCACATGGGCTCTTCACACTTGGTGTAACAAACAAATTGGGGATAAGTTTATGAGAAGGAAATTGCACATATAACTTGTAAATGATTTATGGCTTAATGAATTTCTGCATAGTTATTCTCACATAGAAAATTTTTTGATATCTGGTCACTCTATGATAAATTTTATGATTGATCAAGGGCACAAAAAGAGAAAACTCCCTTCATATTCTTCAATTCCATACTAAAACACCCTCTTTTGAATCAAACAATTGGCCAAGTATTAAACCCTATTGATAGTGGGATTAATGCTCAAAGGTTGATAAAGCTCTTAAAAGGTATCAAAGAGGAGTGTAAATTATTACAAAGAAACAATTGAGATCCCAATTTTAACTTGATTACGGACTAAAGAATGAACAAAGTTCTATAAATGTTGTTGGCCTACTAAACAAACTTAAACCATGATAACTTTTAATGATCATGTGATAATTCTTTGCATAATTGTGTTGCAAAATATTTAGGTTAAATTAGTGTATCTTGCTTTTCCTATTCTAAGTTTAATGGTGTTAGATTGACTGAATTGATGATTGTGTACAATTTCACATATTTGGATCAAATTATATTATAGGAACTTGTATATACTTGTCACCATCATTTCCTTTAAATATTTGAGACAATGAAAACAAGTTGTAAGCGTTAGAAAATTAATTGTGATTAAATTACAAATACATGAAATTTTTTTTAAACAATTTTCTCAATCGAATCTTTTTAATGTAATAACTTGAAAATACAAATTATAAATAAAATGGTTGATACATACATGAAATGAAACCATAAAAGACTCCCCAAACACTCTCAAAACATCATGAAATTACTAAACCAGCTTAGATATTATTTTGCATGCACATCCATTTGCACCCTTACTATCATTGTGTAGGTGAGTTCCTCTTTTTGTAGCTTTGGGCTTTTCAAGTTCCTCTTTCTCTAACTTTGGGTTTTTCTTTCCCTCTAAAATTGAAGGAATTGTACAACCTTTGTTATCTTCTTTACTGTCATCAAGTTATATAATCACAATGCTTGTATTTTATAGGAATATTACAGAAAAGAAAGGACCCCCTTGCACAATGCACACACACCGTTACTCTATCTTGCAACGATCCAACTATTATTCTTATCTTCAAGATTGTTCCTATCATTTTATAGGCCCTGGGTGAAAAAAAAAGACCTTAATAAATCGACAATATACTTAAGTTTACATGTTTGTATGAAACATAAATTACTCAATTTATAAGTCTACATACTCTACTAAATATTAAATGATCATAACATTAGCTAATAATATCTTACAAATATCATTAACAATAATATAACTAAAAATAGTAATGGTAACAACAAAATAACAATAGCAGTAATCAAACAATAATATTAGATTGCAAAACACTAAGAAAATTACACTAACAAATACACAGAGGATCATAATTTATGAAAAACAATTTCTCCATGCATTTCTAGTGCAAAATCATTAATAATATTATCAAGATCAATATTGTCCAATATATCCTTCTCAATATATAACATAGCTAAGCCATTCAACCTTTCTTGTGACATTAATGACCTTAAATAGGTTTTCAATAATTTTAACTTTGACCTTAAATAGGTTTTCAATAATTTTAACTTTAAAAAACTTCTCTCAGCTAATGCTATAGTCACAGATATGATAAATAGAATTCGATAAGCAATTGAAACATTTGGATAACAATCTACAGCTTTAACAAATTCTAAAATTTCAACTAATGATATCAACTCATTTGGCAAAGTGATTTGCAATACTTTTAATTCAGAAAAAAGATAATCGAAATTGACATCTGACACATTATCATGAGAAAAAAGTTTTCATAAAATTAGTGCAACATTCTCTTAATTCTTTATCATCCAATGACCTCAACTTCCTTGAATCAAATAAGAATCCAAAAATATTATCAAATGTCATTAATTGTTCAAATCTATTCTTTAACGAAGTGATTGCCATATCCATAACAACTAGAAAGTAATTAACTCTGAAAGAATCCTCAATTGATTGTATTTCTCCATTATGGTTAATTTCATCAAATTGGCTTTTCCTAATAATACAACGTCTAGTTGGAAATGTAAGCTCTATATTCATGTCAAGCGTAAGAATTTTGGCAATACTCATACTAGAGCTAAACCCTTCATCTCTATATTTCTCAAAAAATACCATCACACCTTCTAATTGCTTTAGGATAGCATTAATGCATATAGATTTAGATTGCAACTTTTTACTCACCATGTTAACAACGAATGAAATATCATACCAATTAACCATACCAAGTAAAAACTCAAAACTCTCAAGTACACTAACCAAACTTTATGCTTCACTATTTGACTTGGCATCATCACAAGATCTAGAGAATTCCATCAAATCTAATCTTATTTGAGGATCTTGAAATCTAATAGCTTTAACATTTTTTATTTGACTCTCCCAGCAAGTGTTGGATAGTGATTTCATAGTTAAGACTAAAACATTATCAAACAAAACCTTCCACCTTTTAGGAGAACTTGAAAATAATGCATATATACATTACTCAACTCCAAAAATGAAACAGCTTTAACACAAGAATGTGTCATGTCACTAACAGTAAGATTAATATTATGCCAAGCACATGGCATATATAATGCTCTTGGATTTATTTCAAGTAATTGCTTTTGAACCCCAGGGTGTTTTCCCTTCATATCATAACCATTGTCTTAACCTTGACCTTACATTATAAACATTAAGATCAAGAGAATTAAATACATTCAATAATTCATTGAAAAGTCTCAATCCAGATGTGTCATCTACCTTTAAGAACTCTAAAAAGTACTCCTCTATTTTTATTTTTTTATTTAACATATTCACATATCGTACTAACAAACTCATTTGTTCTTGATGACTCAAATCTGGGGTACAGTCAAGAATAATAGAAAAGTATTTTGCCTCTTTAATGATCCCTATGATAGAACTTCTAACGCTATGGGTCAACAAAGAAATCAACTCATTTTGAATTTTGTGACCAAGATAATGATGATGAATTTCATGATTTTGAATACGTCTAACATGAT